>CM034703.1:276237725-276250816 GCA_020142125.1 Phrynosoma platyrhinos
GGAGGGAGGGGAGGAAGGGATAGATGGATGATGGAAGGAGGGAGGGATAGAGGGATGGATGAATGATGGAAGGAGGGATGGGGAGAGAAGGAGGGAAATGGAAGGATGGGGATGGATAGATGAGGGAGGGATAGGTGGATGATGGAGGGAGGGAGGCAAAAAGGGATGATGGAGGGATTTGTGGTGCAGGGACAGAGGGAGGGGAAAAGGTAGATAGGGTGTGTGTGCTTTTGTAAGAAAGCCAATAGAAAGAAAATCAACTCATTTGAGATGTGGTTCTAGAGAAGTGTGCTGAGGACAACCTAGATGGCCAAGAGGAGAAACCAATGGTTCCTTGAACAGATCAAGCCTAAAATCTTCCTAGAAGCCACATCATGAGCAGGCATGACTAATAATGCTAGGAAAGGTGGAACGTAGTAGAAGGAGAGGAAGACCTCACACTAGATGGATGGACTCAATGAGGGTGTCCGCAGGCCTGAATTTACAGGACCTAAACAGAGCGGTGGAGGACAGGGGGTCTTGGAGACATCTCATCCACAGGGTCACCATGAGTCAGGGGTGATTCAGAGGCAGTTAACAACACATATGTATGTATGGATGTATACAGGTTGAGTATCCCTTATCTGAAGTGCTTGGAACCAGAAGTATTTTAGATTTTTTAAAATATTATTATTATTATTATTATTATTATTGATTTTGGAATACCTGCATTTGTACGTACATCCAAAATGAGATATCATGGAAATGGGAACCAAATCTAAACACAAAATTCAGTTATGTTTCATATACACCTTATATGCATAGTTGTTCTTCTATGCCTTCAAGCAGTTTCTGATCTTAAGGCAAACAAAATAATGCTAAAATTCTGCAGCACAGACTCCAACTATATATGGAGAGTGGTCCAAGATTCAGGAAAGGAAGAGACATCAGGGACCAAATTGCAAACATATGATGGTTAATGAAGTGCACCAAGGAATTCCAGAAGAAAATCAGCATGTGCTTTATAGATTATAGCAAAGCCTTTGACTGCATAGATCACAAAAAACTGTGGATAGCACTTAACAACATGGGAGTGCCAACACATCTGATAGTCCTGATGAGGAATCTGTACTTGAGACAAGAGGATACTGTTAGAACAGAATATGGAGAAACAGAACGGTTCCCAGTTGGCAAAGGGATCATGCAAGTCTGCATTGTATTGCCCTGTTTGTTCAAGTTATATATAGAAAATATAAGAATAACAGATTTAGATTCAGAAGGAAGAGAAGTAAAGATAGGAGGAAGGAACACCAACAATCTAAGATATGCAAACAACACCATACTACTAGCGGAAAACATCTCAGACATAGAACAATTACCGAGGAAGATAAAAGAAGAAAGTACAAAAGCAGGCTTGATGCTAAACATTAATAAAGCAAAAATAATGACCACAGAACAACTACATAAATCCAACCTAGACAAGGAAAAATTGAAATAGTTAGGTCCCATACCTTGGATGGGATCATTGATCAGGATGAACATTGCAATCAAAAAATTAGAAGAAGACTAGAAATGTGAAGAACTAAAACGAAATGAAAATAAAATGAAAGAATTAGACAAGAGCCTAAAGCAGGGGTCCCCAAACTGCGGCCCATGGGCCGGACGCAGCCTGTCGAGGCCTTTTCACCGGCCTGCGGCCACTCCTGCCACCCACCGCCCGTGCAAGACTCTAGGCACCATTTTGTGTTCCAGCATGCGTGATGCTGGGCACATGCACACTACTCGGCGCCATTTTGGAACACAAAATGATGCCCGAGTAGTGCACATGCACGCACACGCGCCTCCAGCCTCCCAGAAGATCTGGGGGCCAGCAAACCGGCCCCTGGATCTAAAAGTGTGGAAACCCCTGGCCTAAAGTGTAAAGATACACAACTGACCACTAAGGTCAGAATCATCCAAGCCATTGTATTTCCTTGCCATCACTGCGTACAGATATGTGAGGTGGAGAGTGAAGAAAACAGGTAAGAGGAAAATCAAGCCTTCTGAGATGTGATGCTGATGGAGAGTGCCGAGGATACCATGGACATTCAAAAAGACAAATGAATGGATCGTTGAGCAGATAAAGTCAAAGATTTCTTTGGAAGCCAAGATGATCAAATTGAGATAGTCGTACTTTGACATGAGAAAACACAACTCATTAAAAAAATCTATTAATTCTAGAAAAGGTGTGGGGTAGTAAAAAGAGAGAAAGACCACATGCCAGATGGATAGACTCAATTAAAGAGATCACAGCCCTGAAACTATAAGACTTGAGCAGAGCAGCAGAGGACAAGGGGTCTTGGAGAGGTTTCATCCACAGGGCTACCATGAGTTGGTGACAACTCGAGGGCAATTAACAACACGGCATGCCTATCACAGGGTTTTCTTGGCCAGAATTGTTGAGACAGGGTTTTGCCAATGTGCCCCTCTGAGGCTGAGAAAATGTGACTTGTGTACATTGAACCATCAGAAAGCAAAGGTGTCACTATCTCAGCCACCCACGAAAAACGTTTTGGGTTTTGGAGTATTTCAGATTTTGGAATTCCAGATAAGGGAGACTCAACCCATTTGTGTGCTCACTTTGTGTGTGTGTGTGTACATATCTCTAATATCCATATACACCCGCACAACTTTATCCACTCCTTTAGGACAATGGTACTCAAACTTTTTACCCTTGGGACCCCCTTTTACATCTACATGCAGATGCTGCACACACACACACACACACACTTGACATAGTATATGAATAAAAATATTTTGTGGGCTTGTTTTCATTTGCACATTCATGTATATTCATATTTTAACATTTTATAAGGAAATAACATCATTCAAATTGGAACAGTTTTAAGTGAATACTTAATGCATGTGTACATTTTACACATAAAAGTTTGGGGAGAGGAGCAGGAGAAAACACTTCATCATTTGAGAACTGCTGCTCTAGGAGCCAGTGTGGCGTAATGGTTGAGCATTGGACTAAGACTTTGGAGACCAGGGTTAGAATCTCCACTCAGCCATGGGAACCAATAGGCTGACATTGGGCAAATTGTATACTTTCAGAAACCCCCATGATAGGTTCACCAATATATCTGTTAGCCATATATGTGTTTATGTGTGTGGATGTGGATAAACTATTATAGATGGATAGGATAGGATAGGATAGGCAAAGTCAAACCCCCTCCAAACAAATCTTGTAAAGAAAACCCCACAAAAGGTCACCATAAATCGGAAATGAATTGAAGGCATAACAGCAAAATGAGGGACATGGTGGCTTAGCGGTTAAGACACCAACTCTGATGATCTCAAGTCAGCAGACCGTCAGTTCAAGGCCCAGGCACTGTGCGATGGAGTAAGCTCCCATCACTAGTCCCAGTTTGTTCCAACCTAGAAGTTTGTAAGCATGTAAAAGTGCAAATAGATAAATAGGTATCACTTTGGTGGGAAGGTAATAGCAGTCCATGCAGTCATGCTGGCCACATGACCACCAGAGTCATCTTTGAAAATGCTGGTTCCCTCATCTTAGTAACATAGATGAGTACCAACTCCTACAATCAGACACAACTAAACATTCATATCAAGGGGAAACCTTTACCTTTACCTTAGAAAACTAATGCAAGATTGCCATATGTGGGATACAGTGTCCTACCTTGTATAAATGACCAGTGTGCCCTCTGAAATCCTAAACTGCCCTATCTTGAAAGAGTTTTTTTAAATATAATAAAACTTATAGAGCAATTTTTTGCATTATGTTTATTCTAGCTGTTGTTGTTTTGACCTTGAACAAGTCACATTCTCTCAGCCTCAGGGGAAAGCAAAGGCAAATCCCCTCTGAACAAATCTTGCCAAGTATCCTCATGATAGGTTCACCTTAGATCCTCATAAGTCAGAAACAACTTGAAGGCATACAACAACAATCCTGTTGAGGAAGAATTTATTTTACAAAGTGAAATTAAAAGATGGCATCAATATTTTGAAAAGAGGAGATACTATACATCAACTAGAGTTACTGTATGTTATGGTATACTAAATCACGTTTTAGTAACTTCTCTAGTACATGTAGTTGCTTATTGTGAAATAGCCATCATTTGTTTGTTCACTTTTTTAATGGGACAGCTGCCACAAGAGTGGGCAGAAGTAGATTGGGATATAATGCTAAAAGAGTGGATATGGGTGATCTGAAGTAGGATTTCTTGTTCTTTTTTTTCACAATGGTGACAATAAAGTGGCACACACACACACAGTTAAATTATACAACTGAAATGAAGAAAACTACATGGCTATGGGCAGATTTTTGTGTTCAAGAACACAGTGTCCATTTAGCCCTGTTACTCAGAAAAAAAATCCTACACTCAGAATTAAAAGGACATGTCCTTTGCACCTGGTTTTGCGTTGTGGTATTCCTTGTGGTTTCTAATGAAATGCAATTAAATCCTGCAAGCCTGAAGACCATCCATCCCTAGTCATTATATTTCCATCAAATCATTTTCCTTTGGGTTTTTTGGTTTATTTTTTTTTCTGTCTTTCCTTTCTTATCCAGCATTCTTTGCAGAATAATAGTATAAACTTTGGAAATGTCAATTCCTTAGCACTACTCTTCCAACTGTTCAGAGATGTATCTGTTATTTGAATATAAACAGTTAATAAACCAAGTGAGTAAGTTTTTCACCATACATTTATACCTGTGCACATCTTTAGTATTACTTTTATTGTCAGCAACATTTTTGCCAAACATTTGTTAATTGAGGTTTTGTGCCTATGAAAAATAAGGATATAATAGTGTGCAAGGAAAGTCATTTTATTAGAAATTCCAAAATACCAACCTTTCCTTTCAGTAGCATTTTATCATGGGGGGAGGCTTTTTTAAATGTGTCAATTTTTCTTTTGCTGTCTTTAAGATTTTTGAAATAATTCTGAATTATTTCCACACAAAATTAACCAAACATTAATGGTTTAACCAAATGTTGAAAAGAAATAGAAAAGTGTTTTAGCAAATAATAATGAACCTTCGCCCATCTGTCCATATAACTCAAGAGCAGACTTGGGTAGATATATATTTATTTATCAGAATAATCTGCCCCTTTTAGTGCAAACTCTGTTACAATCTTATCAACAGATACTTCTTTTGATACTAGGCAGAAGAAGGGGGAAGACAATCAGGCAAAGAGATACTATGCACATTGATTTCTCAGAAGTGTGTGTTTGTGTTTGAGAGAGAGAGAGAATATGTACATAAACTCATACTTGCTCACAAAGGCATGATGGCTTATAGACAGTTATTCAGCTTCCAGACCTGAGTGGGTTGCCCTGCCCTTAGCTGAGTTGAGATGAGTCAAATATTGTTTATTAGAGGGCATGCAAAGCTACTTCCAGAAAAAAAAGGGGGAAAAGTGGTGAAATTACTTTTGAAAACAAGGTGCATATCCTCTGCTCAATTTGTTGACAATCAAATGTTTCCCAGAACACAGTTCTGCTTGTTAAGAAGGCAAGCTGGAAGCAAAGGAATTTCTCATCTTTTTTACTTTTGGAGGGGACAAAGGAAAGGATACTGTTTCCTGTGATCTGGATCATTGATATAAAAATAATAGTGAGCGACAAGAAATCAAGCCCAACACAGGAGGCCTCTCCAGAATCAAAGCATAGAAAGAATGACAAATGTCACACCCACGTTTGCTGCTAGCAAAGAACAGCAGCAAATATGCTTCCATTTATCAAAATAATGTTGCTATATATACTCAAAAATGGAAGAAGGTTGTTTAACGTCTCTTTAAGAAAGACAGGGTTGCTGTTCAGATTACATAAAGAGCTGGCTGTGAAATCAGTTACTTAACTGGTACATATTTTTTCACCTTGCTATGCCAGTTTGCCTGAATTAAGAAACTACCGGTAGTAATAAAATAATGTTATGTTGTATAATAAGCTAAATGATTATACGTTATCACAGTATATTCACAAATATACACAACTTGCATTATAGTGTCATTATATATTAGACTAATGTGGACTAGCTTTGTGACACATGCAATATATACAAACACTTCATGGTTCATGAATAAGTGAATGAAGTCTACACAAGTACACAATTCATTTTTATTTCTTTAATTTATTTTAGCCATCTTTCAAGACCATAATCTTCCCAAGTCACTGTAGAGCATAAAGACAACACAGTTCAACACACATCAATAAAATGAATACGAATATAAACAACTTTAAACAAAACAACTTATAATAAAATACAATTTCAAAATGGATTGATTCTAAAATCAATTAGAAGCTAGGGAAAGCAGCCACAGATGGCACTAGCCATATATTTCTCAGAAAGTAATTTCATGGAGTTGACTATATCTGAGATGGCCATGTTTTCAGTGCCTGCTAGCTTCACTAGTCTTGATGAAGGACTGGGCAGGGCCTCTGAGGATGATTTTAAACCAATGGTTCTCAAACTTTAGTCTTCCAGATATTTTAGACCTCAGGTCCAAGAATTCCTGACCAATGGCCAATCTGGCTGGGGCTTGTAGGAGGAAGTCCCAAACACCTGGAGGATCAAGGCAGTACATGTGAAAAGGATCTAGGAGTTTTAGTGGACCACAGTCTGAACATGAGTCAGCAATGTGATGCAGCAGCTAAGAAAGCCAATGCAATTCCAGTAAGTTTCCTGTATTAATAGGAGCATGGTGTCTAGACACAGCAAAAGCTTTCAGTCAGGTTCTAGACACTGGATCCAATACATTTGTACTAATGCTACCACTTTCTTGGCATTTGGAATAGCTGCCAACATACTAGTAATAACATTAGTGAAGAGATGAGTTCTCTGTCTAGTTATTCAGTGGTTTTGATATTTTGCCATATTTATTTAAGAAGCTCTTATGGTAGTGTTTAATATTTAGTGTCTCAGCTCACTTTTCATTGGGGAAATAAAAATCTTTGTAGCTTCAAGCTGCAATCTATCCCCACTCACCAGGGAGTAACATCTATTGACCTCAATGTGTCAATACACTGACATGTATAAGATTGTAGTGCCAAGACCTTATCTCTACTCTCAAGCCTTCAAGAGTTTTAAGTAATGAAAAGGGAGAAATTTTGAGATAATTATTGTATCAAGACACTTTAACCAAACCCTTCAGAAATGACAAGAAAATTAGAGAAGCTCCTACATTTATCCCTTCATCACAATTGATAAAATATTGTCATATTTTAGCCATTTTTAAATAAGAAGCAGTTTGAAGCCAACAAGGCTTTTAAATGTTTAAAACCCTTGGGTTATTCTGCGTTGTTATCAGAAGCCTCAATCTGTTTCTCCTTTCTATACACTAGGACAAATACGTTTGATAGGATATTCTACTTTTTTCCCCTTCTATCTACTTTATTGTGCTGAATTAAAAGATGCAGAGAGATGTTGTTAAGAATTTGCTTGCAACTGGTGATATAGAATTGTTGATTGCCTAGAGTTAAATCATTTCTTTCACACAAGATCTTCCCTTACCTGTGACAATTACCTTTTAGAAGAAGCTGGTCCTTTTCATATTTAATATTCAATTAAAATAGAAAATATTAGCTCCTTGGCTTTTTTTCTTAAATCAAAATTCAAACATGAATAGCACTGAGTGCAGCTGAAAGTATCAGCCATAGGTGCCTGCTTGAGAGCTGGAACAGAAGGCAATGAAGAAAAGAAAGGCTGTACTCTGAACATTATGCCTATTAACCTGGGCTCTTTCACACTACAGAATTACACTGCTATTATTCCACTTTTACTGCCTTGTTTCTATCTTATGGAGTCCTGGGATTAGCAGTTTAGGGATGGGTGTTCAGTATTCTCAGCCTAGAATACCCAGGATTCCCTAGGATAGGACCATGCAGATAAAGTGCAATCATTCTGAACTGTGATTAGGCCCTTGGTCTTTTTTGCTTTTCTTCAGAGCTTGGAGCAGTTACTTTTTTGGGCTGGGAAATGCAGAACGAGCTCAGAGTTGCTAGAGAGGAAGATGGGGCAGATGATGTAGCAGGGAGAATGCAGCAAAAAATAGGTGAAATGGCAGTACTCAGGTAGAATACCTAGCTACTCTAAATGAATTCAGATCTCCCAGGCCAGATGTATTTCATCCAAAGGCATTAAAAGAATTGGCAGTAGTATTCTCGGAAGCACTAGCAAAAAATCTTTGAGAATTTCTGGAGAACAGGAGAAGACCAAACAGTCTGGAGAAGGGCAAATGTTGTCCCCATCTTCAAAAAGGTGTGAAAAGAGGACCCAAACAATAACCACCCACCCAACCTGACATCAATACCAGGAAAGATTTTAGAGCAGATTATGAAACAGACAGTCTGTAAACACTTAGGCCCGAAACAGATGGGCATAAAAAGCCAGCTTCTGTGTGGCTTGGAGGTGTGGTGTTTAGATGATGCAAGCCCCCAATCCACATGGAAGCCATGCTAGGGCTGCTCCTGGGCCACCTAAGCTGGCCAAAACCTAGCTTCAAAAGGAGCAGATCTTTTGGGACTGCAGCAGGAGCCAGCATCAGGACCACGGTGTGTGGTTGCCATGGTCTTGCAGCACTTCTCTGACCACTTCTTCCTGCCAGTTTGCTCCACTCCATAGAGAGGAATGCCATGATCACTAAAAGTCAACATGGATATCTCAAAAACAAGCCATGCCACACTAATCTTATTTCTCTCTTTTTGGATAGAGTTACAAGCTTGGTAGGTGAAGGGAATGCTGTAAATGTAGTATATCTTGATTTCAATAAGGCCTTTGACAAGGTCCCTCATGATATTCTTGGAAGAAAGCTCATAAAAGATGATCTACACAATGTGGCTGTTAGGTGGATTTATAATTGGTTGACCAACCAAACCCAAAGAGAACTCATCAATGGCTCTTCCTCATCCATAGAGAATTGACCAGTGGGATGCCACAGGGTTCTGTCCTGGGTCCAGTGCAATTCAACATATTTATCAATGACTTGAATGATGGAATAGAAGACATGCTTATCAAATTTACAGATGCCACCAAATTAGGAGGAGTAGCTAATACCCCAGAAGATAGGATCAGAATTCAAAATGACCTTAACAAATTTGAAAGCTGGGCCAAAATTAACAAAATAAATTTCAAAAGGGAAATGTAAGGTACTATTCTGAGGCAGAACAAATGAATTGCACAATTAGATAATGGGTGACACCTGTCTTGACAACAGTACATGTGAAAGCAATCTAGGAGTCTTAGTAGACCACAAGCTGAAAAAGCCAATGCAATTCTATGCTGCATCAATAGCAGTATAGTGTCTAGACTGAGGGAAATAATAGTGCCAATTTATTCTGCTTTGGTCAGATCTCACTGGGAATACTGCGTCCAGTTCTGAGCACCATAATTGAAGAAGGATGTTAACAAACTGGAGCATGTCCAGAGGAGGATGACCAAAATGATGATAGGTCTGGAAACCATGCCTCTTGAGCAGCAGCTTAGCCCAGGGATGTTTAGCCCAGGGAAGAGAAGGTTAAAGGGTGACATGATAACTGTGTTTAAATATTTCAAGGGATGTCATATTGAGGATGGAACTAGCTTGTTTTCTGTTGCTCCAGCAACTAGGACATAGAGCAATGGGTTCAGACTACAGGAAATGTGATTTCATCTAAATAACAGGAAGAACTTCCTGAGGTTAGAACTGTTCAACAGTGGAATAGATTGCTTTCGAGTGAGGTGGAGTCTCCTTCTTTGGAGGTTTTTAAACAGAGGTTGGATGACTAACTGTTGGGAGTGCTTTGATTGTGTCTTCCTGCATGGCAGAGAGTTGGACTGGATGGCCCTTATGGTCTCTTCCAATTCTATGATTCTATGAACTCCCAAACATCTCTGCCTGGTCATGCTAACTGGGACATTCAGGGAGTTGTAACCTAAACAGTAACTTTTCCAAGCTCTGCTTTATCTAAATCTTCTTAGTGGCAAAGCTGCAAGAGTAAGGTTTCTACTTCCACATTCTATTGAAAGAGCTTAAAGTGGGACTTTAAACAGTAATTCTTTTTTGTGCTCTTTTTTGGCAGAAATTATATATCGAATACTTTGGAAAAATGACGCACACATTATATAAAGTTGTGATTCACCAAAGTTTTTGGTCACTTTCTCACAGAGCAAGCACAGCTTGAACAGGAACCATCTAGGGAAAGCCACGATGATGACTAGAACACAAAGCATCTCTTCCAGCACAAAAAGACTGTAA
Source organism: Phrynosoma platyrhinos (assembly GCA_020142125.1). Taxonomy (NCBI): domain Eukaryota; kingdom Metazoa; phylum Chordata; class Lepidosauria; order Squamata; family Phrynosomatidae; genus Phrynosoma; species Phrynosoma platyrhinos. Next base: position 276,247,943 of record CM034703.1, read on the forward strand.
TACTTTAAAAAAAAAACCAAAAGCAAAGGGATTGAATTAAAGTAATGGCTATAACAAAAATTGAGTAGAATATTATTCTGTGTTCTCTGTCTCTCTTTTCCAAAGCCACAACTGGATATGTAATGAATGAAAAGACAGGCATTTTAAATAACGGTTCTAATGGTGCCTATTGCCAAAAATCTATAGGCAGTCATTCAAGGTGAGGTGGGGGTGATGGACCGGAGATCATCTTCTTTTGCAGTTTGGTAGATTGGCTCATTTGAGTTGTTATGTGGGGCTATTTGCAAACACCTTGCTGCAATTCTTCTGTTCTCTGCTGTTCTCTTCCCTTTCAAAGGATAAATGGCCAGTTCTACCCTGCATTGGGAGCAGAGCAGAGCTGTCTCGGATGTCATTTTGTTCCCTACCATTTCTATGGCTCCATGAATCAAAACAGAAAGGTAAAGATAGGTAAGAAAGAACTTCATCTCTATGATGACTTATTACCACCAATAAAGGGGAAAAAGAAATTTTGCCTTTTAACAAAATTCTTGGAGAAGGTTGGATAGTTCACACTTCAGTCATAAGTCAAAGTTCTGGAGCCCTTTCAGACTACACAAAGGCAACAATATGGAGCTTATTGCATTCATTTTATAATTGCTTAACTGATCCAGATTAAATTTTAAAGCGGATGACATTCTGATATTATCAGATGGATTTAGCCACTAAAATCACCTCCTGGGTCCATCCCCGCTGTCAGGAGTGCTCAGTGTGCTCTTTTCAAAGCCAGGAGTTTTCTGGCTTAAGAAAATGGCTGCCAGAGTTCCCTGGCAACGGGGATGGACCCAGGCAGAGATTTCAGCAGCTAAATCCTTCTGATAATATCAGGATGCCACCCATTTTAAAATTTAATCCAGATCAGGTACATCAGTTTTCAAATGAATGCGATAAGCTTCTATGATTCTACTTTAACTGTATCATGGGGTTTGTAATTTGGTGAGGTGCTACTAAACCTCTCTGGCTGAGAATCTAAATTCTCCTCCTCTCGTGGCAAATTTAATCTTGGAATCTACAGGATGGAACTATGGCAGTGAAAGTGGAATCATAATGCTATAAATGTGTAGTGTGAAAGGGCCCAGTGTTAGAAAATCACCTACTGGCCAAGATCCTGCACTGAAGAAAAAGACTAACTTTCCATTCAAAGACTGCATCTGCACTGCAGAAACAATCCAGCTTGACACGACTTTAATTGCCATGGCTCAATGCTATAGAATTCTGGGAACTGTAGTTTGCTGTGACACCAGAGCTCTGTGACAGAGAAGGCTAAATGTTTCACAAAACTACAGTTCCCAGAATTCCCTGGACTGGCTCAGACTGGAAGTGGTGTATGTCGGCTGTGCGTGCAGAGGTTAGGTTTTGAAACCATATTTATATCTTAAAACTAGCCCTAGGCAATGAGCTATATAGCCAGGTAACAAAGTCATCAAGATGCCAGTGAATTTGTGAGAGAGGGAAAATACATCCCCATCCAGAGCCACTAACTGTACATAACACCTTATGTGTAATTTGTCATGTAAGAGATTAGTGTCTTCATAGAAAATAAAAATTCTTCCAAAATATTTGTATGCACACACAATGTCACAAGATTACATTTATTAAAGATACTACTACTATATAAAGCTGTTTAATATCCATCTTGTTTATTTTTGCACATTACTGGCCTCTGCATAATAAAAACAGGATTATTTCTTAAAACCCCTTGCTTATGTTTGCTTCAGCTGTAAATGAGACTGTTCTGCCATGCATGAGATTGAAAATAAATACTTTGCAATGAAGATAACTCCTTGGTGGTGGTCTTTGTAGTATTGTGTTCCAGAATGGAATCTTTAAGAAGCAGTCCCTTAATACATATAACTTAGCATTCTCAGTTTCTCCCCATTAAGCCCTCAAGGAAATCCAATACATTTCATGGAGAATATTGACTTGGATTGTTTCAGAGCAGAGGTCAGAGAATGTATCAATAGAAATTGCCATATCTGTTTTAACAATACTGCTGCAAAGACAGTATTGACTGCTGATAGAATACTAGTTCCACTCTTAGCAACTGATTGTTCACTTTGCTTTCAGATTAGGTGGGCTATGTACTCTGAGCCAAAGGAAGACTTCTCCTCCCCTCTTTTCATCTTTCTGGAGGCCTTTGTTCCCACAAACATGGAGAGGGACCATTTTCTTTATAGCTCTATTTCTTCTAGACCCAAAATAACATGATGTTAAATATAAGTTGAAATGCACTGCTTTTATTTTTTTAAAACAAAATTTTCTTCATTTTTAATAACTTTATATAACATGAACTTAAAGAAAGAAATAATAATTGGTACAATATACCATGTACAGAGATTTTGAGATAAATCAACATCCAAGGAATACACCCAGAAATAATTCATCCAAAAGAGAGAGAATTATATTTTATAGTACAGGTATTAAATCGCTCTAAATGATCTAAATGAGATTGTGCAGGTGAATATGTCTGTCTGTTGGTGTTTACAAATAAAATAAAAGGACAACATGTATAAAAATCAAAGCTGACTGTGTTGTTTCTTAATTCATACATCTGGCAGGTACGTTTTCCCATTAAAACCAAAGACCATAACTTTTTTCCCCATTTCAACAATGATATATTTTTGCATTTTTCCAGTTGTGCAACACATGGGCTTCATGAAATTTATTAGCAGATTTCATATATGGAAGGACCAAACAAAAGTGATGTAATTAAACCCATAAGAGCACAATTATTCTAGGCTTTTTAGATTAATCCAGCTAATTTTCTGAGAAATATTCATCCTACAGTCATATTTATATGAAACCGCTGGGGGAGATCATTCGGAGGCATGGAGC
>CM034703.1:276250916-276261546 GCA_020142125.1 Phrynosoma platyrhinos
GGGAATCTTCTAGGGTCTTCTGTTGTAGGGGCAAGACCTATCTGAGGATGTTTATAATGGACAAGTGCAAATCTTGCTTGCCTAACACTGGGAATTATGATCTTCATAGAAGGAGATCTGTCCACAGCAGTTCACCAAAATACTCATTAGAAAGGTTTGATACCAATCCTAATTTTGAAAAGTTACAGTTAAGATACTTTCCTGATAATGCAGAGGTTTCTAAGACATTCAGCCAAATGTGTTTATAATTTCCATACCTTGGCACTGAAGTAAAGTCTGAAAAGGAGGTTGTTCTTAGGGGGCTGCTGATATGTGGTGCTTGCATGATTGTCCTTGCCACTTCACAGTTTTGGTCAACCCATATTTGGGGTTACAGTGTGCTACTACCAATGTATATCAAGCTTTTGAAGTATTGAGCCATTTCCACATGTTGTGAAGACCTTGACTATGTTGTTTCATCTCTCCAAGAAGATGGATTCTACTTAATAAGATGGTTCCTTTGCGTTATAATGGTAGCAACTACAAGCAGGCTGATAACACAGTGACAGAGCTTTATGGAATTCATAACTGCTGCATTGATTTATAAAAGTCAATTTAATTATTCTTCAGAGCTTGGGCTGTGGCAATGCTGGTAAGGGATTATGCAAATTTTAGTAAAAATACTTTTAAATAAAATAAAATAATAGATGGGCACAAAAATATGATCCAATTAAAATCAGGTACACCTGAAAGCCATAAGGTCACTAGGATTATCACACTTACTCAATTTGAATTAGTCAAGATGATAATTTCAAAGATTTGAGGATGCTATTTGACAACCATCCCTGAACATGTACACAGATCTCACTGGTACTGAAAGCCTGAACTTGATAAAATGTCCTTTGAAGCACATATACTGGTAGCACATGGAGTCACCACTTGCCTAAGGCACAGCCTGGAGTCATTTCCCCAGATGACCTGAGGAAGGGGCTGAAGGCCATCAGTGAGTGCCCGTTCAGTTCCAAAACCTCCATTGTAATCCTTCAAGATAACAGGAACAGTAGCAATGATGGGTCTATACTATGGCCTGATACAGAGTCAGTTTGGCAGCTGTTTTCTCTCCTATTCCTACTCAAGAGGAGGAAGCAGTACATGCTTGGCAACAGACAGACAGACAGGTATAGTCATGATTCTAAAATCTGAGGAATCCAGCACAGAGGAGGTGAACTGCAAGGAGTTTCTGACCCAGATGACTCCATTCCCTGCTCAGCAGGACATGACAGAGGCTGACACCCCTAAAGCTCCAACTTTTGAAGTCCAGCAAACAGAGAAGGAAAAATGTCATAGGAACCATCTGTGAAACTGAAGACCCTTTTTCATCAACTCATCATCCAGAGGCAGCCACCTGTAAATGTTCTAGCACTTTCAAGGAATCCTTGTTGCTTGCAACAATTCAAACACTTTGACAGGCCATGCTCTTGCTATTCCTGCATTTCCTGGAATTCTTAACCTCATGATTGGCTAACCCTAACCCTTTACCTTGTCCCTTTTTGGCTTTGAATATCAGGACTAATGGCTTTGTACAATGACCTCTGAGACCTTGGCCCTGCACTTCATTTCAATTTCTTGGATTACTTGTGCATGACCCACACTGGACTAATTGCTCAGTAGCTTCTTCCCTTAGGAGAAGCTGTTTGTTTGGACACTTGCTGCCCATAGCCATGGGGAAAATAAACAGATAAATGAAAGCTGCATGCAAAATATGCTCACTGGGGAAATTTCATATATAATGTACAATTTAGTGCAGATCATGTATAGAAGCATTTTCAAAAAATCACAGATTGATACCAAAAGTGGACAGATGGATTTAACCTGTGAATATATGTGAAAGTTGACACATTTAAGCACAGCTCCCTCTATGAGTTGTAAATGCATCCCTTTCAGTCTCGCTTCTGCTGGACAGCTCCCTGCTTCTAGCTCAAGCACCTCCTTCTGCCGCTTCTGTCCTTGCCAGGCAAGATTGGCAGAATCAAAGAACATAAGTATTCAGCCTATGTGCATGGTGGAAGCTGATCTTTATGTTTCAACTGGGTCCACCACACATCCTATGGTTCCAAATTTAAGAACAAAGGGGGCATGCAGGTGAGGAATGCTGGAAAAACATTCTTCTTCCTCTATTTTTCTGCATTTTTTTCCCTTTAGGAACGTTCCTCTTAGGTGGATTAATATTGCATTGCTTTTTGCTTTTTAGATAGAGGCCATTGTAAATATGGCAGGTTCAAGGGAATATCTGTTGACATAGGCATAGACATAAAGCAAAATGAGAAAAATTACGCATTCTGCTTTAAAAATGTAAATCTAAAATATACCTAATATCTTGCTAACACTACTCACAAAACTGAACCTTTCACGCAAATATAAGCAAAAATACAAAACACAGACATAAAATTACACAGCAAACAGAGGGGAGACAAGCTCACATGCTCTAAGATGGTCAACTTTTTATTCAATGTTTATTCAGTATTTTAAAAGCCTGGGCTTTTTAAACACTGAATAAGTAGTTGACCATCTTAGAGCATGTGCAGTTTGTTTGTTTGCTGCTTGGCTACATACTTTCAGTTCCTTCTTTATACAAAAATTGCACAAACCATTTTTTAAATTCAAATTTAAAATACATTTTTAAATTTGTAAAATTATTAACATTTGTGTCAGAGCTCAAGTAAGGGAAATGTCATGCTGGGAAACAGACAATAGGAAGATTGGCTATAGATGGGGGTGTACTGATGCTCCTGCCCATCTCTGTCCACGTACCCAATGTAAGACTCTTTGGGAGCCCAGGAAAAGCCAACTAAAGTGTTCAGGGTGATGCATGATTTTATTCAAATGATTTTATTAGTGAGATGAGTTGTAAGGTACATTTGGTATTACTAGCTTGATATCATGACTTAGGAAATTTTCTTCTACCATGCTGCACTGGCAAAGATACTAGGATAATTTTGCTGTTGTAGGAACAAATTCCTAATGGAATCAATTTCCTACCAGATAGAGGTAATTGTCCCTTGCAAAAGTACTCCAAAACAACATAATGTGCAAAATCCTGTGTTATCTCTTCTGCAGGAATTATTCAAGGATGTTCAAAGACTTTATTCATTAGCAATGGTGCAGCTGATTCATTAGCAGGGGTGCAAGGGGGGGGAAGAATGAGGGCATTACCCTCCTCCAAATAAGAATTCTGTCTCACCATGAAATTTTCCTTCAGTTCCCAAATTTATAGCATGGCAGAGAGACACACTAAAAATCATTCACACCTACAGTTCTTACATGTGCTGTGTTTGTGTTCCCTTGGAAACTTTGCCTATTCCTTTTCTTTGGAAGCAGAAATTCTATTTCTAAGTGCTCAATCAAAGCTGAAAGTTACTGCAGTGTTAGAAATTTTGGGAACTGAAGGAAAATGTGGGGCAGAATTCTTATTTGGGAGACAATACCACACAGAGAGAGAGAGTAGATATACCCCTGTTCATTAGAGAGAGAGAGAGCAACTTCAGCTGAATTCTAGTGAGAAGTGCCAAATTCTAGAATGTTTGGGCCTTTATCGTTCCTGATCAGCTTACTGGGTTTGCTTGGGCTCAGATGAAACTTTTGCTTAAATGTGAGTATAGTAAACATGAAAAGGACTATGAGACCAGGCACATAAGCTCTACCTCAGCAACTCCAGTGGAAACTCTCACACGTTGCTCACATAGACCTAAAGGGTGATCCCAAAACTTTTCAGGTGAACTTTTTTAGTATTCTTTCTGCAATTGGGAACCTTGCACAGCTGTTGTTGTCACTCACCAAAATGTGCTAAGAATTCATCTTCAGACTTTCCCTCGCAATGCAGAAAGTTTTTTGGAATGAGGGCATTGCAGGAGGATGTTGTACCTAAATACTTTTAAAAACATGAAAAGACAGAAATTCATATAGCCTTTGAAAAAGCCTTGAAAAAGCTGGAGAAAGCTAAACTGCTGCTTCTTCTCAGTGGTATTCTCAGTTCGATTGTGTAGTATCAGATCTTTAGTTTTAACTTCAAATGAAATTGACTGGTAGCTACTTGCCATCCATTGCAATCCATTTTAGCTGTTCATTGCCTTATGTGGAAATAAGCGAAACAACAGCATTTAGCAAGTCTAGAAAACTGAGAAAAGCTTACTTTTTCAAAGGCCCTCTCCTTCCTTCACTGGATTTATATCTTCACCAATTTACCATTGCTGTTAGCTTTGTCTCCACTTGCTATACAGTAATTATTTACTTTAAACTGCCTTAGCCACACTTCACCTTCTTTTGATTTCACCTGGACTACAAATTGTTTTCATGTGATCCTGCAAAGCTATTCTTCTGTGGGTAACCCATAGTAACCAAGAGAGAAAAGATGGACTATATTGTACAGTTGTATAGTGCTCTATGCTTCATTCAAGTAACTATGATATATGGAAACACAGATTGTATTAATACCGAGTGTAACACTCCCAGTTCTTTAAATATGTTAGGTTCATATGCTTTGTTTTATAAGAATTACCGAGGTATGCTTCTATGCTAGATAATACCACTAATAATTTATCTGATGTTAATGAAACAGATATCTGTTTCATATATATATATATATATATATATATATATATATATATATATACACACACACACACACACACACATTACTTTGATGTATGCCTATTAGTATCTGCATTGTAAAGATGTAATCAACTGAATCCTTTTGATTTCTGGTAAGAATTTTTTTATGTAGATTGTAATGCATTTCCTTAGATACTGAATATCATTTCTAGAGAAGATAATGCTGATCAACATATTGAGGTTTCTGTTGCTACAAGCCCATACAATTGTTTGGATTGCAACATAAACAATTAGTCTATATCCCTATATCATCATCATCACCATCATCACTTATACCACATCTTCTCTCAAAACTAGGACTCAAGGCATAATACAAGAAAGCAACATTAAAATGGGATTAAATTATTAACCAGCTAAAAACAGTTTAAAATACAATTAAAACATTTAAAAGAAGGATAAATACAGTACAATTAAAACAGTATATCATGTTCTTACAACACTTTTCTTTAAATACCTTCATTTCTTGGGAAGCTTGTTGGAATAAAAAAAGAGGTCTTTTTTTAGAAGGACAGCAAGGAGAAGCTCCTCCTAGCCTCTGTAGGAAAGGAGTTCCAGAACCCAGGACCAACCATTGAGGGGGCCCTATTGAGAAGGCATCTCCACTAAACACACTTGTTAAGTTGCTAGGACTGAAAGAATGGCCTGTCCTGTGGATCTCAGGGCCCAGGAAACTCAAATGAAGAATCTCTAGAAAATTATCTGCACATTCAAATATTCTCTAGATCCACAAATTCCTCAGTGTAATTGTAATTGTTTCAGTATTTTGCCTGATATCTTAACCGTCCTCCCAAAAAAGCACATTCCAAGTTCTGGTTTTAGCTGATATTTTATATTTTAAAAAATAATGTAAACAATAAAGAGAGATGGTCAGTAATTAGATCTCTACTCTGGAGAAGAAAATGAACTCAAGGCATTTAAGAATGGCAATTTAAGGAGCAATCACTCATCACTAATCCACCACCCATGGTCATCAGTTAGTAGATAAAGGAGTGGAATGTTCCAACAGGAAGTATTTAATTAAAGGCAAAAGTGCCCTTCAAAGCCTCTATTCACATTAGACAATGATTAAAATGAGTTTTTTTTACCAAAGAAATTCCACAAAAGAGCTTTGGGGGTGGGGTGGAAAACACAGGACAACATGCTAATTGTAGAGGAAACATAAAATCTTTGACTTGGCAGAATCAAAGGAAAGTAGGTCTGGTAGGGTGGGCTTCGTGTCCTCAGGAAGCAGATCTCTTGGGAGACTGTACATTCCACACTCAAGAAGCAAAAAGTTGAGAAGGAACCAGTAGGACAAGCAGAGATCATTCTGTGATCCAGCTTCCAGAGAATGAAGGCAGACTCTGTTCCCTCATTGTGCCAGTCCATAAGCAAGAATGGTCAGAGACAACATCTCAGAACCTTGGACAGCTCACTGAGAACTGACCATTTGTCCCTCCTGTCAGCTCCCATGATATATATCCTGAGGTAGCTGTATTAGCCAGCCAAATATAGCAAACTCAAACACACACAAATACATAAACAAATGTTGCAGTTATACCTTTATTAGGTACAAAGTACAGAACATTACACCAGCTTTTGAAGTTCACAGATTTCACAGAGCTTCATCTTTCTTGAAATGTTAAAGCTGAGTTTAAGAAGGTGGTGTAGGGATGTTAAAATCAGTTTTAATGTCTCAAGCTTTACCATCTTCCATTGTCACAGTTCTTCCCCTAAAATGGCTTTTAACACCCATACCTCATGAGGAAGTCTGGGAGCTTTGAAAGCTTGCAAAATGTATTTTGCATCTTTTGGCTGGCCTAATAAAGGTATCATCACAATGTGTGTGTGTGTGTGTGTGTGTGTGTGTGTGTGTGTGTGTGTGTTTGAATTTCTATATTCAGCTCCCACTGAGTCCTCCATACCTCCTGATTCAGACTGCTTCTCCATCACTCTACTTGCTCCTCCATCCCCTTGCCATTTGAGGAATGGTGTGTCTTAAAGCAGCAGCCACCATGCCCCAAATGTATATGTTGATTTCTCCATCCATGCCCACCTAGGCACTGCTTGCACTGGTAAACAGGAAGCAGAGGGTCTGAACTCCCTGGAAATGAAGGCACTACAGGCCTACTTCAGTTAAAAAAGACTCTGACAAAGAAGCTCCTTTTGATAAAGTCTTTTTATGGGAGCTGAGTCCAGCCCTCCTCTTTCTTGTCTTTTGTCGATCTGCGCCACTGATATTAGAAGAATGGAGAAGGAGGACTGGAGAAAGACAGACTTTCATTATGGTGTTGTAGCAGCATCACAGTAAACAAGGGAAATAAGGCTTGACCTGGGAAAGAAAAAGATCCTTCTTTATCTGTGTATGCTGACATATAACAGGCAAGGTAAACAGCTTCCTCCAGAATCAATTACCAAGAATGTATGAATAGCAAAACAGAAAGAAAAGGGGGAAAGTCAACTAGCTTGCCTCACCAGCTACCCTGGCATGTTGAAAAGTCTATATAGGGACCACCAAATGCAGTGTTCAAACATGTATCAAGGAACACAAGAGACATTGCAGACTGGGCCAGCCAGAAAAATCATGAATAGCAGAACACATTATAAACCAACCTGGGCATGAAATGCTATTTGAAAACACTGAAATTCTGTACCATGTCAACAACTATCAGGTCAGGATGCACAGGGAAACCACTGAAACCCACAAACACATAGACAACTTCAACAGGAAAGAAGAAACACTGAAAGTAAACAAAGTTTGGTTACCAGTCCTGAAAAACACAAAAATCAAGACTCAGCACATGCAAATGAACATCACCTCGGGTCAGGGATTTTCCCAGCAGACAATGGATCGCTAATTAAATAGACACAAATCCCCCATGTATATCCTCTCATGCTTTGCCATTTACTAACAGACCAACACAGAGATTAACTTGTAAATCACTACCTCCCAACCAAGGGTCACACAGTATATATACCCCATACACCTCCATGCCACCATTCTCTGAAGATTCCAGCCATAGATGCAAGAAAAATGTCAGGAATAAATTCTTCCAGAACATGGCCACACAGCCCAAAAAAACCCCCACAAAAAACTATGGATGCCAGCCATGAAAGCCTTCAACATCACATAGATCTATAAGTTTGGCCACCAAAATGGAAATCATACAAAAAGTGGAGGCTGTTGAAAAAAAAGAAAAACATCCCAGGACACATTTTGGAAGAAGCATTCAAGTGATCTCTAGAAGAGACACAGAGGTTGTTTTGTTTTGTTTTGTTTTGTTTTGTTTTGTTTTGTTTTGTTTTGTTTTTACATATGTAAGGCTTACCTGATCTGGCTCTTTGATTTCTTATGTGCATATTCTTAGTTTTAAATAAAAAGTTTGCTGAAACATGTTGACTTGCTCTTATTCTTTGTGGTGTAGGAATATATCCCTGTTCTTTCCATGTTATTTCTACCTCTGGTACCAAAGTTTCTATTAAAGAAATAAAGCCAAAAAGTACATCTACTTTGTTAACTTCTTCTAGGAAGATTGGCACAAAATGTGATATTTTGTGATATTTCACTTCTGTTCTACATAGCCCTGCATGACAAAACAATGCTGAATACTCCCAGATGCTTGATATAGGGAAGGGAAGGCAAAACATTCCTGTTTCCCTGTGACTTTGGGGGTAAACTGCTATTGTGTATCACAGGACATATGTGTACACACATTCACATACACTCTACATTGTGATCCCATCAAGATTTTCCTGGAAATTTTATCAAGGTTTAATGGTGTTTATGCTATTTTAGATAACTTTGGAATGTGCTGCTGTTTGGTCTGGACACTTTAAATTTAATCAGTATTGAGAATTATTAAATTCCCCATAAATGAAACAAAAGTACCTAACAGCAAAATTCTGTTAAAAGTTATACAGTAGGCTTTCTTAAACTTGAGAAAAAGGAGAATAGTGTAGTCTTCTTAGCAGAAGTATTTCAGATTTTCAGCCTAATGAAAAAGCATATTATGTATTGCTAAAGAAATCTATCATAGGTCAGAGTATCAGCAGATCTTGTGAAAAGAAGGATGCTCCATTCATTGAAGAACAGCTCAATTAAAAATCTTCCAGGCTACAAAAGCCCAGGTTGTACTATGGAGAGAATCGTGAAGTCTGGATTTCTAGGGAAAGCTGTGCCTATTGTATTGTTCCTGCAATGAGCACAGCTCATAAGAAATGTAACTATGAATATGACAACCAGAATTGCATTAAAATAAATCAAATTGCAACACCTTTTTACACTATACATAATTCTTTGTGGGATATCAGACCTTGTGGGTATAAAATGCATTTTTCAATCTTTTTTAATGATGTGAAAATATGTCTGTAGGAGCCTGAAGAAACATAGTAACAATGCAAAATATTTTGGTGAGCTGTTCTCATTTATAGGGGGAGGAGGTGCTGAAAAACCTTCAATTAAATCTACAGGGTATTGTGGCAAACCTTCTACATAATATATGGTTTGTCTCCTCTCCACTGCAGGAGCAATGAGTGGCTACTGACTATTCCACAATTTGCCATCTACTAGGGAACCAAATGCCTTCCAGATCTAATTTCAAAGGGAACTTACTCTATTTTGATTCAGAAGCTAGCAGGAACTTCTTGGATTAACTACTGGGCAACAAATACTGCCAACAGGGATTCTCCAGCAGCATCATTAGAGAAGGAAGAGAAGGATTGTAAGTCTTTCCCTCTCCATGTATCACCCTCCTTCCAAACCCTTAACAAATAAGAAAGTGTTATAATTCTTTTCTCACTGCATAACAGGTGAGCAACAGCCCTCTTTCCCACTGGGAAATCACAATGGAATTCTTAAAGCAATCTCTCTCTCTCTCTCTCTCTCAGTTGTGTAATCTCCTTCATTCTTCCTTTTCATATATACTCATTTTGTCTTCCCACATTTTTGATTTTCAAGACACCTTCACAAACATATTTGAAATAAGTACTGTTTTAGCTGGGGGGGAGCTTCCACATGCAGGAGCCCTGTTGGTGGTGACACGCGCAACTCAAGCTCCATTTCATAGTTGCTCAAAACAGAGCACTTTATGTGGTGACACCCAGTAAATGGATGACTCTTCTCTATGATATGAGATGGGGTTTGACAATTCTAATTTTTAGGCACCCCTGGAAAACATATCTGCTTTTGCAAGTCTTCTTAATGTAATTCAGCTTGCCCTATATTTTATCTGTATGAATGCCCTAAATACAGCAGATTGATTTTATGTATGTTTTTAAAAGTCATTTTTATTGAAATATTTCACATACAGACATAAACAGAAACATAAAACACCATACATTTAACAAAAACATACATCCACATAATACCTACAACCCTTGGAAAACTCTTAAAGAGTTTAAAACTCTTTAATCTTTCCATTGTTCCTGGTTCTATACTGTATGTAGAATTCAAAGTCATGTTAGGACTGGATCAGTATTCAAAGTGATCTTGTAGCACCTTCAACACTAACTGATAGAAAAAAAACCAGCAGCATAAGATACATTTGATGCATTTGATGAAGTAGATGCACGATGATGCATCTGATGAAGTAGAAATAATCTATGAAAGCTTATGCTATCAACTTCTTTCTATCAGTTAGTCTCAAAGGTACTACAAGACCACTTTCCATCCTGTATGGATTGTGTTGGTTTTATGTCACTTTGAAAGCCTTAGATATAAGCTGTGGTTAAATATAAATAAATAAATAAACATGTCTTCAAGTTCTGACCAGCAGGATGAAGGGAAATGTAGAGGAGCACACACTGCTCAAAATAGGTGGTATGACACCATCTGTTGAAGCAACAGTTAGCTGATAGCCCCACTACCCATCCAGATAGGAATCCTGATACATGTCTGAACAATTTGCAGCAGAGCTGTGAGGATTTTTCGCTCTCAGTTATGTAAAGCCATCAGAAGGACTATGGGAGTTTCTCAAAAGGGAGATACTGAAGGCACAATTTCAAA
>CM034703.1:276292340-276304589 GCA_020142125.1 Phrynosoma platyrhinos
GTTTGCGAGGGATCCATTCCAGACACACTGTTCCTCAGTTGCATACATGTGTCGTTTTGTCCTTCCCGGTTGCCATCCGCAAATGACTGAGGCCGTGGACTCCAAGCCCACGAACGGGGAGGGACGCCTGTAGTAGTAGTAGTAGTAATAATAATAATAATAATAATAATAATAATTTTTATTTCTTTCCCACCTTTCCTCAAGGCTTGAGGTGGAGTACAACATATTAAAATGCAAACCACAATTAAAAACACATAAACCCACAGTTAAAATGCAACACTATAAAATCATTAAAATATACTCAGAATACACATACAATTAAAAAGTCATGATTTAAAATTGATTAGGCAGGCTTGCCAGAAGAGATAAGTGTTTAGTGCTGTTTTAAAAGCAGTCAGTGTTTTCAGCTGACATATCTTCTCTGGCAGGTCATCCCACAATCTGAAAGCAGCAGACAAAAAAGTTGTCCATTTATGGTACGTGAAGGGCATATTCAAAAAGATAGCCACTGATTATTGTAAACATTACTATGGGACACAGGATGGAATATTTATTGATACATATAGAAACAGCACTATCTGTAATGAATGAAATGGTGCCATCCTCATAGATAGCTTGTTTTAAATCTGTTGGGATTTTTGCAGACATTAGTAACAGATTTACTCCTTTCATTTCATGGCCTTTATTTGCTAACAGCTTAGATTCACACACACATACATGCACACACTCATGTGCATATGTACAGTATATGCACATTCAGCTATAGATAACACTTCCCGCATCTAACAAAATTCATTCTAGGCCACACATTTTTTCTCTCTCTCCATAACACCATAGTTTTCAAACAGCGGGGCAGGACTCCCAAGGTGTGTACAAAATATGCTCAAGGGACATGAGGCTTGGAGGCCCTGATCCCCCTTCGTCTTGCTCTTCCCAACTTTTTTTTGTTTAAAATTTACACATGCATTGAATTAAATATTGATTTAATTTAAATAAAACTGTTCTAATTTGATATTTTTTCCTTATAAAATGTTAAAATATGAGTATACATGAATGTGCAAATGAAAATACAGTCAGACCTTGGTATCCACTGATACCAAAAAACATGGGACCTCAAGTCCTCTTGTCCCTAATGACATGCACACGCTCACTAGTACAACCATGTGCACATGCCGCCACTGGGGACAACAGGGCTTGCCATCCACGGATGCTTAAATCTGTGTATGGCAAGCCCACAGATAAAGAAGCTTCACTGTATGCACTTTCTCTCTCTCTCTCTCTCTCTCTCTATGTCTCTATGCTATGTCAGGGGGGGGGGGCACGACATTTGTATGTAGACATAAAAGGTGATCCCAGGGGTAAAAAGAGTACCACTGCCATAACACATTTCTTAGGTTGCAAATTCTATGCACACTTTCCTAGAAGGCAGGGGTAGGCAACCTTTCCCCTTTAAGGGCCAAGGGACTTCAGCTCCCAGAAGCCTCAGCCATGTTGGCCAATAGTCCCATGTTGGCCAATAGCTCCTGGGATTCTGGGAGCTGAAGTCCCTCGGCCCTTAAAGGGGAAAGGTTGCCTACCCCTGCTTTAAAGTGCCACGTTTTTGTTCCACCACACACACCCCAATAGTATTTCTCTTGAATTTGTTCTTCCTCCAGACTCTAATGATTTAGGTGGCATTTATTCTTGTTATCCTGTCAAAACTTGTCATTTATTGTTATTCAATGAGGACTGTGCAACATATATTGCATTTTCATATGGTCATATCCTTGCTGTGGAGTAAGCTGCAACATGCTGAGTAACCTGTGCAAGGATACGTGGCAAGCAACCTGCTTTTCCCACTCTGTTTTCCCTCTCTTTACATCATCACATTGCTGAATCCTTTCACATAACCAAAAATGCAAGGGAGGAATAGAAAATGGTTGAGTCAGTGCTTTGATTTTGAGTTCTTGCATGGCAGGGAGTTGGACTGGATGGCTCTTGTGGTCTCTTCCAACTCTATGATTCTATGATTTGAGAGAATGAGGGGGGAAGCAGACGACTGCTTCCGGGACGCCGCCGGACAGAGCACCGGCGGAGCGGAGCCTCCGCACCACAGCGCTCCTAGGGCGTCCCTAAAAGGAGCTCCAAATTGGCACTCCTTTTAGATGTCAGGGAAAGTGCGCCCTAAAAGCGGCGGGCGCACTTTCCCTGACTCTTCCGCCGCAGCGCATGCGGTTGCTGCGGCGTGAGGTCATCCCCGGAGCGCCGGCCATGCGGAGGGCCGGCGACTCCGAGGGCGACCTCAGGAAGAGGAAGGGGCGCCGCTTGTGCAGCTGCCCCTCCTCTTCAGGGCCTCTATTAGTCGTCTGCCGAGGCCCTAAGAAAGCTTAGCAGGTGCTGTTTCCTTCGCCACAGATCTTAGGATTGCTCTGGAAATACTGTATTTAAATACTATCTATTTACTTAGACTAGAAAAGACCTTCTTTCACCTATCTGTTGGTACTATTACTCTAATATTCCAAAAATTAGTAACTGAAATATTTTGAAAAACACTTTTAAATAAAATCATAGTTTTCCTTTTAAGTTACAGAATGCATTTCTGCCTGAAGTGCTTGAATCTTCTGCCACCTGCTGACTGAAATAAAGACTACCAGATTCAGGTGCTTAGTACTGCACAAAAATAAGCTCAGGTATACAGTAAGAGAGAGCCAGCCTGTGAGTGTTGGACTCATGGAAACCTATTGACCTTGGGCAAGTCACATGTTCTCAGCCTCAGGGGAAGGCCATGGCAACCCTCCTCTGAACAAATCTTGCGAAGAAAACCCCAGGGTTGCCATAAGTTGGAAACAACTTGAAGGCACACAATAACAATACAGTAATGCCCACTGGGTGACCCTGGGCAAATCACATACTGATGGCAAACCTCCTCTGAAGAAACTTGCTAAGGAAATCCTAGAAAAGGTCCGCCTTAGAGTCATCATAAGTCAAAATGACTTGGAAGCACACAACAAATATAGTAAACAGGGTCAGCCCTCTTTAGTACTTAGTTGGGAGACCACTGAAAAATAGCTGGTGCTGTAAGCTATATTTCAGAGGAAAGGACTGGCAAAACCACCTCTGAACATTCCTCACCTAAAAAAACCCAAATCCCTATGAAATTCATGGGGTTGCCATAAATCAACAGGCAACTTGAAGACACACACACACACACATACATACATAAAAAAGAAAGCACATCCACATGGGCGCACACACACACCTTTTTAAACAAAGTAAATGTGTTCCTGGGCATTACCTCTTTAACAGAAAACTGATATCAAAGGCCAAAATAACATGGCAAAAGTAGGAATATGTAGGAATATACTCCTATACCCTTCCCAAAAGAAGAGCAATTCAACATGTTTTAGCAAACTTTTTATTTAGAGCGCACAATATGGTCATGTGAAATGAAACAACTAGATCAGATAAGCCTTGTAAGAGTAAATAAAAACATGTTGAACCTTCCAGAGACTACTTGAAAGTTTCTTCCAAAATGTATCCAGGGATGATATTTTAATTCACCAGCCTCCACATTTCTTATGATTTCTGTTTTGGTGGCCATTCTTATAGATCTTTGCCCTGTTTTCTCTCTCTCTGTTTTGCTGTTCATATATGCTCAGTAAGGGAATCTGGAGGCAGTTGCTCTTTACATTGCTTGCTGCAGGCAGGCACACTCAGGATCAGTTGGAGTATAAGCCTATCCTTTTCTAGCTCAAGCCAGAACATTGCACTGTTTATGCAGACATATTGCTGCAACTCCAGTCCTCCTTCACCATCCTTCCAATGCTAATGCTGCTTTAAAAACCTTTTCAATTTAGTCCCTGGTAGGTGTGCATAAGTATTGCTGCCTTTTCCTTGCAAATCAAATGCAATTAAATATTTTGCTTACATTTTACTAATTGATATTTTTGTTGTTGTTAACTGCCTTCATGTCGGTCTTGACCCATGGCAACCCTATGGATGAGATATTTCCAGTCGTCCCCCGTCCTCTACTGCTCTGCCCAGGTCCTGCAAACTGTTATTCGTGCCCTCTTTAATAAAGTCCATCCATCTAGCATGTGGCCTTCCTCTCTTTCTACTTTCTTCCACCTTTCCCAGCATTATTTTCCAATGAGTCCTCATGATATGTCCAAAGTATAACAGTCTAAGGGGCTATGTAGATGGGCAAAAAGGGGTGATTTGAGGGTGACTTATAGGTGTGGCCTTTAGATGATGCATGCCTAAAAGTCTCCAGGAAAGCACCCTCTAGCCGCCATATGCCTAGAAAAGCCACTCCAAAAAGGAGCCACTTTTTTTCTGCTCTTTTGGTGAAGATGCACACCTTCGCATGTGTGCATGTATGCAGCCAACACTGATGCACCATATAAATGTACTGTTGCACTTGCAGCAGAAATTGACAGTGATCCAGAGCATGCACCCTACGATGCAAGCTTTAATTTAAAGTGCCCTATGCTTGTAGGTGTTGCTGCACTGGCGCAGGTGCGCTTGAATATTAGAACCCTATTCCTGAGCCTAATTGTAACCCTATGCATGTGCCCTAGCAATTGTCCTCTGTTATGACAATAACTGCATTCTGTTAGATGTACGCTTGCTGTCAGCATGCACAGCAGTTTGCATGAAAGAGGCCTTTGTGACCTCTTCTGTGCAGATGTGCATAAGACCTGCACACCACTTCCTGGCATGATGGGGGGCTCCTGGAGTAATGTTTGTCCGTGTGTCCTATTGACCATGTCCCTTGCATGATTACCAGCTGCATGTATCAAGTCTCTCCACACAAACCTCCCTTGCATGTACCTCTCCCCTCCCCCCAATCTGTGTGGGACATGTTTTATGGAGGATGATGAAGTTTCTTTTCAGTTGACAAAACCTGTTCCTTTGCCCCAAGGGTGGCACAGTCAGACAGTGGTACTTGTCTACTGCACCCACTCCTTAGGGGGAAGCGGAGGTCAGTGAATCCTTGCATGATATGTGGGTGTATGACAGGTGATGTGCAGGTGCACAGGGATGCCAAACTTCAGTTACCTTTGTGCACAGTGACAGACTGTATACCACCCTATAATAGGTCCTGTGCAGGTGCGCAGGAATGTTTTCCTGCACAGATGCACAGGTGTAGTGGGATGGCCCTACACACATGCGCATGCATTTGAGAGAGAAAAATTAAAGCAGATGCTGCCGGCCCATGTGGTTGCTCTATCTCCTTTTGCAGCAGCCTTGGGGCTGGCAGTGCAGTTGCTGGGGCTTCGATACAGCCTCGGAAAAGCTGCATTGACTCCTCCCAGTGCAGTTATAAATAATAATAATAATAAAATGTTATTTATATCCTGCCCCTCTGAGCACAAACGGGGCAGCTAACAACAATAAAAATACACAGTATAAAATCCTAAACCAATACCCACCCACCCCTTTAAAAAAGTATTAAACTAAGCACAATTAAAACATTTAATTAACATAACATTAAATAAAACTGAATTATCTAAATAAAAAAAATGGCAACAGCAGAGATGGCGAAACAAAACGAAACAACAGAAAAGCAAAGGTGGCGACAGTAATAAATTTGAAGAGGGCAGGCTAAAACAGAATAAGACAAAATAAAGGGGTTCTAGAGGCCAGGAAATCTAATCTGGAAAGGCCTGCCAGAAGAGATCCATTTTAACAGCCTTTTTAAAGCTGTTTAGCATGGTAATCTGACAGATCTCGTCCGGCAGGCCGTTCCATAATCTGGGGGCAACTACCAAAAATGCCCTCTGGGAGGCTGCAGACAGCCTAGATTTTAGTGGTTGTAGCAAGTTCCTCCCAGAGCACCAGAGTGCACGGGGAGGATTGTATGGGATGAGGCAGTCACGAAGATAGGCTGGACCCAAGCCATTTAGGGCTTTAAAGGTAATAACCAACTGGGCCCGGAAACTAATAGGCAGCCAGTGGAGGGACTTTAGCACTGGAGTTATATGGTCTCTCCTGGATGTCCCAGAAACCACCCTGGCTGCTATGTTTTGTACTAACTGGAGTTTCTGGACCAAGCATGAGGGTAGCCCCATGTAGAGTGCATTACAGAAATCCAGACGCGAGGTTACCAGTGCGTGCACCACAGTTTCGAGGCCCCTTACTTCCAGAAAAGGGCGCAGCTGGCGTATCAGCCGAAGCTGATGACAGGCACTCCTGACCGTCGCATTTACCTGATTTACCATCAGGAGAGACAAATCAAGGAGCACCCCCAGACTGCGAATGCAGTCCTTTAAGGAAAGTGTGATCCTGTCCAGGACTGGAGGTTGCAGTCCAATATCTGGTTTAGGGGCCGCTGCTGTGAGCACCTCCATTTTGTCTGGATTCACTCTCAATCTGTTTTTCCTCATCCAGCCCATTACTGCCTTCAGACATTCATTGAGGGAATAGATGCCAGCGGAATTCAAGGCCGATGACTGAAACATAGAGAAATAGATCTGGGTGTCATCAGTGTACTGATAACACCCAGCTCCATTACTCCGAATAATCTCACCCAGCGGCTTCATATGGCTGTTAAACAACATTGGGGACAGAATGGTGCCTTGGGGGACGCCACAAGCAAGCTCCTTTTTACTGGAGCAACTGTCCCTGAGCAGCACCCTCTGGGATCTGCCCGAAAGGAAGGAATGGAACCACTGCAAATCAGTGCCTCCAATTCCCAACCTCCTCAGGCAATCCAGGAGGATGCCATTATCTATTGTATCAAAAGCCACTGAGAGGTCTAAAAGCACCAACAGGGTCACACTACCCCTGTCAATGCCCAGTTGCAGGTCATCAGTCAAGGCAACCATGACAGTCTCAACTTTAAATCCTGTCCTAAAGCCAGTTTGAAATGGGTCTAGATAATCAGTTTCATCCAAGACAGCTTGGAGTTGAAGAGCAACCATCCTCTCGATTACCTTGCTCAAGAATGGTAACATAGAGACTGGCCTATAGTTGTTCATATCCAGGGGGTCCAGGGTAGGTTTTTTCAGAAGCGGCCTAATAGCCGCCTCCTTCAAGCAAGATGGAAGATGGTCTTCCCTGAGGGATGCATTGATGACGTCCGTAAGGAACATCCTCAATGCACCCCCTCCCTGGACGACCAGCCAAGATGGGCAAGGATCAAGAGGACAATTTGTTTTCCTCACTCTACCAAGGAGCTTGTCCACATCATCGGTACTCACAGATTGAAATTAATCCAGAGTAAATTCATTAATGGAGTTGCTGGACACCTTGTCAGTTGTTTCTGTCAAAACACTCGTGTCTAAGTCGGCTCTTATCTGAGAGATTTTATTTGCGAAAAAAGCTGTTAAATGCATCACAGCAGGCCGTTGTTGGGTTAAGTAACGGGACCTGGGCGGGAGGTATCCATGTCAGCCCCACTACCACCCTAAACAGCTCTGCTGGACAGGACTCTGCAGATGCAAAACATGCAGAACAGAATGATCTCTGTGCTGCACGTATTTCCTCTCAATAGGACCAAAGAAAGTTCCTATGATGAGTCAGGTCAGATAGGAGTCGAGTTTTCTGCCAGGTGCACTCTAGTCATTGTCCAACTCGCTTCATTTTTCTAAGCTCTGCTGTGTACCATTGCTTCCGATTAGAAGCAGGTTGGAAAGGACGGTTGGGCGTGATCGTGTCAATAACCTTGGTAAGATCGGTATTCTAAGTATTAACCAAAGCTTCGACAGGATCACCGGCGTTACTAACCATTAAACCCTCCAAGGCTTTCTGGAATCCAATTGCCTCCATTAGCCTTTGAGGGGGGACCATTCTAATAGGTCCACCACCCCCAGTGAGGCTGGTAGAAGCTCTTAGTTCAGTCTTGACAAGGAAATGATCCATCCATGACAATGCGGTGATTTTAACAACCTCCACCCATGGATATTCCTGTTCCTTACTGAAGACCGCATCAAGGGTATGACCCACACAATGTGTGGGCCTGACGACCAATTGGGATAGGCTCATGTTTGTCATGGTTTCCATGAACTCCTGAGCCACACCTGTCAGATTTTTCAAGCTGGTCTCGAGTGGAATGTTGAAGTCACCCAGGACTAAGATTCTGGGCAACTCCAATAGCAACTCTGAGACCAGCTGTGTCAGCTCAGTCAAGGAGTCTGCTAGACAAC
Organism: Phrynosoma platyrhinos; assembly: GCA_020142125.1. Lineage (NCBI taxonomy): Eukaryota > Metazoa > Chordata > Lepidosauria > Squamata > Phrynosomatidae > Phrynosoma > Phrynosoma platyrhinos. Next base: position 276,300,470 of record CM034703.1, read on the forward strand.
GGGGTGGTTGGTATACTAGCAGAATCCCTAAACTATCCCTGGTCCTCAGGCTAAGGTACAGTTGCTTCGTCCCCATTTAGGGCAACCTCAGGGCAGGCAGTGCAGTTGCTGCAGCTTAGGGAAAAGGGAAATTCAGGTCACCTTTTCCTACCCATCTGCATAGCCCCTAAGGGGGGAAGCAGATGGGTGGCCCTGGGCCACCCTTGGAAGTGAAGGATTGAGGCCGAGACTGCTGGACACCTCAGCCCTGATCCTCCCTTTTGCCACTTGCAAAAGGAGCGCCACAAGAGGCGTGGCACACCTCATTGTTGTCTCTTCCGGCTCAGCGTGTATGGACGCTGAGTCGGAAGGATGTAATCAGAGCGCCCGTCATGTGGAGCAATGGACGCTCTGATTATGTCCTCAGGAAGGGGTTGGGGCACCCAGCATGAGGCTGCCCCTCCCCTTCCTTGCCTCCAAGATGGCGCAAAGCGCCGTCTGCAAAGCGGGTTAGTCCTGTCCTCTTGGTTTCTGGGGATATCTCTGGCTTGATCTGCTCTAGGCCCCATTTGTTTGTCCTTTTGGCTGCCCATGGGAACCTCAGCTTTCTTCTCCAGCACCACATTATCTCAAATGCGTTGATTTTCCTCCTATCTTCTTTCTTGACTGTTCAGCTCTCACATCCATACATAGTAATACGCAATACTATGGCTTGTATAATTCTGACTTTTGTGCTGAGTTGTATGTCTTTGCATTTTAGGATCTTTTCTAGTTCTTTCATAGCCGCCCTCCCCATTCTTAATGTTCTCCTGATTTCCTGATTTCCTGGTTTCAGTCCCTGTTCCAGGGGGGTTGCAGACTGCCAGAAATAGTGCAAATTGAGTCCACTTTAAGAGTTAGGGTTAGGGTTACGGAATCATGGGAACTGTATTTTATTATGGCACCAGAGCTCTCTGACAGAGAAGGCTCAATGTCTCAGGAAAAAAAAACAATTCCCATGATTCCCTAGCACTAACCCTAGCCATTAAAGTGGACTCAATTTGCACTATTTCTGGCAGTCTGCAACCCCCCATAGTTTAATATGAGAACTCTTTTACTATTTCTATTTCCTCATTGTCTAGTTTGATATAACTGGTATCAAAAAGCTTCAGCCAAATAGAAGAGAAATGAAATAAAAGGACAGCCAGAGAAATGAAATGTACAGAGAAAGAAAAAAACATGGAAAATTAAAATTTTATATAAACAAGAATGCACAATGTAAATAATTCAAATATCAGCACATATCTGAAAATTGCTCTAAATCATTTCTTTGTAGTTCTACATATCTTTCCTCAGACTTAATGGTAACTAGGGTTTTTGAAACACATCTAAGCATTTACAAACATTTCTACAAACATTTCTACAAATTGGAACTCACAGAGTAAATAGTATACAGTGCTATAAGTGCTCTCTAGAAATGCTTTTTGTCTTATGACCAAGTCCCTCAAGTCCCATTGATTGTTTTTTTACAACAATCTCCAAAGATTCAGTGCCCTTTGTTTTGTGCAATATGCTCAAATTTCTCAAGATCCTGCACAGGTTTTAACTGTCTACATGATTGATTTCTGGCATTTTTCCAGGCTTACCAAATCCATGTTGTTTAGATAATTTAGATATAAAACTTTTGCCTCTTTGTTGCCTCTGACTTCTAAAACATTTTCCCTTGTTTAATGGTTCCTCAGTTAAACCAATACATTGTTTGAACAGTTTTCTGAGACTTGAGCTTGACAACTTTAGGGGGTGGGGGTTAATAGGTTTACTGGAAGTGTTTGCTTTGCTTGCTAAAGATGCCAGGTCTAATCTCTGACATGTCTAGGTAATACTTAGACATATTTCTGTGTGAAATTCTAGAGCAGGGTTTCTCAAACTGGGTTCCCTTGAACCGTATGGTTTGTGAGAGGTTGTTAGGGGTTCCATGAGATTGTGATTGGAAAAAAACATCAATTTTTTTTAGCTACAGATACATATTTTTATGCAGGGATTCCCTAAGACCTAAAAATCATTTTAAGGGTTCCTCCAAGGTAAAAAGGTTGCAAAAGGCTATCCTAGAGTGCCAGCGCCAGCCAAAACATCACAGAGCTTGATTATCAATAGTATGACTCACCATAAGCTAGCTTTTTCATAGACTGTCACAATAAATGAGTTCAAAAAATAGCTGTGATAAATCAGTATGCAAAGGGACCTGCAGCACCTTTGAGATTAACTGAAAGACAGAAGTTGGTAGGATGAGCTTTCATAGACTTGAGTCTACTTCCTCAGATGCATGTTGGTTGTGTGTATTGCTTCCACAACCCCCACTCCCCACTTCTTAGGTAGAGAGGCTTCCTTGAAAATCTCCTTTCCTCATGAAGCAGTGCCTTTGAAGGCAGATTAGGCTAGTTGGTACATAGATACATGCATTATACATATACTGCCAAAAGTTACAAAGAGAGATGTGCTATTAGTGGGTTTTTCTGTCTCTGGTGGCAGACCATTTGTTCAGTATTAATTCCAGTCACAGCCCTGGACTTCATCCTGCTTTTCTACTCTACCGTTCAAGCAACATGCAAGTATTGTTGCTGTTGTGTGACTTCAAGTCATTTCCAACTTATGGCAACCCTATCACAGGGTTTACTTGGCAAGATTTGCTCAGAGGAAGTATGCCTTTGCCTTCCTCTGAGGCTGAGAGAAGCATCCAGTGGGTTTCTATGGCTGAGCGGGATTTCATCCCTGGTCTCTCTAGTCATAGTCCAACATGCAAACAGTATAGTAAATGAATCTTTCTGTGCTGTGTTTGAAGTGCTTCTGCAGTGCACCTGCCTGATTATATGTTTGTGCTGGTAGTGGTTCTGGTTAATTTATTTGATGACACTATAATTTTGATGTTAAATACTGTTTCCTGGATAATTTCCATAGATGTCTCAGCAAAAACTTCATTAAGCCTATCGCAGCATGGTGGTGAAGCTGGAGTACATTTGCAACAGAAGTATTTTTCACGTTTTCTAAATGCCTTGAAACTTGTTGAATGAATTTTGAGTTCTATAATAGATAATAGGATTGTCATTGAGACATCTGGGAACAGTACTGCTCAAAAAATAAGTCTGGTGTCACTGTCCCATTTTTGGAACTCAGCATATATGGTAAACCCAATAAAATATGAATATATTTATTGTATTTCGAGGCTACCTTTCAGGGCCATGTACTCAGCAGAATTAGTTGTAAATAATAGTGAAGCCACGTTAGTTAAACCCACTTTACAGTCTCTAGTAGTTGAAAAGATTTTCTAAGCTGAACCCCTCCAATGGAAGCCTACAACTGTTAGAAAGATGTTCATTTCTCTAGAGGTGTTTTTTTTATGCCGGCCCATTTTTAGGATGTAGTAACATTGTGATGAGAAATCTGTACTTAGGACAAGAGTCTACTGTTAGAACAGAATATGGAGAAAGAGAATGGTTCCCAGTTGGCAAAGGGATTGTGCAAGGGTGCAATTTATTGGCCTATTTGTTCAACTTGTATGCAGAAGCTATCATAAGAAGGGCATGTTTAGACTTGGGGAAAGGAAGAATGAAGACAGGAGAAAGAAATATCAACAATATAAGATGTTTGGATGACACCATACTACTAGCAGAAAACATCAGACTTGGAACAATTATTAAGGTAGATCAAAGGAGAAAGGAGAAAGGCAGGATTAATGTTGAACATAAAGAAAACAAAAATAATGATCATGTAGGTCTACATAAATTCAACGTAGAAAATAAGGAAATCAAAATACAGTTGTCCCTCCGTTTTCACGGACTTGAAGTCCACGTCCCTCACCTATTTGCGGGCGGCAAACGGAGGGGAATAGAATGGGACGCATGCGCCTGTGGGTGCACACCCCTATTCAAGCCTATGGGGCGTGAATATTTGCAGTTTTCCATTTTCACGGGGAGGGTCTAGAACAGATTCCCTGTGAAAATGGAGGGCTGACTAATAAAAGAGTTCCCAGACTTTGGATGAATATTGATCAGAACAGAGACTGCAGCCAAGAAATAAGACTAGGAATGGGAAAGGCAGCCATGAAAGACTATGAGCTTATACAGACTGCCAGAAATAATCCAGTTTGAGGCCACTTTAACTGTCC
>CM034703.1:276339840-276358544 GCA_020142125.1 Phrynosoma platyrhinos
TTATTGGAAGCATAATAGCTGGTGTGCTGAAATGTTACAGGGTTTTTACTCAATAGTTGGATATATCTGCTTAATTGATGGTGTATAGCTCTCTCTTTTATTTACAGCTTCCTTCGTTCAATGACTGCCCTTTTGGATCCTGCCCAGATTGAGGAAAGAGAGAGGCGACGTCAAAAGCAATTGGAACATCAGGTAGACTAAATAAATAAATAATGGTGTCATTTACTTCTGATACAGTGTTATGTTTTCTTTTATTTCCTGATTTTCCACAGAGATAGAGAAAACATTAACATTTGACCAAAACCCAAATATAACATGTAAGAGAGGTGGTGTAGCAATGTAGCTAAGCTTGGATTGTAATAAGGGCCATGACAAATGGCACTAAAAAATAAATCCTTTATTAATTGCAGTTTGCTTAATTTTTATCATGTGTACGGATTAACCTGTGTGTATAGTCTCTTTTTTGTATAGTCTCTTACTCTAGCTGAAATCACTCTCTTGTGATTTTATTTCCTGACAGTAGAGGTGTGTTTTATTTCCTGACAGTAGAGGTTGTCGGTCAACTGATGGTATCCCCATGAATTTCATATGGTTTTCTTAGACAAGGAATACTTCTTTAAACCTTTAGTTCAGCCATATTCCATATTCAAAATATTTTAATTTTAGCACCCAAAGGGAATCTTGAAATCTCAGGTTTTGTTTGCCATGTTTTTTCAGCTGTTAACTTGTAAAAGACATCTTCATGTTCACCCCATATTCAGCACTTTCTCCTTTCACACACATACACTTCCATGCACATTTTTACATAGGATCTTGGAATATGAGGTTAAAAAACTGAGATACAAGGGGTTTAAACAACGCTACTATGACCACTGTCACTTGGGCAGATAATCTGCAGGCCTGAAGGGTGCTCTTACACAAGTGACTAAGTATACTGGTGCTAGTAGAAGGTTTATCTTCTGGAAGTTTTACTTAAGTTGACTGCACAGTGTGCCCACCCTATCAGCAGGTTAGCAATCCACTGATTCAACTGCCTCCAGATTGCTACGCTCCATACTATTCAGTTGTTACATGTGCATGTGGACGTAGTGACATATGTACATGTCCCTGCCCATTGAATAATATGGGGTGTGACCATCTGTTTTTTTTTATCTTTGTGGGGGTGGGGTAGAAATCCCTGTGGATGGGAAGAATCTGGCGTACCAGAAAATGCTTTTTATTAGGTGGTGTTAATGCTGAATCCAAAATTTGAGATTTCACAATGTTTATCTAGATACACTTTCAAGGCTAATAAAATGTATTTGTTCCGGATTAGCTAAACAAAAAGATGGATATATGAAAAAATAATAAAAACTATAGACCGAGATAAACACAGATGAGTAATAATAATCCTGATCAAAGAATATTAAAACTCTAATGAAATTGATAGTACAGAGAATTATGGACAAAAAGAGGAAAAGCCTAATGAAAGATATCCAAAGAGAGTCTTATCCTTAGAACTTTTTTCTGCTTAAATATGTATGTCAATTTTTAAATCATCATCAGTAATTAATTAAATCTTTTCATGATGTGTTTAATTTTTCTAGAAAGCCATAATAGCTCAAGTAGAAGAAAAACGGAAGCAGAAACAACTTGAAGCAGAACAAAGGAAACAGGAAGAGCAGGAAGAAGAGCAGAGGCTTGCCAAAGAACAGGAACTGATGAAGAAGCAGTTTGAAGAAGATCTGCTTAAACAAAAGCAAAAAGAGGTCAGCATCTTATAGCATATGGTAGCAGAAATTGAAATCAGCAATCAAATTTAGATAGTAGCATTTGAAGCAAAATTGTATTTCTATTTTTTGCTTCTGTTTAATCTACATTGAGATGGATGGGACATTGTAGTGTCTCAAATTAAAGTTTTCTTGCAGAATTCACACATAATTGGACCTACAAAGTAGTCATGCACAAGACTGCCAAGCTATTCACTTCAGTTTTTCTTCATTTGCCAACATAGTAACATCTTTCTGGATGTTCCTTGTGTGGTTTAGTAGCTTCCTTCCTTTGAATTTCTCTCTTCACTTTCTTATCTTGTATTTCTCTTACTTTTTTATTTTCATACTCTACTACAAAAAAACAAACACTCTACTTCAGGGCTTCAGCACATCCCCTTTTGTTACTTTTATGGCCTCAACTTTTCTTTTTAAACTGTTCCATCTATGGATGAAAAATTTCTTTGTCTGATGGGCATTTTCAGTGTCTTTTCTGCCTTGGCAGTGGAGGTTTGTCCAACAATGCTTCATTTGTAAGGGCTTCACTTCTCAGGCTTTAAAGAACCAAACCTCAGGACGTAAACTTCATAGTTAGAAGCAGTTGCTTAAAATCACGGACAAGGCTGTTACTGACAAGCCTTTCATTGCTTGTACAACTGCGTCCAAGCCTTGGAAATCTTGAATGGGCTGAGACAGTCAGTTGAAATCTACAGCAACTTAGATACAGACGACAGACTCAGGACTGACATTACCTTTGATACCAGCACCAATCTTGATAATGACACCTACTTGATAATGACTAAGATTTCCTCAAAACCAACAGTACCTTCACTATTGAAGGTGCTCAGCAACAGCTCTCTCTTCGATCCTGAGTACATCTGAACTGTCACAAATGTTGGCCCCATTGACTACTGCTATACTGGTAGCAGGGATTCTTTACCTCCAGTTCCTCCAACACAGAGATTTAAGAACTGCTCTACCGATTCTGCATCTGGGTGGAAGCAAGAGAAAAAATGATGGCAGCAAGAACCGCCCACTGTCCTTGGGTTTATCTTCAAGTGCTATCCGTGAGGCAGGCGTCATAGTTCTGATCACTTAATTTTTCCATTAAGACTTCCAACGTCCCTCTCTGTCAGTTTTTATTTACTTGCCCTGTCATCCAGTCAGAGGCAAACCTCCATATATTTTATTATTACAGTTTAGTTTACCATTGCATTAGGGTTTAGAAAATGCAGGAGGGCCAGTTGTTCTCCTCTAAACTTAATTCTAGCAGTGAAAAAGCAGATAAATTACAAAAGATATTTCAGTCCTCCAATGATAGTGAAGATGAGGATGAAAATAGTGGAGGACAAAGGGGTAAGGAGACCAGGAAAATGCCCGGCTCAAACCAAGAGAATGCAGAAATTACTTTAAAAATACAAAAAGGGGCACAGAGACTGGGCGGATGGCAGACTCAAACCCTAAACAGGAGGAATCCACTTCAAAAAATGTTGAAAAGGGTAAAGAGACTAGGTGGACACCAGACTCATACCCTGAAAATTAAGATAAAAGAACAAAAATTACAAAAAAGGGTAGAGACTAGGTGGCCATCAGACTCTAACCCCGAAAATGGTGATAATCAAACTAAAGGCCTTTACGGACTGCCAGGAATAATGCAACTTGAGTCCATTTTAACTGTCCTGGCTCAGTGCTAGGGAATCATGGGAACTGTAGTTTTTTCTGAGACATTGAGCATTATCTGTCAGAGAGCTTTGGTGCCACAATAAACTACAGTTCCCATGATTCCCTAGCACTGAGCCAGGACAGTTAAAGTGAACTCAAGTTGCATTATTTCTGGAAGTCTGTAAAGGCCCTAACAAATCCAAAAAATGAAAAGCTGATCAAATAGACCCTAAACAATGTGAAATTTACTGAGTTTAAGGGATAAAATGGACCAGCGGCAGCAGGTTGTCTGCATTCTGATAACAGCAGCCATTTTGAAACTCAGGTCCAACGAAGCCCAAGCTGCTATTTTGAATTCCTAGAAGTAAGCAGAAACTATATGGGAGAACAGCAGGCTAGCCAGTCGACAAGTTCCATGGCAACTGCAGTAAAAAACAAAAACATTATTAAGGTTAAAAATACTTTAACATCAGATAAAGCCAGTAAGGCATTAATAAAAGACAATGATAATGCAACACCTATAAAGACTACATTAGAAGTTGACACAGAAATGCAAAAGCAAACTGAACTAATTATTAATTAATAGATATAATAAAAGAAATTCCTGGTTTCAATAAAATAAACCAGAGAGTAATCAGACTCAACCACAAGAGGGAGTCAAGGCAGGTGTCAAGTGGACAGAGTAAAATGAACATGGAACTTGATATTCAATGTATGATTAAACAAAATATTGCATCAGAGTTGGCAAATATAATGGAAAGTGTTGGAATTGAAAAAATATATATATTCAGTATAAAAAAAAGTAATGTAATGTTACAGAAGGCAATGAAAAAACAAAAGAGGACTGCAGTCAAAGGAAGAAAAGGAAATAGTGTGAGACAGCTCAGATAAGGAGGTACCAAGCAAATGTAAAAAGAAAAACAAGGCATATGGAGGACATACGTTGTGACTCAGATGACAATATCTCATTAGAGGATTGCCCCTTCATGGTAAGTACAATCTCATTCCAAACCCAAGGAGAAAAACCAAAAGCTGCTTTGCTCAGCAGATTCAGGACAAAACTCTAGCATCACCAGTGGCTTTGCCAGATTTGGTACTAACCACAGAAGTACATTTGGTACCACCCATTCCAGTTGAATTGGACAGACCATCAGTATCAAGCACATCTAATCTTCAACCAGACTTTGCTCAGCAGCCTTCTGTTCTTCCTCCTCATGCTGGAGCCCTCATTATTTTGTCAGCAGACTGCTTCTACCATCTGCAGGACAGCACAGATCAACTTTCTGAAGTGAACATTTCTATGCATCTTCCCACCACTCTTATCAAGAGTTTCAACACCAAGAGAAAGAACTCAACAGATCAGTCTCTTACATGGGCCATTACCATTATGTATACCTATAGGGAACTTCCCAGATCATATTCTTACTCCCTTTCATCTAGGAATCAATTATGAGCCAGTGCACTACCACTTTCCACACTGCTCCTATGTACCCCGTACTGTAGTTCGTCCAAATTGCCTCATTCTCTGTGAAGCTGAAGACACAATCCACAACACATGGTTAATCCCTCATGCCAACCTGTTCAGGTGGGATCTCAAAATTCTAAACTGTTGTAACTGTCACCTCCAACCCCTCCTCAGTTTTATTTTCCTGCCTTGCTGACCAGTCAGACAATTTCCTTCTTTCATCTTAAATAAGCAACTAGCAGCAGAAATTTTAGAATGGCATCAGAATTAGGAAATAAGAAATCAAGTAGAGTTAGAGGAAGTCGCAGAATGGGACCATTTGCCATCTGAAAAAGACATCAAGCAGAAAATGACTCTGGCACATCTCAGACCTCCAAGATAGCAAGTAAGCAGTTCCCAGAGAGCAGTAGTGTAATTATTGGTAAAAGATTTAAGCATTCAGCCTGGTGAGCGACAAGTATCCAAGTCTGAATCTTCACAGAGATGCTTATCACCAATGCTTCACCACCACCTTCTATCACCACCACCTAAAACTACAGTGACTATATTCAGACTACCAAAATATGGTGGTCTCCTGCATCTCTCCTGCTAATTATGGTATTGACAACTGTTTCTCCAGTAACATGTGATCCTAATCCAAGTGTTATTACTTATTCGTCTGTGTCTGTTGTGGCTACTACTTCCTGTTGATTACCCAACCAACTACAGTACCTGTTGCTGCCTTAGCCCCTCCATTCACACCTGCACCATAGGAAAATCTTCCACCTGATTCGTCTGATTATGACTGTAACTGATTCTTCCTCACAGGCTTCACTTTGTCCTCTCACCTCACCTCCTGATGTTGCTGTGAATGATACCACCCTACCATTGCTTCTGGAAGACATAATATTGTTTGTGGACACATGGCCAAATCTTAGGATTTAGGTATCACAATTCTACCAATACCAGTTTCTGACCCAGTCTTCCATGGGGTGAATACTCAAGTCTTGATGCCTACCACAATACCTCTATTAATGGCTTTGTGTGACTTGATTAAACAGTCATGGCTTAAGCCAGCCTCACTAACTCCCTGTTTTGAGAATCTGTAGAGCATTCAAGAAGGAGCTGCTTTTCTCTTTTTAAACTGGCATCAAACTCTACTATCATGGAGGGATCTCAAACAAAAGAGTATAAGAAATTGCATTCGACATTGATCATGAAGGCAGGTGCTTGGATATCTTTGGTCAGTGTTTTTATTCTTCAGCAGCTCTTGCAGTACAACTGGCACAAGCATCTATGTCGGCTTACCAACATTTTCTATGGGGGAAAATGTTACCATTTATTCTCTATCTTCCTGACAGTCAGAAAAATGCCACTTTACTTTTCCAGCAAGAAGCCCGTGCTCTGGCAGCACAGCAAATACAGTTGGTCTATTGGTCCACCACACAGCTGAGTGCCCTCCTAAAGTTATGTCGGGAACAGTCCCTTTCCATCATTTCACATGACTACAATCCACAGGGCTTTCTGAAGACAATAGGTGTGGCATTGAAGATCTCCCATTTGATGAAGAAGACCTTTTCAGCTCAGAGACTGATGCTGCTGTGGCTTACCTTTTCAAGGCAAGATTGACAGTACAAAATATGAATTTTGATGTGCAACATTAAGAGCTACATCAGTACTGTTCTTCTTGGAAATGTCCTCCAGCATCATCTTTTTAAAGATCTAAATACCTGTCAAGGTCTTCATGTACCTCCTCTCATCAAACCACTTCTTTGCAGCAGCACCCTTATAAACAACACAGTTAGCAGTTGCCTCTTCTAAGAGGTCTTCCAGCTCATCAGAATCTTGACTTTGACACATTTCCAGACATCCAACCTTCCATCTCTCAGGACCTCTACCTTCTTGGGCTCCTGCACTGTACTGCCATTGCACCTGGCAGAACATCAATATTCACTCTTGGGTTGTAACCATTATTAATTTGGGTTACCCCATAGAGCTTTCAAGTATTCTCCCCATCCGAGTGTTATGCCCTACTCCTCCCTCACAAGTCTTGATAGACAAGATTGGTACTTTACAAAAAAGATATAAAAAGGATTCCAGATCACTTCAGAATAACTGTTTCCCTCCAGTTATTTTATGATGCTGTGGGGAAAAAGACGGACAGTAAACTCAAGAAAAGAGGTTTTTATTTAATTTTAAACCGACGGCACTATTGGGTACCTCAAAGAAAACTGTAACAAGCAAACAGGAACCTTATTTTTCTCCAATCGATTGGCTTTAAGATGATGCATAGGTGGATAATAAGGTAGGAAGATGACCCCCTATCCCACCCTCTTGCTGGTTGATTAAGCTCAAGGCACTAGGTCAGTATGTGACTATTTGTGTTAGCCTTAGTAAGCACATTCCAAGGCAGGGCACAACAGGCTCAACAGGTTTCTTAATGGTACTAAAGAGAGATGGTGGACTTCATCCCATTTTGCATCTTTGAGGTCCAAAATTTGGTAAATTGTTGTTGTGTGCCTTCAAGTCATTTCCAACTTACAGCAAACCTAAGGTGACCCTATTATGGGTTTTCTTGGCAAGATTTTTTCAGATGAGGCTTGCCATTGCCTTCCCCTGAGGCTGAGAGCATGCGACTTGCCCAAGTTCACCTAGTGGGTTTCATGGCCGAACAGGGAATCGAACCCTGATCTCCAGAGTGGTGATCCAGTTCTCAAACCACTGTACCACACTGGCTTTGTCATCTGGTAAATACACCTGTGGTCACCTTGCACTCCATTCTACCATTTTTTCAGAAGGGAGACTTGCTTGTATCCATAGATCTTTGAGGTGCCTGCTTTCATATTGGCATAAAGCCACAACGTTGCAGGTTTCTCAGTTGACTAGTGGAGCACCACTGGATGCTGTCTTAGGCCCTGCGCTACTCAACTTTTTTATCAATAATTTGGATGATGGAATAGGGGACATGCATATTAAATTTGCAGTAGATCTCAAAGTACAGACTTGTTCATAAGTGAGAATACAGTCATTCAAATAAGGTGGACATGAGCCATATAGGGCTTTATAGGTCAGGACTGGCACTTTGAATTTGTACCCTGACCGGCAGCCAGTGGAGCTGCTGCAACAAGCGAACTGTATGTTCCCTGTAGCCAGCCTCGGCAAACGTACTGCAGCTCTTTGTACTGTTTGAAGTTTCCGAGCACTCTCCAAAGGCAGCCCCACATAGAGTGTGCTACTGTAATCCAGCTGGAATGTAACTAAGGCATGTGTCAGTGTGACCAGATCTGATATCTCAAGAAACTGGCGTAGCCAGTGCGCAAGCTTTAATTCTGTAAATATACTTCTATCCACTGCTGAAACCTGAACTTCCAGGCTCTGAGTTGAATCCAGCACCAAGCTGTAGACCTGCATCTTCAGGAAGAGTGTAGCCCCATCCAGCACAGGCTTGAATCCCTATTCCCTGATCTACATTTCAACTGACTAGGAGCTCCTCCATCTTATCTTGATAAAGTTTCAGTTTGTTTGCTCTCATCCAGCCCATTACTGACGACAGGCACCGGTTTAGGACCAAAACACCTTTCTTGGATTGTGATGGAAAGGAGTAGTAGAATTGAGTATCATCCATATACTGATGGCACTGAACTCCAAAACGCCAGACTTCTATCAGTGGTTTCATGTATATGTTAAATAGCATTGGGGGGCGGGGGACAAAACAGAACCCATTGTCTACAGGCCAGTTGCCAAGGAATTGAACAGGAGTCCCCCAAGCACCATCTTCTTGGCTTGCCCCTCTAGGAAGGAAAAGATCCATATAAAACAGTGCCCCCCCCGTCCCATCCCAACAAGGCAATCCAGAAGAATACCATGGTCGATGGTATAAAAAGCCACCAAGAGATCCAGTTAGAAACCACAAGAACACATTCCCCCTCCTGCCAACCTTGCTCTAGTCACTCTCTATTATTATTTTTTAATTGCCACTAGCTCCCTGGAAAAGCAGGGGGTCAGTTTGGCACCATTCTGTGAGATGGGTTACTTGTCCACCACCCTGGTCTTTCTCCATTCCAGAGGTCAGACAGGTTGACAGGATCACCTGACAGGGCAGCAGGAATCTCCCCAAGAATCACCAAAATATATACTATAGCTGAGATCCTGCATTGGGATTGTATTGTGTAACTGCCTGTGTGAAGAGTTACACACTGATTTTGTGACACAAATATATTCTCCCATTTGTTTAATATAAATGTTCATTTTCTTTCTCACACTTATACAGTTCTTCCCTCCTTTAAAATACATGTAAGATGCAAGTCAAGTAGTATTCAACACAGTTCCAAGATTTCTTTATACTTTCCTTGCTAAATGTTCTTTTGCGTATGTTTATTTTATTCTGTTAGGAAATTATGGCCAATAAGACAAATGAGCTGTATCAGACAATGCAGAAAGCTCAAGAGCTGGCCCAAAGACTGAAACAGGAACAGCGTATTAAAGATCTGGCTCAGAAGGGACATGATATTTCTAAACTGCAGAAGAATCTTGGTAGTGGTAAGTACTAGGCATTTAAATAGGGTTATTGTACAGAGCTGACCAAGCATATGTCTCATTGCTGCTTAATAACTACACACAACTTCAGCAATGTTTGCTGTTTATAATGCTTGGTGATAGATTTTCAAAGACAATCCTTTAGGCCCCTTAATCGCCATGCCTTTACTACAGGGGTGGGCAACTGCAGCAGGTGTAGGGGATAATTTTAACCTCTATGGCTTTCTAACAATTTTTAGTTGAAAATTGCAACTAAAAGCAAAAAGCAAAGCAGCTTCATTTATATACCGCTTCATATCATGCTATGGGATGTCTAAGCGGTTTACATCTGTGAGCTAATTGCCCCCCAACAAGCTAGGTACTCATTTTAGCGACCTCGGAAGGATGCATGCCTGAGTCGAGCCTCAGCCCTGGCTGGTATTGAACTCGCAACCTTGTGGTTTATGAGTGAGTGGCTGCAGTTCAGGCATTTAATCACTGCGCCACCAGGGCTGATCAACTAGAAGTCATTTCAAGTTGCAGTGACCAGGTTTCTGGAGTTTAGGAATGGTTGGAATGGGATTCAGTTCACAGCTCTTTGACACCTCCAAGAGGAGTTGTTAACCATGTGAATGCCTGGAAAATTTAAATATTTTGGGAAGTCCAGGAGCTTTGAACAAGGGTCTCCAGGGAATATTCCTGCAGGGACTTGCATGCATTTCCCCTCCCTTTGCTATAATCCTAAGCACACATAATCACATTCTTCCACAGACTGCCCTGGTGTAGGGTTTGGAATTTCCAAAAGCAATACTGCTTCATAGTGAACTGTCTTAAGTGGTTTACAATCTGTAAGCTAATGGCCCCCAACAAGCTGGATACTCATTTTACCAACCTACAAAAGGATGGAAGGCTTGAGTCAACCTTGGAGCCCTGGGATCGAACTTACAACCTTGTGGCTGCAGTACTGGCATTTAACCACTGCACCACCAGGGCTCCTAAAAGAACTAGCAAGGAGTGATTACAGTCGGCCTTCAACATTTGCAAGTTTTTTCTTTCGTGGGTTGATTATTTGCAAGTCTATAGCAGTCTACAAGCCTTCTCTGTTCCACCTTCTAGGACGATTACATTGCTGCAAAAATCTCCTGCAGTGTCATCATCCTTCTCTCCATCTCCTTTCTTGGCCTATACCTCCCTGCCTCCTCACTCTGGCACAGTTTCACTTCTCAGTCCTGTCCCCCCCCTCCCAATTTGGAACTGGGTATGGAGTTCGTGTGCCACTGCAGCTTTCCTGTGGGTGGTATTGCTCTCACAGGCCAGGTTGACAAGACAGGCATGGAAGGGGGCATGTGTGCATATAGATGCCAAGAGAGGATCCCCAGCAGCAACACTGGGGAGCTGCAACTTATTTGCAGCCATTTTCTGGAATTTCTTTTATAGACACCCTACTCCTCCCCAGCTGGCCTTCTAAGCCAAACTTGGACGGGCACAGATCTCCTGGTCTTTCTGCTGTAACCTGGCTGCACCAGGAGGAGAGGCGGAGGAAATGTACCAAGATGGGAAAGGAGAGTGTGGGCTAAAAAAGGAGATGGAGAGGAGAAAGAGGAGCCCTGGTGGTGCAGTGGATAAATGCCGGTACTGCAGCCACATTGTTGTGAGCTCAATCCCATAGGTCAGTAAAATGAGTATCTAGCTTGTTGCAGGCAATTGGCTAACACTTGTAAACTGTTTATAGAGAGTGCATAGTTCACTATGAAGTGGTATAGAAATATAGGTGCTATTGCTAAGAGGAGGGAGGGAGAGAGAGGAATGATGACACTGCAGGAGATTTTTGCAGCAGTGTTGTCATCTTAGAAGGCAGAGGCAGCTTTGGAGTGAGGTGGAGATTTTTGCAGCAGCAGAGTCTGTGGCATGCATTTTTTTGGGTTGTTTTTTTTTTTAAATATTCATATTCTTTCCACTTCTGAAGGATCCTGTGGCCCTACACTACAAAATTTGAGGACCAACTGTAGACAAACTCTCTCATTTGCACTACGTTATTGTGTACTGCCAAGTCATTTCTGACTTATGGCAACCCTAAGACAAATCTGTCATGGGTTTCCTGAAACTGAGAGTGTGTGACTTGCTCAAGGTCACCCAGTGCATTTCTGTCATGGGTTTCCTGAAACTGAGAGTGTGTGACTTGCTCAAGGTCACCCAGTGCATTTCTGTGGGTGAGTGGGGTTTTGAACCCTGGTCTCCAGTCGTAGTCCAGTGCTCAAAGGGATGCATAAAATTGTAACTATAATTTAATAGTTAAGCAAACTGTAGCAAATAATGTGGCTTTCAGGGGTTGCAGTTTCTCTAGCAGGCTTTGGAAGGTCAGCTCACACAGTGGATTTGGATGAGTGTGTCTGTCTTAGCATGCCTGAGAAACTGTTCTTTTGTTAGGATAGAGTGATCCAATCTCTCCACCCCAGTGAAGGTGTCAGCACTTTTTAGAACAAGGAAAAATGATATTCAAAATTCAGGAAAAACCAGGCCACTGGTCTGGACTTGAGAGGGTGCATTCTCAACTATAACCAAACCCAAGAGCCCAGTCCGTTGTGGTAGCATCTAGTTCATTGTGTGGGCCCTGAGGAAAAGAAGTGATAATGGAGCACAGCTTCAATGATCTGAAGGGATATGAGCTAACTTTGTCTTTATATTTTATTGCTACATCCCACTTAACATTTGTGCGTACCATGGTTTCGGTGCCCTTGTGATTGTTTCATTTTGACATATCCTTGAGCCTTAATTATAGCCTGGGAACTGTGTGGGTCAGAGCCCTTCAATTTATACATGTAGCATCCACTTACCACTGTTTTCTCTTTGATGAATTTTAGATGTGAGGTACAGACAGGTTGCTTACCTGTAATGGTATTTCTTCTAGTGGTCATCTGCAAATTCACATAAATGGGTTATTCTGTGCCTGTGCAACAAACACTTGCAACAATGTGAGGCTGCACAGGTTGTGGCATTGGCAGTCGGGAAAAGGGGGCTTACCAAGCCTTCAAAATTGAAGATGTGTCAAAAAAGGAATATTCCAAGTGGAAAAAGGGCAGTGTCCTGATAAAGCCTTCCGAAGCCATTGAAGATTATGGCATCAGTAGACAAAGCCTAGAATGCTAAATAGTCTAGGGCTAAGTGTTCTTTTCGACATAGAATGTGAAATACACCATCTGTGCTTGGCAATAAGATGGTTGGGCATCACCAGCAAAGGTGGCAGAAAACAAGTGCCTGTAATACAAAGTGGACAGGAGGATGTCTGGATAGTCCATTCATACACCTAATGGCACTGAATTGGAGAAAGCTCCAGTAACAATTTCAGGAATAACAGTGGACATTAGAGAGGAGGAATAGTATCTCATCTAGTCAGAACAAAACACTGACAACAGGGAACAGTGAGAATATTGCAATATCCAGTTGTTGTGATCCACAAGACACACTGTGTGTGAACGTAGTGTTTCAGGCTATCAGTATGAAACATGCAGTTCTTGGTGAAAATGCCAGAGAAGATAACAGTGGCTGGTGTGATGACTAGGACTACTCATAGCATTTTAAAAGTAAAGGGATTCTACACTGTCAAGTAGAAAGAGATCCTTGTGGGAATGTTACCCCATCCCGTGATGTCCTGCAGAGGTTTTATCAAGGATAACATGGCTTGGCAGGAACGGTGAGAACAGATAAGCAACAGTATACCAGGAGTGATATGGTGTCAATTCATCATGAATGGGTCATGAGAAGATTCTTGGGAAAGGCGCCATATATCACCGCTTGCAGGCTGATGAGTTTGACCCTGAAGAGTCAGGGATTGATGAACATCAAAGTAAGGCTAAAAGCCAATTGGCCTGACCCTGGAGAGTCGAGGATCGAAGTCAGACTGCATGTCAATTGGTATGACCCCGGAGAGTCAGTAACAGGCAAAGGTTGAGATAGGGCTGCGAGCCAGTCAGTTTGACCCCAGAGAATCAGAGACTGACGAGGATTGAAGTCAGGCTGTGAGCCAATCGGGTTGACCCCAGAGAGTCAGAGACTGATAAGGATCGAAGTCGGGCTGCAAGGCAATTGGTTTGACCCAGGAGAGTTAGGGACCAACAGGGATAGATGCAGGGCTGCAAGACAACTGATTTGACCCTTAAGAGCCAGGGACCGATGAGGATCCACAAAGGGTTCCAAGCCAATCAGTTTGGCTCCGGGGAGTCGGGGACCAATGAGGATCAAAGTTGGGCTGCAAGCCAATCAGTGTGACCCCGGGGAGTCAGGAACCAATGAGGATCGAAGTCAGGTTACAAGCCAATCGATTTGACCCCAGAGAGTCAGGGACCAACGAGAATTGAGGTAGGGCTGGGAATGAGAAGCTGATAATTCCTCCAAGTAGATCTTTTCACAATCACCTATGAGCCTTAACTAGGCTGAGCTCATACAATAGAACTGTTTACCTTGACTTTTCAGAAGGATGGGCCTTCACCAAGCGCTACAGCCATTCAATCAATTCGACTTGGAAGTGCAGTGGGCTTTAACCATGCAACGTAGAGGTCAGCAACCACATAAAAACTTTTCCTCAGAAGTACTATGGGCACAAAAGCAGGGCAAGCGGCTATAAAATACAGTCAGAAGTAAAAATAACCTTAGGGTCTTTATCAAGTATGCCAGTGAGGCGGGCGACGTTTTAAATTTTTTTCCTCAGGAGTACATGGGGACTTTCCAAACGTGCCAGCAAGGCAGGTGGTCATTTCAGGGGAAAAAAATGACCCCAGGGGTACAAAGGGCCAGAGAGGCGAACAACCATTTTAGGATAAAAAATTACCTCAGCGGCCATTGAAATAACTTTTCCTCAGAAGTTAAATTTGCATGTAAGAATGCATTTCTCTCAGAAATCGTAGCACTCCTCTTAAAATATGAATGACAGTTTTTAAAAAATACCACCAAAACGCAGATTGATCATATCAGTGGAATTTTTTAAAGTGTGACAGGAAAATGAATCTCTGAAGAGTTCCTCTAGATGCTGATGCTGCGGATAAAAGGAACTGAGGGCTTAGGCAGGAAACCGGCCAGTAAGGCAGTTGGAGAGTGGGCGGCCTACTGCCAAAATGCTTCTAATAGCTCTAAGAAGGTTCCGAATGGCTCTGCGCAGGAGCAGAATAACCCATTTGTGTGATTCGCAGAGCTCACAAAGAAGAAATGAAGTATCTTGTACTTTGTAAAACACTGTATATACTTTGATGGTATTATGGAATTAATAGAAAAAATACTTTAGAACTGAAATCAAAATTAGTATTACCTTTGGTTTTATGGAATAGATTTGGAAGCCTTTGCAAACAATTTTGGACATTATGATATTCAAGCACTTCTATTTTTCAAGTGTCAAATATCTGAGATATTTTTAAAGCTGGCTTCAAAGATACCTTCAAACTTATCCAGAAAAGTATTCAGTAGGTTAGCTGTTTTTCATGAACAGCTTAAATATCAACACAATTCTAGAGTGTGTTTTCTCCCACAAATGTATGTGAAATTTTTGTATCTGTGGTCCAAATCTCACTGCAGAAATAATCCAGTTTGAGACCGCTTTAACCGCCCTGCTGTAGAATTCTGAGAACTGTAGTTTGTGAGACATTTAGCCTTCTCTGTCAGAGAGCTCTGGTGCCAAAACATACTACAATTCACAATAATCCATTGCATTGAACCATAGCAGTCAAAGCCATCTCAAACTTGATTATTTCTGTAGTGTATTTTGGACCAGTATCAGGAACACTGATTCAATACACTTAATAATGGGGGGGGGGGATATTTCCACTCCTTTATTTCCATTGGGAGAGTTTTTGCTATGATGCCATGATAATCCATTGTTTGACTGATTAGGTTTCTCAGTGGAAAAAAGAGGAAGCTCTGGTATGAGATTTCAATCAAGCCACAATAAGGGGAAATAGTTATGAAGATCCACTCAACAACAACAAAAAAGTATGGAGGCATTATAATCTCCTTGTAATCTTTTTCTCCCTGAAATATTTGAAATGAAATTTCTGACTGGGTATATTCAATGTGGGCAAAGAAGACATAACTCTTAGTTCCTTAATTTTAACTGTCAATGGGTTTAAAAAACAATTCTCTGGATGTTGTGGAGGAACAGTTCACAATTACATGGGTTATATCCCCACATACCATTTGTATGTCCTGGTGCTTCTCCCTAAAGACCTCATGCATGGGGATATAACCCATGTGATTGTAGATTGCTTCTCTTCACACAGAAGAATGACTATGGTAAGAACCAACACATCATCCCTAACCCTTTTATTCCAGCAAAATCATTATTTAGGAATAGATAAATTTCAATTAATTTGTGAATTTTATGTTAAGTTAATGTGAATGTGTACAACATTATAGTTGGGAGCATTATGTAAATTTTTTTTTCCTAGGTGATGTGCAACATGAGAGTTATTGTACTGATCTGAATGGCTTGCTGGATGTCAGTGATCACCACAATCACTTTTCTGAAGGAAATGGCAGCTTAGGGAATCAGGATGTCAAAACTGTTCTGTCTCCTCGGAAAGACACTGCTGTGCAAACAGGTATGCTCATCCATTACAGATATATATACAGGGTTATTTATACTTTTTAGTAATAAAACACTTATTGGGGGAAAATTCCTATGCTGTGTTCAGTAATGAGGCATTAGTTCTTCTGGAAACATCTTTATGAGTCGGCTATAGGATTGAATCCATAGTTACATTATATGGATTTGAGATATTCAACTTTATTCTTCATGATCTTTGTGAATCACACAAATGGGTTATCCTACACTTGCACAGTACATCATTCAGACCCTTCTAGAGGTTTGTAGAACCATTTTCGTGGTAGTCCTTTCCATCTCTTACCATTTGACAACGGTGGACTCTTCAACACTGAGACTGATGCCAGATTGGAGCACATATAAAAGATGAGGTCAACCATTGAGAAATACAGCTTCAACCCAGAATATTCCAGATGAGCTCTAAATCCAGGAATCCCTGGTATAGATATGGCACGACATCAAAGAGATCTTACAGCCCATGTCATTCAGGGCACTGCTGTCCCTTTCGACTGCCTTCCTCTGCTGGTCAGAAATCTGCATCCTCTGCATTGGAGTGTCAAGTCTAGACACTCCAAGAAGTGTCAAGATGAGGCTAAGCATCAACCTTGATCCCCTTTTGGAAGACAACTCTGCTGCCACTTCACTACTGGTACCAACATTGTTTTTCACCAAGACTGCTGCCACGGTATCATTGATGTGTACACCTTCATTTCAGAATTAGCTTGAGAAATACCACCCTACTTGGGCCTCCATCACCAGAGATTTCTAGGTCCTCAATATTGTCGAGGCTATGCTATGGAGTTCCAAAAGTATCCTCCCCCAGAGGTCATCAGATCTATGCTTCAGTCTACTATGCAGCTCCAGAAAGTCATTACTCTTTTGCAAAAAGAGGCCATCAAACGAATCCCCACTCCTGTATTCCAACATAGATACTGGATTCAAAGGTGCAGGCAGCCTTCCTCCCAGACCACCACTTCTCAGCTCTTCGACGGTCCATCCTTTGGTGTCTCCAGTATAGAAGCCTGAGGGCCAAACAAGTGCAGGTGACCCTGGGATACATGGCGTTTACCATGTTAGTCATACACCATGCCAACTCCCAAGTGTGGCCACAGGAGGCTTGGTTCATTGCCACTTTCAACCCACTTCAGGACTCTCCAGTTAAGTGGCTGACCATCCCAGGAATGGTCTAGCAAATCCTCCAGTGGTGGTTTATATCCTCCAATGTCCAGAGCAGCATGTCTTCCCCCTGCAACCTCAGGTGCTCATCACAATGGATGCACTGATGACAGATCAAGTTCTTCATACAAGGACTTCAGTCAATGGAAGAGAAGACTGCATATCAACATCATGGAACTGCTGGCAGTAGAGAAGGCATTGCACTCATTTGAAAATCTCCTGCAGGGCTAGGTAGTACAGATACTGACCAACACCACCATGGTAATTTCTACTTAAACAAGCAGAGGGACTCCCTTCACCACTCTCCGCACTCATGCAACAGTTCTGGGACTGGTGCATTGAGAGAGGCATTGGGGTCATGGCTGTTCACATGCTGGAAGAAGACAATGTCCTGGCAAATGCTTTCAGCTGTCAAATTCATCCCACAAGTGGAGGCTCCACATTGGAGTTCTGAAACCAATCTTCTGTAATGGGTCAACTAGAGCTAGATCTCTTTGTATAGGAGAAGAACTGTACTGCTCCTAGACTCATCAGGGGAGGTCATGCAGAGACACCTTCCTGATTCATTATGGAGATGTCTTCCTATATGTCTCCTGCCCTTCCCACATGGGTGACTGAGACATCTTGATTTTTTTTATTTGCCCCTCTCATCCATCTCTCTTGAGGGGTATACATTTGACTTTGACACAAAACAGACCTCACCCTGTACTGAGGCTGGGTCAGGTCCCCTGACCTCAACACCCTCAACCTCACAGCATAAAGGATCACATTTTAGCTTATTTGTTGGCTCCTGGGATCATCACTGCCACTCATCACCCCTCCATCAAGTGCTCATATTATAAGTGGGAAAAGTTTCAGTGTTTGGACCCTCCTGGGTTTTCCTGTCAGCTCCTTTGGATGTTAACGTGGGACATATAATGGACTTTCTGCTGATGCTGTAGACGGGTTTATCCCTGTCTTTGTTGCCTTATTGTGATCTCCATGAATTTCTAGCTTCTCATAAAAGTCTCCTGCTTCCTTGATCTACTGTTAAAGAGATTCCTGAAGAATCTCTACCACCACCACCCTGGTCCTGGGACCAACGCACAAGTGCTCGCCAAATCTGGGAGGGCGACACCTTCTCCCTACCTTTCATTTAGTATTGCCAGAAAAGTAATACTAAAGTTGAAAAAGCTTCCCTGGTGCAATATTGCCATGCTTGGGGGTTTCTTTAATCTGTTTTGGGAGCAGGAGAGGCCCTTTTTTCAACCCATCTAAGAAAATGTTACCCTCTCTCAAACCAGTGCAGACTAGAGAGAGTCCAGAATACATAGGTTGCCCCCACAGTCCCAAGAAAGGGACCAACAGGTTGCTTACCTGTAACTATTTCTTCGAGTGGTCATCTGTGAATTCACACAAATGGGTTATATCTGCAGCTGCGCAGCTACTTTAGAAACTTCTAGTATTGCTAGGCAGAACTTCAATTGCAACTTTTTGGCGGTAGCTCTGCCCATCTTTCTAAAGCCCCTGGTGTTCCTACTCTTTTTCCAGTTCCATAACATACGCCGTATAGCAGCAATAGAAGAATCTTAGC
>CM034703.1:276358644-276377645 GCA_020142125.1 Phrynosoma platyrhinos
TTCGTGGTCTCTGCAAATCACACAAAAGGGTTAGGTCGATTTGGTCAGTGGAGGAGGGAGTGTCATGACACCAATTTGAAAGTTGAAAAAAAAAACTTTAAAACTTTGAAAAGTGCATTTGTTAGTGTCATTTGTTTTGGTTTCAAAGCATATAAAACATGCAATGCAGGAAAAACTTCAATGCAACCCAGAAAGCAACGCTGCCCTCCCAAAGGCTGCATCCCGCTTGGCCCTGGTGTCCAGCCTGTAATGTTTGATAAAAGTCAATGTCTGGGACCAGACAGCAACCTTGCAAATATCCTCCAAAGGCACCCCAGTCAGAAAAATGAAGGATGTAGTTACCACCCTAATTGAATGTGCTCACACCCGGGCCAGAAGGGTCCTACCCAACAGTTCATAGCACAAGTGGATGGTACCAGCCACCCATTTAGAAAAGCTCTGAGTAGTCACGGGTAGTCCCTTTTTCACTTCTGCATAGCAAACAGTCTCTTGGAGTGTCTCGAACCCGAGGCCCTGTCTGGCTAGAAAGCCAGCGATCTCCAAACATCGAGGGGGTGCTGGAGGTGCTTGGCATCCTTAGGTTCGTGGCCAAGGTGGGCAACACAATGTCCTGATCGTGAAAAGCAGACACTATCTTGGGAAGGAAAGTGATGTCGGTACGGAGGACCACCTTGTCCTTATGAAAGCGGAGGTACAGCTGGTTCATCCGTAGGGCACAAAGTTCTCCCTCATGGCAGGCAGAGGTGATGGCCACTAAGAAAGATGTTTTCCAGGTCAGCAATCATAAAGTCCGTGGTGGCCTTGGACTTGAAAGGCTTGGTTGAAAGGTGGAAAGCACCAGGTCTAGGCTCCATGCCGGAGTTGGTACCGAGGACGGAGGGTGGAAGGTATTGAGCCCTTTAAGGAATTTCTTCACAAGAGGCTCCTTGAAAACAGAAGGTCTGCCCTCAGACTGGTAGTGTGAGCTGATGGCAGACAAATAGCAGTTGATGGATGTGAGACAGTCAGTCCTGAGTTAGCAAGTAATTAGAAATTCAAAGACTGTTGGGACCGAGACACAGGATGGAGATAGGTCCCTGGCGCCACAATTGTTGCATCTCTTAAATGAAGAGAGAAAGAGAGAAAGTCCCTTGCCACTGGCTGGAGTGGAAGAGGCACCAGAGCTGTAGGACACTGCAGGTTGCAGTGGAGTTGGTCAGTTTCAACCGGTAGGAAGCTTTGGCTGCTGTGGAAGTCATATACTAAGTCCAGGTACTGCTGTAGGAGGTCATCCTGAGGTAGAGACTCCTCCTGTATCCTAGCCGCCTAATCTGCCTTGACCCCAAGGGTGACTCTGTTCCGACGCAGGGGCCTATCAGGGGCCTGAACCCAAGGGCTCTCATGGATTCGAGCTCAAGGGCTTCCAATGTTCACCCGACTGGCTGAGTACAGAGTCAGGGACGGTGGTTCCGGCTCACGGATTTCTCCCTCCGACTCAGTATTGATGTGGATAGAATTGGGAGTGTTTCAAGTTGGGGAGAGAATCTGCTTGGACTGGATCAGATCCGAGAGCTACAGATGGAGTTCTAGTCAACGCCATAAGCTCTTCATGGCCAGTTTTCCTCAGCATGGAAGCAGAGCAGGCTCTTTTGGAGGCCAAATGATCAGACAGTTTTATTTCCCTTTGAGTGGGCAAGTTTATTCTCCAAGTGTCTATGTTTGGAGGTCTTTTTGGATCTTTCATCCCCGCAGTCTTTTTCAGACCAGGTAGCCTTCTTGTCCTTTGAAGACTTTTTCTGGGACCTATCTCTGTCTTTTTCCTTTTCCTTTTCCTTCTCCTTACCGCAGGGCTATGGGGGCAGCAGCCAGTCTCAGTGCTTGCTACCACAGGGCTGTCTTAAGTTTCAGGTCCTGATTTTTGAGGGCCTGGGTGGTCATGATCTTACAATGAGAACAGATCTTGACATTGTGGGCCTCGCCTAAACACAAGACACACTGATCATGGCGATCAGTAGTGGGGATTTTGGCGCCACATTTGTTGCATTTCTTAAATGAAGCCATTTTTAACCAGAGTCGAAAGGCAAAATTGGCAGGCAACTTCGTAGGCAAATAGTCCAAGGTCGCGCGATCGGTGACACTCAAATCCAAAATGGTTGAAGTTAAAGCCATTAGGTCAAACAAAAAGTGAAACGAGCAACTCTAACAGCAAAGTTCCTTCCTAGCTGCTAGCGTGGTAGACAAAAGAAACTGAAGAAAGAGCGGGAACGCCAGAGGCTTTATAGGGATGGGCGGAGCTACCGCCCAAAAGTTACAATTGAAGTTCTGCCTAGCAATACTAGAAATTTCTGAACTAGCTGCGCAAGCGCAGATATAACCCATTTGTGTAATTCACAGAGACCACGAAGAAGAAAGAAGGCTTTTTCAGCCAAAACTTTAATGCTGTATTTTAGAAACATGGGGGGACAAAGTGAACCCCTGGAGGATTGCATGTCACCTATAGACCACACTTAGCCTGATATAGACCATTGCTTTGAAAAAAATTGAGAGTAAATGTTACTTGCTGATTCCCTCTGACCCATCAGGAAATAAATAGGTTTCAAACATTATTCAGAGAAATCAACACAATATAAGCATATAAAATCCCCTCATCATCTTATTGGGCGATAATTATTTACAAAAGTATTGTCTTTTGCATTGTCTGCTGGAGGGAAAAATCAGTGCGATTATAACAGAAATGTTTGTGTCAGCATTAATAATAATTTGCTTTTCTTCCTAAGGATGAGCACATACTTTCCTGGCCCTGGTGATCACCAGGAATGGTCTCTGCATTAGTGCGGGGACAGGTAGCTGTTCAGACACGTGTCCTTGTGCTGACCCAAGACCAGCATGCTGCTCCTTTCCTTAATGGCCAGAGATGCATCTGAGAAGCCCCCCAGTCAGCATGTCTGATGCAGAAACAGGGCACCTGGCCAGGTGTCCCGTACTGAAGGACTTCTCAGACAGATCACTGGCTGTTAAGGTAAGGGTATAAACAGACTGGTTTTGCAGCAGAGTTTCAAGGAAACTCAGTGCAAAACTATGTCTTGTTTTGTCTTGAGGTAAAAGCTGTTTATCCCAGGATCAAGCTTGATCCTCTGGATCTGTGTCTAAACAGGCAGGATCGGGCTCGATCCTATCCTGAGTATTTAGACCTGCATCATCTATACTAGAAGATGCAAGACCTGGGGGAAGCAGGACAACCTCCTAGAGAAAAAGAAGTCGGTTGTGTTATATATATTGCCCTAGAAGTTTTATAAAGCAGTGGAGTGTAGTTACACGCTAAAATGTCAGATTATTAATCATTTGCTTCAACATAGTGTGAACCTAACTAATGAAAAATTTAGGGTGTGGTCATTTACATAGAATCATAGAGTAGGAAGAGACCACAAGGGCCATCCAGTCCAACCCCCTGCCATGCAGGAACTCCCAATCAAAGCATCCCCGACAGATGGCCATCCAGCCTCTGTTTAAAGACCTCCAAAGAGGAGACTCCACTACATTCCAAGGGATTGTATTCCACTGTCAAACAGCTTCACTGTCAGGAAGTTCCTCTTAATGTTGAGGTGGAATCTCTTTGGAAGATTACATGGAAGTAAGCCTCATTGAACTCAGGATGTGTAGGATCTGGTGTGCTGCTGGCATCCTATTACTATCTACCTGGAAATAAACTGCATTGAACTTAATAGAACATCTAAGGGGGGTTGCAGACTGCCAGAAATAGTGCAAATTGAGTCCACTTTTAGGGTTAGGGTTAGGGAAACATGGGGACTGTAGTTTATTGTGGCACCAGAGCTCTCTGACAGAGAAGGCTCAATGTCCCAGAAAAAAAACAATTCCCATGATTCCCTAGCACTAACCCTAACCCTAAAAGTGGATTCAATTTGCACTATTTCTGGCAGTCTGCAACCCCCCTATGTGGACTTGGGGCCTTTACAGACTGCCAGAAATAATGCAACTTGAGTCCACTTTAACTGTCCTGGTTCAGTGCTAGGGAATCATGGGAACTGGAGTTTATTGTGGCACCAGAGCTCTCTGACAGAGAAGGCTTAGTGTCTCAGAAAAAACTACAATTCCCATGACTCCCTAGCACTGAGCCAGGGCAGTGAAAGTGGACTCAATTTGTATTATTTCTGGCAGTCTGTAAAGGCCCTTACATAGGATTGTGCCTTTTATGTTTCATTTCTTTCTTTTTTAACACTGGCTGGCAATGTTCAGTAATTACAAATCTGCCTTGTGCCATCAAAATTCACTTTTACAGTTATTACAAAGTTCTCCCAAAGTCTTTTCATCGGCACAATTGTAGCTTGATGCACTACAATAGGCAGCTGCAGAGACACATCTCTCTGCTCTCCAGCAACACAGAAATGGCTGTAGGGAGAAGAGACTGAAAAGGTCCTTTTGGGGGGTATAGCATCAGGAGGCATAGCTTTATGTTCATAAGCTATGCCCCCATACCTGCATCTGATGCAAGTTTTCAACCTTTTGTTTTCTAATGAAAAATATAGTGGGGTGGGGGTGGGGATAATGAAAGAAAAAATACTAATATTGGTCTTTGAAAATCTGGCTAATATTTGAGTAAATCTTGCGATACAGAAGAGAGACTATATAACATAAGAATACATTGTTGTTGTTTTTACAGAGAGCGTTAACACTGATGTATCCCCCAGTACTGAAAATTCTGCCATGCAGATAGGAAAAGGAAGAGTGGACTGTGCATCTCCTGATATTGCCGTAGAATATACTAAAGTGGACTTCAGCAGCAAAAAATGTAAGAAAGAGGCACAGTATCTAGATAACAAGATGTCAGAGAAAGAGAATATTGTCAGCTACAGCAATTTATGTGAACAGTCTGCACAAAAACAGAAACAACTCAAGGAAAAGAATGGACAAAGACCAGACTGGAACATAAACAAGCCTTGCAAGAGGTATATTCCAGCATCAGAAAAATATCCAAGACGGCTGCAAAAACAAAGGGAAGAAAAAAAAGCTCGACGACAGATGGAACTGCTTCAGTTGGTTGAAAGGAACACTCCTGGACACCTAAGTCAAAAGAGAGTAATTTCTTCTGGTACATCCCTCTCACCTCCCAGTGATGATGATAAGAACAAGGTGAATGCAGTGAGAACGTAGTATACAAAAGCTGTTTTGTAAATTAGCTTGTGATTGTATGACAAATATACATGCTTGCAATAACAATCAAAAGGACAAAAGCTCAGAAATAGAACTCGTACAAGAAACAAGGCTGTCAAGTTTAATGAGATGTACTTAGAGCAGACAGTATGCTTGTGTCATTCTATTCATTTGTTGCTCAACATACTGGGTGAGGAAATAGAGGATTCCCTGTATTCAAGAGGTGCTAGCCTCACCTGACTCAGAATGTCAATTTAGTTGTGAGCATAAAGAATTTTTTAAAAGACAGATTTCCCATCTTGTTAACAGTAAAGCCTTGTAAGTCCTATCCTTGGCCTTCTCTCTCCCTCTCTCTCTCTCTCTCTCTCTCTCTCTCTTTTTGGTGAGACAGTTTTCTGTGATTATATTTAAGGTAGAGCCAGTGTGGTGCAGCGGTTTGAAGATTGGACAACAACTCTGGAGGCCAGAGTTTCCTACTTGGCCATGGAAACCTGTTGGATAACCTTGGGCAAGTCACATTCTCTTAGTCTCAGAAGACAGCAAAGGCAGACCTCCTCTGAACAAATGCTGCCAAGAAAATAGGTTTGCCTCAGCGTTGCTTGAAGTCAGAAATGACTTCAAGGCACACAACAAGAAGACACAAAGTCATTCAAAGCTGACAAAAAGAAGTTACAGCTTTTTAAAATAATAATAATAATAATAATAATAATAATAATAATAATTTATTTCTTATATCCCACCTTTTGCCTAAGCAATCAAGGCGGCTTACAAATATAAAGTAAATACAATATTGAAATAAACATAATAAGATTAAGACAGCATGCATTCTGCTTTCTGTCCCTCCAGATGATGGTGGATGGAGGGAGGGCCTTCTTTTCAGGCTAGGCCTGATGGAACCGGCCTGCCTTCTCTCCCTCCTAAAGACACTAGCATAAAAACAGGTAGGTTTCAAACAGAGAAGAACTACTGTAACTAGCAGTTAGGGTTGTTATTTCTGAGGAGAAACTTGAATCAATAGGATAAATAAATTATATTACTTAAGTTAGTGGAGCTTCTTAATAAGCACGCTTAGGATTGAATCAAATTAAGGGAGTCTTTAATAGTCTTTGTTCTACACACACATACACACATATACATATGTATGTAATTTGTGTGTATGTCTGCTTCTTCCCTGTATATATAATACATTATATAGGAAAATTGTAGCAAGATCATGTATTTTATAGAAACTTCCTCTGATGTGCTTCAGTGCTAATCAAAGTGGTGGTTCCTGGAGGCATAGGGACATTTTCACAATGTTTGTAGGTCCTCCTGTGCCATTTTAGGCCCAAGAGAGGGCTTTTATTTTTTTTACAAAAGAAAGCAAGCAGAAGTCACTTCCTTTTTCAAAAAGGGCTTCCAAAAACATGGTGAAAATTCCCACTGCAACCTCTAGAGGGTATTGGGGGACAAAAATAATATTTTGAAAAACTGATCACTTGTGGTCCAAATTTAGAAATGCCCTCCACTCTCTCAGAGGGCTTTTGGTAGCATTTAGGAGCAGAAAGATTTGTTGGCTCCTCTCAGGAAAGGGGGCTGGAGGCTGCATGCAGCTCACAGGCCTTGTGTCCACAACACACTGCAGAAATAATCCAGTTTGAGACTGCTTTAACTGCCCTGGCTCAGTACTAGGGAATCATGGGAATTGTAGTTTCTTGTGGCACCAGATCTCTCCCTGACAAAGAAGATACTGCCAGAAATAATCCAGGTTGAGGCCAATTTAACTGCCCTGGCTCAGTGCTAGGGAATCATGGGAACTGTAGTTTATTGTGGCACCAGAGCTCTCTGACAGAGAAGGCTCAATGTCTCAGAAAAAACTACAATTCCTATGATTCCCTAGCATTAAGCCAGGGCAGTTAAAGTGGCCTCAAACTGGATTATTTCTGGCAGTCTGTATAGGCTCTTAGTTAGCATACTTCGCCTGATTATTGCCCATTTATTCAGAAGAAAGCCCCATAAAGTTTAATGGACTTCTGAGTGAGTGTGCATAAGAGTGAACTCACTATTAGTAACTTCAAACTGCTCTCACCTACACAGTGCTTCCCCTTTCCCAAAAGAGTGACAAGTTGCTTCTGGAAGTTTCATTAAGACCACTTTTTTCAATGACTGATCTGTGATGGACATAGGAACATTTGACATAATGACACATACTGAAATAAACTGTCAATGTGCTTTTATATAATTTATTTACATGATTTACATCTTTTTGCCACACCTAGTTTCAAGTGGCTTTCAATAATACTATGCATTTGTGAAAAAATAAGGTACCTTTCAATCACATCTAACAGATGCTGCCACCATCTTCAGTGACACTGGTTTACCCTCAAATGGTATTTCCCCAAAACTGGTTGGATCCAGTTTATATTCTGAGCACAGCTCTGCTCAGAACAATCCAGTCAGTGAAAAAATGAAAGTATTCTCCACTGATGACATCCCAATGTCCTTTTCCCCACCACTGTGGATAGCAACCTCCAGAAAAGACTTTCAGTGGGCATTATAGATTGCCAATGAGGTGGAGAGGGGTTTAAATTCAGACTATATCACCACCTTTTGCTAGTGGGATCCCAGCACTGTGTCAGATGCCTCCAACTGATGAAAGAAGTCCTTCCATTTACAGGCAGCCTGTTCTGAATCTAGCCCAGCTATTTGCACTCACAGTTACATGTAAGCCTTTTTGTGATATTTCTGCAAGTCCCTTTTCAGTAAAGGCAAGGATAAAAAGGCTGGTATTGCTGGTTTTGTACTTATTAAAATGATGAGAGGAGCCATTTTTAAACAGGATTATCCATAGCCTCTAAAATATATGACTGCTGCCACAAAAAGTTTTTAAAACTTGAAACACATCTCTCATTTGTGAAATATCTTGGCTTGTAGCAGACATGGATGTCAATATGGGACCCATTCATATTCTTCAATGCTGAGAAAGTACAATATCCTGCAAGAGAAATGCAGGTTAAAAGAGAGAGAGAGGTTGATTATATAGAAAAAAATGAGGATTTAAAAGTGCATTAACTGATAAGTGTCCCTAAGGTTACAATTCAAAGAATCTTCACTGGAAACTATAATTTTTAGTGCCACCACACTGGTGAATACTTATCCATTGACTGAATATACAATTTTATATTCTACGGTCTCAGTTTTTCAGGCTGAAGTGCAATTTTTAATAATTCAGTTTTAAAACATTTGAGAATCTCCACAGAGTTTGACAATCAGAAGATGAAAGCAAAAAACTTAAAATCTTGAATATATTTGCAGAGTAGTCCTTTGGAACACCTCTATCCATATCAGTCTACTGGTCAGTGTTGGCTGGTCCATGTCTAATAACTTAGCCGTCCTTCCACAAATCTCTTCCTATAAACTTTGGTTAAATTCATCTTTTGCTACTTCTTATACAACTTAAAAGGTAATTTAAGCAGAAGGGGCCCTGTGATGACTATTTTCTAGCCTGTTTCAGCAAGAACTAGAGTCTTGTGGCACTTTAAGACTAAACATTTTTATTTGGCATAAGCTTTTGTACTAGTCCACTCCATTTGACTATACAATTCTTGCAGACCTATTCTAAATGTTAGTTGTGCTTTTCAGCAGATGGTCTGTTCTGGTTCATTGTTATATCAAATGGCACACAGTTCACTTTAGGGAATATTCCAAGGTATTAGCCTAAAAATCTGCAATGTCTTCTTAAGCCAGTTTGTTGTTGTTAGCTGCTCTTCAGTTGACAATGACTCTTGAGCAATCCTGTGGATGAGACAGCTCCATGATGCCCAATTCTCCACTGCTTTGCCCAGTCCCTGCAAACCCATCCCCATAATTCTCCTGACTGAGTCTATCCCTCTGGCAGCTGGTCTTCCTCTCCTTCTATCCTCTTTTCTAGCATTATTGTTTTTTTCTAGTGATCCATGCCTTCTCACTATATGGCCATAATTTTATCAACTTGGCTTCCAGAGAGAGTTCTGATTTGATTTGTTCAGTGTTTGTCTTTTTGATTGTCCACAGTATCCTTAGCACTCTTCCCCAGCACCACATCTCGAATGTGCTGAGTGGCATCCCCATGTCCTTAAATGTGTTCCAGAGTCTAACTTAACCTCATAGGATTGTTGTACAGGGATAAATAAAGAATCTTTATATGTATCATCTTGACTATGTTAGAAGAAGACTGGATTACAAACTAGCTAAAGGATCATCAAGTCTGATGTAAAAGTGATGAGATCCCAGGCCTTTCACAGCCCATCCCTACCCATATTTAGTATTATGCCTTATCCTTATCCCAGGCACTAGTATATGACAATACCCTGAGAGAGTGGAATGCTGTCAGGAATTGAGTTTTATAAATAAATAAATGGCTAACCCCAAACCAGATTGTTTTTTCTTCACTTTAAAGCACTAACTGAAGCATTATCTACCATATACATGATAGTGAGAAATAATTTGACATATTTTTTTTGGTATTATTTTAGGAAGAACCACTTCTGAAAAACAATTTGGTTGAACTAAGGTAGGTATCTCCTCTATTAAATTAGTCAATGAATGTTGGGGATGTTCATAGGATCAGGGTTTCTTAACATTTAGAAATTACGTTTCAAAAGCATCATGACTAAATTCTAGTCTTTTAAAGGATTCTCAAAGATACAAAAATGAACAAGTCAAGGTAAGATCTGTGTACATTTTTGACTATGGCAAAGATCAAAGTATGTCTCTTACAACGGAATCCTATGTCAATAGGATATTCAGTAGTACTTACTGCTAGGTAAGTTCCCAACCTGTGCTCCGAGGAGCCCTTAATGCTCTGCGTGCACTTCCCAGGTGTTTCACGGCAGCTTCAGGGAAATGAAAGAAATAAAAATTGAAATTAAATAAAAAGAATACAGTCATCCCTCCCGATTTGCGGAGGATCCATTCCTAACCCTCTCACACCACGAATCAGGAAAATTGCAAATATCCAAGCCCCATTGATTTCAATGGCATGTGTTTGTCCCTCCCTGCTTGCCATCCATGAAGGAATGAGACCGCAGACTCCCAAGTCTGCAAACGGGGAGTGGTGAGTGTATATTCTTATATATACTCCTCAACACCATTAACGTGTTAGAGTACTTTTAGGGGCTCTACAAGTCCAAAAGGTTGGGAACCTTTGGCCTAGAGGACTGCTGGTTTAGGCATATATTCTATTGTTAGCCCCAGTTAGGGTAGACCTCTTGAATCAATAGGAATCTGGTGAGTCAACACTAGCTATTAGTTATTGCATCTACCTATGTTTTTATTATTCATATATATTTCTTTCAGCTGCTGTTTCTTGGCAAACCAGACAGGAGATGCAAATTAAAAACACTAAATCTAAGGCAAAAATTAGTTTGCACCCTATTACATTTTATCTGAGCCCACTTTAGCCTTTTCCGTTAAATAAGAATATGTTCTTAAACTTTATTCTTATTTCAGTTTTCATATTCTCATTTAGGATAAATCCATTCCATTGCTTCCCAGACATAACATTCTTTGGGTTGTTAAATGAGAAGGATCTTAAAGTATAAAACAGGGGTAGGCCCCTTTAAGGGCCGAGAGACTTCAGCTCCCAGAATCCCAGGAGCTATTGGCCAACATGGGACTATTGGTCAACATGGCTGAGGCTTCGGGGAGCTGAAGTCCCTCGGCCCTTAAAGGGGAAAGGTTGCCTACCCCTGGTATAAAATATAGCACCTTGAAATGTTAAACATGAAGAACACAGATGTTTTCTGCTTAATCAGCTTATTAAAATTTAGTGGTGCATTCCATCTACAGACATGAATCCTTGGCTGATGGTGTCATCCAGTTCAAGCATTGCTTATTGTACAAACTGTTAGCAGTTTTGGCCTGTGAGAAAACATCTGGGCTGCCCTTGCTTTTCACTCTCATAATGCTTTCATATTAGAATATCTGTGGAGATGTTAACTATTTCCAAGTATCCCTGATAAAACTTAATTCAAAATACTTTTTTTCTTCTTTCTCCTTATACAAGTTATTTTGTTCTTGAAACATTTTGCCACATGAAATCTTTGGTTATTTTATTTTACTGAAGCTCTATCAGCAATCAGTTAACTCAGCCATACAATTCTAGCTTTACTACTTATCCTAATCTACTTCATAGAGATGTTGTGAAGCTGAAAAGGGAAGTGAGTAGTTACATTGCCTTTGAGCTTGGAGAAAAGGCAAGATATAAATATAATTTGTTTATCTATAAGTAGTGCTGTTGCTTATGTGGCAGGCTGCTGCAGAGTACAGTACTGAATGCTCAGGTATGATAAGGCATGAAAACAATAGTTTAAGAAGTTGTGACTCAGGCATATCTGAGTATTCAGAATTAGGATCTCAGTAGTTTTGCTGAAGATAATTCAACAAGCAGAATAAATAAAGCATTCACAGCTTTAGTTAAAGCAATTGGGTTGTTCATATTTTTAAACAGATCTGACTCGCCGCCTGTCCCAGCAGTTAAAAACAAATTACAGCGACAAATAAAGACTCCTGAATTCTCAACTCATGATAGGAATGATGGAAGAGAAAAAATAATCAATACAGATAAGCATCAGAGTGAAAGACCTTCAAGTTTTGAAACTGAAAGGCCGCCTTCATCTCATTTTGTCCCCTATGTGAGAACAAATGAAGTGTATTACCTTGATCCAGATGCCCCCATGACAAGGCCTTCAACACATGATCCGCAGTATCAACAGCTTAATGGTACTACAATACAGAGTTCAAGAAATTACTACAATGAATGAATATTCTACCATTATACTGAAATGTTATTTTCCTAAGAGCCCTTGACCCAGTGACCTGCCTCTGTAAAAAATGAAATCTGAGTTAAGCATTAAATCATCTTTAAAACATCTTTCTAATAATAAATATATTCTGGTAGTAATTTCCTAATGTACCAATAAATTTAGAATATTTCTCTAAAATACTGAGACTAGAAATCAGTGGAGTAGTTTTGTTGAATATCACTGCTTTGAGATATTGCTGCTTTGCAGCAAACCATGCTCTGGCAGTCTGGGAATCCCTGGAACAAGTTTTGATGCCCCGGAAGGCTTCACCAAGAGGGGCGGGAAAGAGAACAAAGTCTCAATTCTGCTTGCATTGGATATGGTAGTACAGTATTAGATCTTGACCTCTTTTTAAAATTGGTTGAATTTTTAAAAAAAATCCTACAGCTATAGAAAACATTTTATTATTTTAGAATTTTATATACATTTTTTTCTGGATTCAAAAAACTGCAATGCAAATCTATCTATATTATAAAGAGAGTAAGCACGTGCACTGGTTATTTACAATTCAGTAATTTCATCTATATTTACCTTTAGATGTTTACTATACACCGCGGCAGACACTTAGCTCCGATCATGTACGGGATCCACTTTTTAATCCAAACATGATGAGAGACAGGCAGCAGGCCATACTCAAAGGACTTTCAGAACTACGACAGGTATGGTATTAGTTGGATTCATGAATCAGTTTTTTAGTGTTGCAGTCTCAAAATTTTATAAGTACAGTATTTTATATTTGTTTCCTCTTCAGTTCTTTTCTCATTTTGTCCTTTAATATCCAATTCTTTTCACACTCTTTGTTTATATTTCCTGAAGAAATGGAGGGAGGGAGAGATCAGTTAGTACCACTTTTCTTTCATGTGTGTATACGTGTTTCAAGTTGTCTGCCAACTTATGACAACCCCATAAATTTCATACAGTTTTATGGAAGGAATAATCTGAGGTGGTTTTACCATGTCCTTCCTGGTATTCCTTGGTGATCTCCCAGCAAAGTCCTAACCAGAGCTGATCCTGCTTAGCTTTTTACCATGTTTGTCTGATGAGTACATTTATCTTTGGGGGATGTATGAATATATTTATAGTGTAAACTGAAAAATAAAATACCTCTGTAATTTGTTGGCCTCATTTGTTTACCTTATCTTATTTCATACAGGCATCCCTTGCTTTTTGATTACTTGCTTTTTAACAACTCTCTTTTGATTGTTCTAAATTGTACTCGGTGAAGGGAGCAGGTTAGCCAGTATGGGGGAGGCAGAAAAGCTGACTGGACCAGTGGAGTCAAACACAAACACACATGGTGAACAGAGCTAGGGCAGTATTCCCATGCCCACCCCCCTAGCCAGTGCAAGGAAGGGAGGGAGCTAGAATGAGGTGAAGGAAAGCAAACAGCAGCAGCAGTGCCAGAAGTAACAGTAACCATGTTACAGTAGTCGAGTGAAGGGAGTGGAATGGCTGGGCATGGGAGATGAAGAGGCTGACAGAGATGCACAGCCACATACACTTCACAGAACAAGTGGAGCTCATTTCCCTCATCTCTACCTAACAAGTATGAGGCTAGTGTGAGTAGTCAGCCTGTGCC
This sequence comes from Phrynosoma platyrhinos, assembly GCA_020142125.1. Lineage (NCBI taxonomy): Eukaryota > Metazoa > Chordata > Lepidosauria > Squamata > Phrynosomatidae > Phrynosoma > Phrynosoma platyrhinos. The sequence goes on from CM034703.1 coordinate 276,372,196, forward strand.
ATAAGAGGGGGATGGAGAGAGGAAAATATCTACTGGGTTTAAGAGAGGTGTGTGTGTTTGTGTGTTAGGGATTCATTTCTTTTCTTAGGAAGCTTTGGGCTCTTCCTTTGGGTGCCCAACTTATTCCATAGGTTAGGGACCAAAGCATATAATTGTTCTGCATTTTAAAGATTTCCACTTTTTTACAGTGCCCTGGTTACTAACTTGTTGAATCAGCAGGGGAGGCCTGTAATTTGTCTCTAGTGGAAGCATTCTGAGAAACAGTTTTCTTCTTTATGGGTCCATTAGGTCTTTAAGATCATTTAGAAAGGTCTCTTACTGATGCCAATATTTGAGATCCAATCCACAAGCATTCACAGCAGAGCATTTAGTGTGATGGCAGCCCCTAAATGTTAGACATACTTCAATTCTTCTTATTTTCAGGTCCATGGTATCTATTTTTGCAAGCCTTAACCAGTGTAGTTTAGCCTATCCTTTATTTTATAAATAATATAGACACTGCAGATAAATTTTATGTACTATTTATATTGTGGAATCTTATATCTAGTCAGCTTAAAAATATTAATAACATATTAAATAAATGTTGCTGGTCTGTATAAGTGTTCAGCCGACCATTGGGTCATGGATCATTTTTAGTAATTGGGGCTTGAGAATGTGGCCAGGAAGCTTGTTAAGGTTAAAGTGATTACACATCTTCTTCAAAAGTCTAATAGAGATGAGATGATTGAGTAGATTCAGGGAAAGATAATAGACCAATTACAGGAGGAGGCTTTTATGCCAATTGCTTTGAAGTACTCAGTGTAGCAATCTTCCTGATAGAGTAGTTACATTGGCTAGGATGACTTCTTCAAGACTCATGGAAGACCAGGTACTCACAGTGATGAGGAGTGCATTTGGCCAGGTGTGTTTCACCTGTGGATATCTTTGGACTGAGATAATCTGGCTACAGTAGTCCATGGTTTGATAACTTCTCAATTGAAATGTTACAATGCACTCTATGTGGGACTTCCTTTGATAATGGTCTGGAGTTTGGAGCTGGTGGAGAGGGCTATTCCTAGGTGGTGATGGGCAGGAATTATTGAGCATGTGATCCTTATTTTGAAATCTCTGCATTATCTCAGTCAGTCTGCAGCCCCAGGTTAAGGTGTTAATCTTTTCATATAATGCCCTTAAGGGTCAGGAGGAAAGTATTTAAAGGACTGCTTGATCCAGTACAGACCCATTTGGGATTTAAAATCAGCTGGGAAGCCCTGCTGGTGGAGCACCAAAAGAGTGTGGTCCATAGGGCTATTGCAAGTTGCAGGCTTTCTTGGTGGTGTCTCAGTCTTTTATCAGAGATTAATTTGTTCAGATGCCAGGGTAAAGCATATATTTGTACAACCTTTAGAGGAATAAACAAATGTTTACTTTGTTTTTGACAGTTGCATGGTAGTATTGCTTTTTGTTGTATTTTAGCAGAAATTTGTAATTAATGATTTTAGATATTTGTTTTTTTAATCAAGTTTATTAAATTAAAAACATACAGTTAAAAACTAACAAATATAAACAAGACAAAACATACTTACATGCAAAACAAACAAACAAACATAACCTACAAATGATTAAACACAATTACAAAATAATATTGCTAATCTAACAAAGAAAAGTCTTCATGAAATTATTAACGTCTAAATCAAATACTAGCGATAAATGTTTTCTGTTCCATCATGACTAAGATACTTCCAGCTAATTATCCTTGTGCTTAGCCCGATACATTTACTTCTATCTAATCAACTGTTTTTACACTACATACCATACATTGATAATTCCTTTTACGCTGAATTTTAAGTTACTTTACAATTTTTACATCGTCCACCAGACCATTACATACCATCATACATTTGCTCTTCTATCTTTCTTATCAAACACTTAAATATCTTCTTTACTTTTAATTCAATCACTTATTGGTATTTTCCACCCTTGTTTTATCCAATAATTTAGCAGTGGTTTCCAGTTGTTAATAAAGGATTCGTTGTCTTCTCCTCTTAACAATCCTGTTAACCTATCCATTTCAAATAAGTCCATCATTTTTAACAACCATTCCTGAATTGTAGGTATCTCCGTGGTCTTCCATTTAGTTGCGTAAGCAATTCTGGCTGCAGTTAAAAGATTACACATTAATTTACCATACTTCCTTTCTAAATCTGGATCAGAAATCATCCCTAACAAAAACATTTATGGTTTGTTTTCTAATGAGCTATCCACAATCTCCATTATTACTTGTCTTCTCTCCCCCCAAAATTTTTGCGCTTTCTCACATCTCCACCACATGTGAAAAAGTGAGCCTTCTTTCTTACCACATTTCCAGCATTCACATTTTTTCAATTTCTTCATTTTAGCAAGTTAACCTGGCGATAAATGCCATCTAAATTGTAATTTATAAAAGTTTTCTTTTAAATTTATGCTTAATGTATGTTTTATTCTTTTACTCCAGTACTTTTCTCATTGTTCCAATTCGATACTGAATCCGAAATCCTGAGCCCATTTGATCATTTGCGGTTTTATTAATTCCCTTTCTAATTCTCTTTTTAGTAATAATTGATATAATTTCCTTATTTTATGTTTCCCTTCATCCATTATTACCTCTTCAAATTGCTTATCCAATTTTGTATTGCTCTCTAATTTGTCTATAAGTAAACCAGCTATAGTTTAAACCTTCTTGATTAAGTTCTTCTTGAGATTTTATTGTCATATTTTTACCCGTTTTTTCCCCCAGTAAATCTTTATATGTCAACCAATGATTATCTCCAAATTTGTTATTTTTATTAACTACCTCTCCTATAGCCGTTCAATATGGTATGATATCCGGCCAATTTTTCTTTACTTTAGACCAAATTTTTAAGTGTCCTTCTCACATAGTGATCGTTAAAATCCTTATGAAGTTTAACCTTATCGTATATTAGATATCCATGCCAAGAATAAACATTGTCATACCCTTCTAATTTCAATTTTTTTTTTTCCTTATGAAGGCAGATCCAATCTCTTAGCCAATATATAACACACGCGTAATAATAAAGTCTAAGGTTTGGTACTCCTAGTCCGCCTCGCTCCACTGTATCTTGTAAATATTTTAATTTGACTCTTGTTTTTTTTGTTATCCCATATAAATTTTGATAGGTCTCTGTCCCACTTTAAAAATGGAGAATCATTTGTTATAATTGGAATGTTTTGGAAGAGGTATATCAGTTTAGGCAAGACATTCATTTTTATCAATGCAATTCTCCCCATCCAAGATAATTTCAGTTTTCCCCATCTTTTCAGATCTTGTTTAATTTCCACCCAAATTTTTTCGTAATTATTTTTATAAAGATCGGCTTTTTGTGTGTGAAATTTATGCCTAAATATTTGATTAAATTTGTTTCTTGAAATTGTATTTTCTCCTTTAATTGCTGTTTTTCTTTATCATTTAAATTTAACAACATCATTTTTGTTTTTTCTTTGTTGATTTTCAAACCTGACACTTTACTAAACTTTCTCACTGTTTCCATCAAATTCTGTATATTATCTCCTGGATCTGCTAATGAAACCATTAGATATTTGTAATAGACATGGATTTACATAAATTCAACCTAGATAATGAAGAAATCAAAATAGTTAAGGATTTCCCATACCTTGGATCAAGCATTGATCAGAATGGAGACTGCAGTCAAGAAACCAGAAGATCAGGAATGAGAAGGGCAGCTATGAAGGAACTAGGCAAGATCCTAAAGTGTAAAGATGTACAGCTGAACACTACAGTTACTCGTCCAAGCCATTGTATTCCCCATCACCATGAAAGGATATAACAGCTGGATAGTGAAGAAAGCAGATAGGAAGAAAATTAATTCATTTGAGTTGTGGGTCTGGAGAAGAGTGCTGAGGATACCATGGATGGCCAAAAAGACAAACAAATGGGTTATATAATAAATCAAGCCTGAACTCTCCCTGGAAGCCAAGAAGACTAAGTTGAGGCTGTCATACTTCAGCCACATTATGAGAAAGTATTAGAAGACTCATTAGAAAAGACAATGATGCTGGGGAAGGTAGAAGGCAGTAGAAAGAGAGGAAGACCACATGCGAGATGGGATAGGGAGATCACAGGCTTGAGCCTGCAACTGAGCAGAGAGGTAGAGAATAGGGGACTTGGAGAGATCTTGTTCATGGGTCACCATGAGTCGAGGTAGACTCGAAGGCAACTAACAACAAACAACAACAGTAGATATGTGTATTTGAAGAAATCAAATCAATACACTTTTTAATGTAATAATGTAATTTTAAACATGAAGTTAGAATCAGGGTAATTAAAATAAATGTTCCTTTCTCAACATAAATGTAATTAACTTTTAAAGAATTTTAGTATTTTTATATATATATATATATATATATATATATATATATATATATATATATATATATAAATGCAGCATGTAATACATATTACATTATGTAATGATATTACAATAATGTAATTATTATATTATTACATTATGTAATAATAATAATATAATATTAATAAAATAATTTATATTAATATTACATTATGTAATACATAATGCATAATGAAGAACTAGAAAAGATTCTAAAATGCAACAATATACAACTCAGCACAAAAGTTAAAATCATACAAGCCATTGTATTCCCTATTACCATGTATGGATGTGAGAGCTGGACAGTTAAGAAAGATGATAGGAAGGAAATGAATTCCTTTGAGATAATGTGGTGCTGGAGAAGAGTGCTGGTGATCCCATGGACAACCAAAAGGACAAACAAGTGGGTCCTAGAGGAGATCAAGCCGGAAACCTCCCTGGAAGCCAAGATGACCAAACTGAGGCTGTCGTACTTTGGACACATCATGAGAAGGGAGGACCCTGGAAAAACAATAATGCTGAGAAAGGTGGAAGGAAGTAGGAAGAGAGGAAGGCTACGTGCTATGGGCTCTATTAAGGAGGTCGCAGGTATGGGGTTGCAGGAATAAGCAGAGCAGTGGAGGACAGAGGGTCTTGGACATATCTCATCCATAGGGTTGCCATGGGTCACGATTGGCTCGAGGGCAGTTAACAACAACAAATAATGCAGCAACACTTTTTCACTAACATCATTATCTTGGTAATGTGTTGCCTATTATTTGTAATTTGTTGTTTTAACATGCAGGTTGCTTACCTGTAACTGTTCTTTTAAGTGGTCATCTGTGAACTCACACAAATGGGTTTTCTGTGCCTGCACAATGCATCATTTGGAACCTTCTAGAGCTCTTACATAACTGTTTTGGGCAGTAGCCCTACCCATTCCCAGTGTGCCATGCTAGTGCACTTCCTGCCTAAATCCTCAGTTCCTTTAGCCCACCACATCTAAGCATCTAAGGAACAGTTCAGAGCCTTTCCTCTTTCCTTTCCTCTGTTGGTTGTCATTGCCTTTTCTTTTTCTTTTTTTTT
>CM034703.1:276387985-276403256 GCA_020142125.1 Phrynosoma platyrhinos
TTGCAGAATTTTGAGCATGATTTTGCTTACATGGGAGATTAATGCTATAATTCTACAGTTGCTGCAGTCTCTTGTGTCTCCTTTTTTTGTGGATGGGAATGTATATTGATCTTTTCTAATCTGTTGGCTATCATTTTGTTTTCCATATCTGTTGACATATGTTGACTCTGTCAATGTAGATTTCAACAGTTCTATTGGAATATCATCTGTTCTTGGACACTTGGTTTTTGCCATTTCTCTTATTGCAGCTTCCACCTCAGTTTTTAGAATTTGGGGTTCATCTTCATATTGCTCTTTGATTGATGTGTCCTTCATGTTGTCATCTTTTTTATATAACTCTTCTGTGTATTGCATCCATCATCTTTTTATTCCTTCCTGGTCTTGAATTATGTTATTTTTATTGTCATGGAGTGTCCCGGTCCTTGGTTTGAACTTTCCCTTGATTTCTCAAATCTTGTGGAATAGGTCTCTTGTTCTTCCCTTTTTGTTGTGTCTTCTATTTCTCTACACTTGTTGTTGCAATAATTTTCCTTATCTTTGTGCACTAGCCATTGTACTGTTGCATTCAAAGTTCTTAGTTTATTCCTATCTCTATTTTGTTTTGTTTCTCTTTTCTTTATTGCTTGTAGCATTTTATCTGTCATCCATGGTTTCTTCACTTTCCTTTTGTCTGCTGGAAGTGTCTTTATGTAGTCTTCTTTTATTATGTCCCTGGCTTCAGACCACCGCTCTTCCATTTCACAATCTATTATTCTTAGTACTGCAAATCTGTTCCTTATATTGTCAATGAATTCTGTCGTAATGTTATTTAAATCATATTTTAGTATGATGACTGGTTTTGTTCTCGAGTTTTACTTTTATTTTTGAAATGAGTAGTTTGTGATCTGTGCCACAATCAGCACCTGGTCTAGTCTTGGCCACCAGTATGGAGCTTTGTCACTTTTACTTCCAATTATGTAATCTATTTGGTTTTTGTGTTGGCCATCTGGTGATGTCCATGTGTATAACCTTTTCTCTGGTTGTATGAAAAATGTGTTTGCAATTAATAGGTTGTTGGCTTCACAAAAATCTATCAGATGCTTACCTGCTTCATTCCTTTTGCCTAGTCCAAATCTACCTACTGTTTTTGCTTCTTTACTTCGTCTTTGCGTTCCAATCTCCAATGATCAGCTTGACATCCTGTGTTGGTGTGTTGTCAATTTCTTCCTGTACTCCTTCGTAAAATCTATCAATTTCTTTGTGTTCTGCCTCAGTGGCTGGTGCATACGCTTGAATTATGGAGATGAGCATAGGTTTCCCATGGAGCCTTATTGAGATGATTCGGTCTAATTTTGCATTGTATCCTCTTTACTTAGTATGAAAGCCAACCCGTTTCATCTTGTCTTTTCATTTCCTGATTAGAACACTGTGTGGTTGTCTGATTCCAAGTGGCCCATTCCTGTCCATTTTAACTCACTAACTCCCAGTTCATGCATTGCATTTCCATTTTCACTATGTCTAACTTCCCTTGGCTCATGCTTCTCACATTCCATGTCCCTATATTATGTATGGTGCTGCTTCTGATGGGGTTTGTCTTTCTGAGAGCGTTTACTGCTTGCTTCATCATTTTTGACTGCCCTTAGCTGCTCTTGCAAATGTGTTTTCCTTTAGTTTCTATCTATCTCTCTGTTAGTGCTCTTGTCCTGCCTGTGTGACACTTTTGATGTCTGTTCATAGGGTTTTCTAGGTGGGGGGGTTACACAAGAAGGACCACCTAACCTCTCTGTGTGCAGTGCTAACAAGTGTTAGTTATGATCACTGTTGTTCTTCACTTTAGTGACACCCACCACTACTGCTGCTGCCCAGTAGTTGTTTTCCTTCCCCCAGAAGAAACCCCAGGATGCAGCAAGGAGAGGTGGGAAAAGACTCCATCTAATCCGGTCCCAGCCACCTGAGTCCATCTCAGCCCCAGCACAGACCATTTCAGCCCATCCCTCACCTTCCAGAGAGAGCAGAGGAGAGGAGAGGAGAAACAGTTGGGAGGAAGAGGAAGGGAAAAGCCAGTCACATGAGTCCATCTCAGCCCTCCTCTGGCCTTCCAGAGGGAGGAGAGGAGAAAGACAGGAGGGACAAGGAAAATCAAACAAGGGCCAGAAGACAGATGAGAGACTAAAATAAAGAAGGACATGAGGGAGGAAGGGAAAAGGAGGGAGGAGGGAGGACAAGGGTAGGGAAACGATCAATCATTAAAGTAGAATTAAACTATTTACAGCATTAGAACAATTCACCCTCAAGTTATAATAATAAAATGCAATCAAGTGATATGGTTCAGTTAAAACAATACAACATCACCTATCTTATTATTTAAAAACTTTCTGTTTTAAAGCCTGTATGAATAAAAAGATTTTAGCCTGCCAAGGGAAAGACAAGGAGAGGGCCATTCTGGCCTCCCTGGGAAGTGAGTTCCAAAGTCGAGGGGCAGCCACCAAGAAGGCCCTCTCTTGTGTCTCCACCAACTGTTGTTACAATTGTGGTGGGACTGAAAGTAGCCCCTCCTGATGATCCCAGAGCCTTAACTGGCTCATACAGATACAGTCTGTCAGGTTGCCAGGACCTGAGCCATATAAAGCAGCATTTTGAATTGTGCCTGGAAACAAGATGGCAGTAGAGGAGGTGTTTCAGCAGGGGCAAGTATAGTATTGTCTCTGTAACGCGCCTCAGTTAATAGTCTGGCTGCAGTTCTTTGAACCAGCTAAAGTTTCTGAACATCAGGCAGCCCCAAGTAGAGCTCATTACAGTAGTTCAGACTGCAAAGCAATTACTCCCAATTGCAGCATGAAGGAGGCAATCACCCATGTCAACCTTCCTCCTCCTTCCCTCAGTACTTGGACAGAATCAGCACACACAAATCCAGTGATGAACAACAGGAAGACAACCCATTCCCATTCTGCTGAAAAGTAGGCTGGAATGCATCTCTGTGTATGTATCCTGTCTTATGTCAGGACAGAGTATAGGCCTTAAAATAACATTAGACAAATTAAATTTGAAGGAATTTTAGAAATTTAGTGCACACTAAAAAAATCCACAGCTAAGGGCCTCGGCAGACGGCTAATTGCGCCGTCTCCGAGGCAGGAAAGAGGAGGGGCAGCTGCACGCTCGGCGCCCCTTCCTCCTCCCGAGGTTGCCCTCGGAGCCGCCGGCCCTCCGCACGGCTAGCGCTCCAAGGACAACCTCCCGCCGCAGCGTCTGCACACGCTGCGGTGGATAAGTCAGTGAAAGTACGCCTCATGCTTTTGGGCCGCACTTTCACTGACTTGTGAAAGGAGCTCAGGGGCGCCGATGGTGCGCCGTGGTGAGGATGCCTCGGTCCCGCGGTGCACCGTCCCATGGCATCCCAGAGCCTCTCGTCTGCTTCCCCCCTTAGTCAAACTTAGCTCCAAAAGCACTGATGAAGATTCAGGTTTGAACTGGGCAGTGAAATGAGGCCAGCATCAATGCCAATCAACCCTCCAAGGGGAGGGGTTTCCACAGCTAGGATGCCACAGCACAGAGTCCCCACATAATGTATTGATGTATCCACTGGTGGGGTAAAGAGGACCCCTCGCAGAGTTCAGGGTTCACTGTTGTGTACCTTTAAGTAATTTCGGACTTATGGTAACCCTAAGACAAATCCATTGTTGGCAAGATTTGTTCAGAGGCTGCATTTCTCTGAGGCTGAGTGAGTGCAATGTGTCCAGTGTCACCCAGTAGGTTTCCATGGCTGAACAAAGTTGAAGTCTAGTATCCAAAGTTGTAGTCCAATAATCAAACCACTACACCACACTGGCTGCTCAGTGTTCATGCAAAGGTGTGTGTGTGTGTAGAGGCATTCCTTCAAGTAGTGATGTCTCAAGTCATTTAGAGCTTTAAATGTCGCCATGGCTTTCTTGAACTCTGGCCTGAACTATATTGGCAGCGAAAGCAGTTCCTTTAAAACCAATGTATATGGTTTCTGTTTAGTAATCCTGCCAGTAGCCCCCATGTTTTTGTTGTTGCCATTTCTAGGTTTTGTTCAAGGGCAGGTCCATATGGAGCACACTCCAAAAATATAAATTGGAAAATTATCAATGTAGAAATTATTCTAGTCAAGTTATTCTTGTTTAGGAAAGGCTGGAGGAGGCTCCTCTCAATTCTCTGAACATAAAATCACTCCCACTTAATTTATTATTCATTTTGCTTGATGTAATTCTGTGAAGTTTCTGTTGATGATCTAACATTGATAGCTGTTGATCTAAAGAACTAAAATTGAGAATGACAATTTTGTTTGAGGGAATATTCTTTCAAAAAGAAATTTTAAGATCCCCTAGAGCTGTCTAATCAGTCTATTCAGAAGACTGGTAGAAATTTGCATCTACATTTTTCTGCCCATCATTATATAGTAGCCACTGATGTTTGTTATGAATTAATTCATCAGTTTTAATCATTATGAATGTTTCTTCAAACTGCATGGTTCACTTTTATTGGGTTTCATGGCGTATATGATACTTATCTTTTGGAGACCAATTCCTGCACCTCCCATTATGTTGCAAAATGTCATCCAAGAATGTCTTCTTATCAGCAAAGTCTTCTAGCCAGTTGTTTTATCTGAGACTAAGCTTACTGTTAGTGGTAGGTGATCAATGTAAAACAATATTTCAGTACATGATTTTTTTATTGCTTTTTGGTTTCCACAATGTATCAAACCATTTCCCATTTAAAATAGTCTTCAAGGTGAGGAATGATTTTATAGAAATATGAGATTCTCAGGATTTTGAAGTAATCCCCAAAATAAGTGTCTACTCATGCAGCATTCTTGTGTTAAATGCAAGGAGAAAGAATTCTCTCTGTAATCTTCTGAGGTGGCCTGGAATTTACAGAGAGATTCTAATGGTACTTAGAAAGACTCAATTGACTTCATAGGCTTTAACCAGAAGAATGGGAACCAATATATCTAGGGCTGTCTTACTTGCCAGTACTTTTCATATGGAGTATGCACCATCTGTTTATATTCTGATGTGTTTCCAAGGTAGTAGCAACATGTTTACCCAGTTATGTGTATAATTGCATGGAAATTTCAGTGCTCATTCTAATCTCCCTTTTAGTACTACTATGATTTGTCAATACCTGCTTGCTTGTTGCATCTCCCTGATAACCTCCAATGGAGAGCATGTCACTTAACAGCAAGCTTGGTTTTAGATCTATTTTGAATCCAATATACATATGTCTGTTCAAGTTCTCCGGAGTTTGCATGTTGGGGGGAATGCAGGAAAGGAACCACTTTTTTCTGTCCAAGCTTTTAATTGTCCTACTCTACCCCCTGTGCACATTTTGAGTACATTTGCATGCTATCGAGTGATCTTGATTGACTTTCATAACTCTTATATCGCACCAAACAATTCTCTTCTGTCCTGTTTTGTGCTAATTAACAGAGAAATTTTTATTATGAGCATCCAAAAAGTCCACATCACGGAAAGAAAAGTTGTGTAGGTTCCCCCCCCCCCATAGAGATAGGTGGCAGTTGTCAATATTTGAGCAGATATTTGATACAGGAAATATTAATAACAATTTCTAAAATGAAAGAGAGGAATCGCTTCTCGGCCTTTTGGCTAAGATCAAGTGTAAAATGAAAGAGGGGAAATCTCCAGGTATCAATGGCTTTACTGACATTTATTTTTTTTAAAAAATCAAAAAAATATTCAAATTTAGGGATTTCATATTGAGAATCAGCAGGCCCTTATACGAATACCTACAGTTAACTCAAGAAGCAGTTCCAGTCTTTAAGTCTTAAGAAAACTATGTTAGAAAGAAGAGGTCTGCCTTGTCATAATCATCCTGAATAGCTTAGTTGAAGATGCCAGTGACTTTATCAATTCAGACATAAGACCCAAACTGGAATATTTTAAAAATAAGTAAAAAGGATGGGATTGAAAATTCATGTTCTCTGAGCATGCATTAGCAGGGCTGACCCAAAACGTTTTGTTGTCTGAGGCAAAAGAAAAAAGTGGCCTTTTCCGGTGCACAGAAGCTGACTGGCTGCTCTTGCAGATAAATCATACTTCATTATAAGCAGCAGAGCAGTGCTTGACCTGGAGATATCAGGATAATTTAAGGAGCACAAGGAAGGTCATGCAGCACTCACAGCTGTGTTGTCCAACAGCTTCTAGCTATTGCTTCCCAACATCCACTGCCTTAAGTGATCACCTTACTCTGTCTTATGACAGTGGCAGCTCTTACATGTCATCATCAAGATCAGCTAGCCTAGAACTTAGTTTTGATTCTGTCCCATTTCTTGCTTTCTTGGAGACTGTTAGTCTCTGTCCTTATATGCCTTGTACAGTATTCGCCATATCCATGGCGAATACATTCCAAGACCCCAACTTGATGCCTGAAACCATGAATAGTACTGAACCCTATACCTATAATGTTTTTGGATCACGACTGACTATGGTAACTGAAAGCATGGAGAGTAATACTGCAGATGAGGATACTACTTTATATATTTGGACCATGGCTGGCTGCAGGTAACGGAAATCACAGAAAGTAAAACCAGATAATGGTGGCGTACTATATCTTTAGTATATAGTGTATTAATCTGTTTACATGATTCTGTTAGTCCAGGTTGTGGTTATAAGAATTTGTAGAAAAAATGTCTTTTAAACCCTCTTTCCAGCTATTCAAATTGGTCATATTCTCTGTTATACCCCTTAGTTGTGTATTTTTTTTAGGGTAATGTTGAGCTTGTATTCTTTGTGTTGTATTCTTTTGCTGCTCTTCTACATGAAGAGGATAGCAATAGATATAAATAAGTAATAAATGTTGAAAGATGCAATCATTAAAGATTAAGCTAAAGATATTATAGGATTGTACTGTTAATACTTTAGGGGCAAAGAACATGCTTTGACTGACTTTGAAGTAGGATCTTAGGAAAATACCATAGAATACGTTGTGTGCCTTTCCGACTTATGGAGATGCTATCACAGGGTTTAATTAGCAAGATTTGTTCAGAGAGTGACTTGCCCAAGATCACTCAGTGAGTTTCCATGGCAGAGTGGGCTTCTGAACCCTGTCTCCAGTCATAGTCCAATGCTCAAACCACTGCACTGCACTGTCTCTTTAGAATATATAGATTGAGTACACACAAACACACACACTTCTTGTTGCTGGTGTTATGTCCCTTCAAGTCAACCTTGGCTTATAGTGACTCTATCCTAGGGTGTTTAGGTAAGATTTATTCAGAGGAGGTTTGCCATTGCCTTCTTCTAAGGTAGAGAGAAAGCCAGTGGATTTCTCCAGCAGAGTTGGTGGCGCAGTGGTTAAATGCCTGTACTGCAGCCACTCACTCATAGACCACAAGGTTGCGAGTTCAACACTAGCCAGGGCTCAGGCTAGACTCAGGCCTGCATCCTTCCGAGGTCACTAAAATGAGTACTCAACTGTTGGGGGGGGCAATGAGCATACAGTTGTAACCCCCTTAGACATCCCATAGCGCGATATGAAGTGGTATATAAATGAAGGTGCTTTGCTTTGCTACCTACTCTCCCAGAGTCTTAATCGAATACTTAATCTCCTACACTCTGGCCACCTTTAATTCAGAAAATGTTAAAAAATAACAGTAAAGCCAACTTTAATGCTGTTAGCATATGTTGTATTTACAACTGTGCTCAAAGTTGACAGTTCTAACTAGATACGCACAGTGTATGATAGCAGTGAGCTAAATCCAGCACTGTGCAAATGTTGCAGAACTAACATGATGGAATCTGGCAGTCTTCAGAGCTGCTAGATGGCCCCAGAGGGTTTCCCCATCCTAGAGATTTGGATTTTGGGGTACAAAGAGGCCTGCAGTAAGAATTTCGCTGTTCCACCAGCAGAAGTCCTGCATTGTATCTTGTCCAATATGACATAGGTCTGTAGATATTTTTTTAAAAATTCTGTTTGAGTGAATTGAAACGTTTCTTAAAAGGGACTTCTATGACTTCCAGAGCTTTTGTTATTTTGTTGCATTTCCCATCCAGTAGATAGTACTTTCCAACTATTGTTTCTGAAAAGGGATCATCACTCGGACAACTGAACACCAAACAACAAAAGATAGTGGGATTAAATTCTAGATAAAGAGAATGCAAATAGTTTTGTCTCAAAAGATAGATGGAATGTGATAGTGCCTCCTGCTACCATTTTGGAACTAAGGTATATAGATATATATAGGTGTATAGAAAGGGCTTGTTTTCACATTGTAACTACTTGTGATTTTAGCATAATTAATTTTGCTTCAGATTTGGCATCAAAATGTACTTATCCATTTAAAAAAACCTAGATTAATTGTTGGTTTCCATTACCTTTCAGAGTTCTTCATTATGTACTCATAGCAACTGTATTTACTTCTCTAGTCTGAACTCTTATAACATAGTTCAGAATGTTTGTTGTTGTATACCTTCAAGTCATTTCCAATTTATGGCAAATTCTAAGGTGAACCTATCATAGGGTTGTTGTTGTTTTTTTTGCAAGTTTGTTCACAGGAGGTCTTGTCATTGCTATCCTCGGAGGCCAAGAGTGACTTGCCCAAGGATGCCCAGTAGGTTTACATGGCTGAGCCGCCATTGCAAAGAGTTAATTTGTCTGAAATTAAGTAAGAATTGTTTATGGAAAATCATATTCTGTTAATGCCTCTGTTCAAATAGCAATAGCATTTACATTTCTATACCACTTATCAGTGAATTACCTACCACTCTCTAAGCAGTTTACAATCTGTAAGCCAATTGCCCCCAACAAGCTGGATACTCAGTTTAGCAACCTATGAAAGGATGGAAGGCTGAGTCAACCTTGGAGCCCTGCCTGGGATCAAACTCGGAACCTGTGGCTGCAGTACTAGCATTTAACCACTGTGCTACCAGGGCTCCTTTCCAGGCAGCATTTCATATGGAAGGAAAATATACTAAACGATTTCCCTTCCATCACTACATATTTGCATGTTACCTCTTCTCATTGTAAACTACCTGGAAGATAGGTTAACTCATAGTGTGCAGTGCCCTGTGTATTGCATCCAATTGTCTTTGCTTGAGATTTTTTCTTCCTTCTTTTTGATATCTTTAAAAAAGATATCTTTTTTCACCACTTCTTCTCTTTAACAAAGATGCAGCCAAAATCATAAAAATGGACATGAAAACCAGATTTTCTATTGAACATGCTCATCTAGTTTAGTGAGAGGTTCTATTGTATACAAAATGATGAGTTGAATTTTTTTCACTGAATATTTATATAGGAATTTGTTTCCCATTTATGAATTCCCAACATCCTTGGTTAAAGATTTTTGAGGGTTTGAACAGTGTTTTTAATATGTAACATGATGCTAACAGCTTAACAGCATTGGTAAGAGGGTTATTACAAAAATATAGGCCTAAATGCACCATTCATTAGTAACTGCCAACCTTCAGTTTCTTGGCATCATGCCCACTTTCACATCATTCTCTGCATGCCAAGAGACCTCTTTCCAGCCAGAATGCAACACCAGTCTAATCCTCAAGTGTTGAGGTTTCTTTTCTGGCATAAAGAGAACGCAATCTATGATGTTTTCACCACTGTTTTCTTTCATTGTATGTATGTTACTATTTAGAACTGTTTCAAGACTTTTATAAAAAGCCCTGTCATTTATCTTTCCAGGGTCTTCTCCAGAAGCAGAAAGAATTGGAGACATGTCTTATTCCAAGTATTATAAATTAAGAAGAGAACTTTATTTCATCACATTAAGAATTCCAAGTTTGATAAATGGATATTGTCGTGTTGGCACTTTACTCTTACTACTGTAATTATGAACCGATTCTGCAGAATGTGAAACTTTTTCATTCAGTTGAGGATGCTTGAATAAATGATTACATATTTTGTATGTTTATGATTAAGCTTCCAGTAATAGAACTTCTTTAGCAGGAAGCAGTGCTGCAGTGTTTACATGAGTTATCTAATTAATTTAAATTTTGTGTGTATTCTGTTCTTAGCATGAGTAATAAAGTATTGGACAGTTGAATGCTATTGGCGCTTATGTTTATTTTTAAATGATATGTCTTATATTAATTACCATGTGATGAAAACCACATTTTAAAGAATTGTGTGGAGGAAACACCTTGAAGATCAAATACATAAGTTTTCTCTATTCACATAGAAATAATGTGACAATAGTGTGAAGAATAGCTTCAGGCTGCTAGCAACTGAAGTCAATGTAGTAAATACCGTATATACTGAAAAGTGTGTTTTAAAAAGTTATGCTTATGCACAGCATTATAATAAAAAAATTCCACTACAAATGGAAATATTAATATTATGAGACAGTAATTATAGCTAAGGAGTGATTCCACCAGTGACATAATTGTTAGAGGAGCCATGACTCAGTCCTGTTTTTGTGTTTTGTGCTGAAATAACCTCAGAATTAGAATTCAGTAGTTGTAGCTTCTGTACAATGTGAAGCGCCTTTAACAATTTCTGTCAGGGTATCAGGAAGGGTGGTGTGGCATGTGTAGTATTGGAATATTTACATATTTGCAAAATAAATTAACACTTCCATTTAGATTCTGTCCAAAATTGTAGCTACACTTCTGCATAGATCTTCAGAATGCTTTCTAATCACTGATAGTTATTTTATTACAGGCAAGGCATAGCATTGAGGATTTGTTTTATTATTTTTCAGGTATCTTTCAGATATATATTTTGAAGTGCACAAGAGTAGTTTTCTCCAATGTGCAGAATTATCTTCTACATCCATTTATTATTTAATCGTGTTTATTTGTTGTACTGTATTTTCCATCAAGTTTGTGTTACAACACTGGCTTTTTTTATTGTTGGGAGTCTTGAAAAAGGCAGCATTTGATAAGTGGATTGATTCAATTCTTCTGCCAGATGGAATGCTTTTGTAGGAACATACTCGTTATTTACAATGTAATTAGGCCAGCAGTATTTTTTAGGCAAGCTGTGCACTTTTGCTATCCAGTTGGCCCTCCATTTTTGCAGGAGATCCATTCCAGACACACACACACCCGTGAAAATTGAGACTCAATACTCAAGCCCCATAGGCACGCCCCATAGATTTTAACGGACGCTGCCCCATGTGCAGACCTCAAGTCCACGAGAATGGAGGGGTGACTGTATGTTCTTAACAGTTAAGAATGGACCAATATGTAATATCTCTCTCTCTCCCCAACACCTATGAGTAAATGGAGTGTGCCAGTAAACCTATGCGAAACACAACTGACATACTACTAGGCAAGAAATATTATTTATTAAATCAGTGTGCAATACAGTTCAATTTTAAAGCCAGTCTTCCCAGAAAATGTTGGCCCGATGTCTTCCATAACTATACCTCAGAGATCGTCCATCTTTACTGAATGAGATATTAGGTGTTCCTCATACTAAACATTCCGTTTGTATAATTACATATATCTATCTGTTAGATGGTAGACACTGATCACAGTACTTTTCCTGTGTAAGGATACACAATTTAGAAAGATTAAAGAATACAAATCACTATGCATCTATCTGGTAGCTTCTTTACTGGAGTACACACCATCATGCTTTTTCTACTTCTGTTTAATACACAGGCATACCTAAGTTAACAAACTCTCTGAGAAAGAGGGTTCTTTTTACAAACTTTTTATGCCTCCTTAGCCTCCCTTTCCACTTTGTCTTCTGTTTAACTAGAATTTTTAGCAGCATTGGCATTAGGGGGAGGGTGAAGGAGGGCAGGGGAAACACAAACATTTGGTGTTGGGTTGAAGGAGCATGTGTGCAGTAAACAATACAATAAAGCTGGAGGTAAGAGCAAGAGCAAGATTCTACTCTAGCAGATCCTGCAGTAGCTATGTGTGCCTCCTTACAACAAGCAAGGTAAAGAGCAGCTGCCATTGTACTCCCTTACCGAGCATAGGTGAACAGCAAAAAGAAAAATACAGACGGCAGATAAGCCTCACCATTACCTCGAGCATGTTTTTAAAAGCATAGATCTGTCAGTTTGGCCAGCAAAAGAGAAATTATTAGAAAAGTGGAAGGTGGTGAAAGAAAGAGGAAAAAACAGCCCTGTATACATTTTGAAAGAATCCTTGAAGTAGTCTCTAGAAGATTCCAAATGCTCCCCCCCCCCTGCCCCAACTCACAGAATGAATTAACTGCTTTTTTTTCCTGGTGTAAGAACCTATTCCTACTCTTTCCATGTCATTTCTGCTTTTGGTACCACAATTACTGTTAAAGATGTAATACCCAAGAATACATCTACTTTGTTAACTGAGGTATGCCAGTATTAGACTTCCTTACTGACAGGAGTAAGGTTCTTGGTGTGCTGGTTCCATATATTTGTTCTGCCAGACAGCCTTACTTTATCCTCACCAAGATGTTCCTAGCTGTTAGAGTTTCCCCTATTATGTTTGTCATGATTGTGACATGAAATGTATTATAGGTAGCACTTACTAGAGGTAAATATTAGTTTAAAACACTCTCCTCATGTCATCTACTGCTATCAGATGGGCTATCACACTTCTAGCAATGTAATAGAATATAGTAAGAGGCAAACCTTGAACGTCTGTAAGGGTTTTCTACAAGTATTTTTGTTGAATTTGTACATTGCCATGTTAGATATATCCAGGCAGTCCTATTCTGGATTTGAAATATTACTCTGTAGAAATAGCATTATTTTGGAGTCAGATTTAAATTTAAATCAGATTTAAATTTTCTAGGTTAGGACTTAAATCTCAACCAATAGTCCCATTACCTAGTTATCTTAGGGCTTTTGCAGACTGCTAGGAATAGTGCAAATTGAGTCCACATTAACTGTCCTGGCTCAGTGCTAGGAGATGATGGGAATTGTATTTTTTTCTGAGACATTGAGCTTTTCTCTGTCAGAGAGCTCTGGTGCCACAATAAATTACAGTTCCCATGATTCCCTAGCACTGAGTCAGGGCAGTTAAAGTGGGCTGAATTTGCACTATTTCTGGCAGTCTGCAAAGGCCCTTAGTGATCCTATGTAAACTTCAAAGTCTGTAGACTACACTGGCTCAACAGAGAGAACTTCAGTTTAACTACAGCCAGAATAGAACAGTCAATAATATGTAAAAGTGAACACATTTGTACTCCTGAATTTACTTAAACTGACAGTCTGATTTTCACATAATACCATCACATAAATAATACATTCCTTCCACAGAAAGTTTTCACTTGTCTAGCTGATCTTAGCATTGGACTACAACAGTAGATAAACACAGAACTTATTACTGATGACACCATATCTTCTGCCAATTGTTATGTGTTCTCTAGTCAACTCCAACTTGAAAAGATCTAATTCTTTTCAGATTATGGGAGTGTAATGTGCCAACGTCACGAAATGGGCATTCAGTATTCAACAGGGATTCAAACCTGATTTCCAGGAGTCCTAGTCCTATACTCAAACCATCTTATTACCTTAAACAGTAATTACATTATACTGGCACACTAAAAAAAACAAAAAACACCAACAAATCAGGCAAAAGAGGGAGTAACAACAACACAAATTTCTTCAGCATTGTAGAAGCAGTTCAATGCTGCTCTGCTCAGTGTAGCTGGGTCTACCTATTTCAATTTCCATATATGTATCCCATAGCTATAATATTATTTGCAGCATTATAAATATTTAATTATGATTAGACACAGCTTGGTGCTGGTTTGAGTACCAATATCACCACAGAGTGGTTTACATGGGCCTCCCTCAAACCACCCCCGCTTTGCCTCTTACCAAAGTCATCCTTAACTATAAAACCTCAAGTCTAAAAATCTCAAGTGACAAAAATTGTACTATCTTGCAAGCAAGTCTTAAAAGCGCTAAACTACAAAAAAGTCTAACCTGGCCTACACCTACTCAAGAGTTGTGCCATGTAGCCTGAGAACACAAATACTTACATATGCTACCCATGTTCCCTCTGAAGACATCAAAGTGTCTATATGATGTCCTCATAAAACCTCTATGAGTTAAGTTAGGCTTTAAAAAGGTGACTGACATAAACTCACCAAAGAATGATTGAGAATGGATTTGAAATGGGCCTCCGACGCACCCTTACTACTCCATGCTGGTTGTATTATGTTTCCAACACTTTCCTGCCTGAATTATTGGGAAGCAGCTCTATTTGTCACAAGCGATTAGGCTTCTGACTATTCAAGTCTATTTTAATGCTACTGTAAAATTACCAATACTTGTAAATACATACACCACTCTTCCTCCAAGAAAGAGAACCTGTTTGATGTCTGCTCTTTTGATTTTTCAAAGCTCTGTATGTTCTCTTTTCTGCACTCTATTTCCCACAGCACTTCTGAGAAATGTGTGCTCCCTGACACCCGTTGCTGGATGTCAGTTCCAAACAGCTCTAGCCAGTATAGGTCAATTATGGGAGTTGTAGTTCAACATCATCTGATAGTTACACATACCCTACCCCCCTATGCTTCTTCTATCACTCCTACAGCAACATTTAAAACCCACTACTAATTATTATATTATGGATCACAGTCCCCAGATAGTTAACACCCTTTAATACCAGCCCTAGCCCCAACTGCTTTATCCACAGACCACTCCACTCACTTCTTCCGAGCTCATGTCTAAATCAGACAGCCATTACCAAGGTTTGCCTTTCTTCATCCTTTCTTTTCAGGGCTTTCTTAAGACTCTCTCTCATGTCTATTAAGTGCTCAGAGCACCAATGTCTACAGTCGGCATTATAGACCTTAAATTTGTGAGATCTACAGCTTAGTTTTATTTTCTATTGTACACCACTTGAAGTACTGTTTTATAGCAGATGTTGATGATATATTGAAAACAAAAGGTTCCCGCCTCAGTGTTAAAACTCTGATTTTTTACTACATTACAAAGATCACAATATGTTGTGAGAAGCTGCTTATCTGCTGAAGGGGAAAGTTCAATTTTATACACCATGAAAGGTGCAAAGCTCTTAGCACAACACTACAATCATATGAAGAGGTCTATAATTACATATCACAGCATTATACAGCTGTTGAAAAAAAATATTCGAAGCTCAGGGACACAGAATCCCTTATCAAGGCAAGTCTTCCAATGTTAAGGCTGCAATGCTGTTTTAAATTCAATACCTTTAAGTCTAGAGGTTTCAGTGGGATTACTGGCTCAATTCAATACAACCAAGATTGGAATGTATGGCTCTCCAGACATTGTTGGGTTTCAAACCCATCAACCATGTCAGCCAATAATAAGGAACAATGTAAGAAGCAGCCCAACAGTTATCTAGAAGAGGGGTAGGCAACCTTT
>CM034703.1:276413829-276432717 GCA_020142125.1 Phrynosoma platyrhinos
TGTTTTTGAAAGGGGAAAGAAAGACAACCCAATTTGACATATTGTTTGAAAAGTGGATCCTGTTAAGACACAGCTCCATCCTAGAGGCAAACAAGAGGTTTAGGAGGGCGCAGTGTACACACTGCAGACTGGAGAGTGTTCTCAATACAATATCCATTGGACTGTCAGGAGAAACAGTTATACTCCTCTCCTTCAATGCAGAGCTCTGTCAAGCAAAGAGCTTGCCCTTTTGTATAAAGGTGGTGGTGGGGGGGGACAGAAGAAAGAGAGGTTGCATGCAAAACTGTTTCACTGTCCTAAACCTTCATCATATTAGGGTGATAAAATCTGAATTCATATTTTCATAACAAGAACTTTTTCATTTATTTTGAGTTGTCACTTTTCCTTAATATGATTTGGCCCACTCTGGAATCCATCATAAAGCTTAAAGACAATGAGCAACATAGCTATTTTTTTTAAATGGTATTAAACTTTACACAACATACATTTTGTTATGTAACTTCAAGTTGTTTCTAACTTATAGTGATATCACAGAGTTTCCATGGGAAGATTTGTTCAGAGGGGGCTACACAATTCTATACATTATGAAGTTGGGGTGGACAAGAGTGCAGCTTTCCTAATATCGTTGGATTGCAATTCACAGAACTCCTCACCACTCGCTATGCTAGTTGAGGCTGATGGGGATGCAGTCCAATAACATCTAGAAGGCAGCACTGTACCCACCATTGCCTTAAATAGCCTGTATTTCTCAAGTTTCAAACTTGCTTCAGTGGATTAATTTCCCCAAACTATATATGAAATGACTAAATTGATCCTCAGCCTCCTGTCAAAAATTCAGTATCAAGTAAACTATTCTCTTATTGCTATCTGGACTGCAAGGGGCATAGGCAGTAAAGGCCAACCTTCTCACCTGTTTGGTTATCGCCATGCATTCTCAGTTGCTCTTCATGCATTCTTCCTGCCCCTCCTGAGGGAGAGCAGCAGTAAGCAAGTTTAGAGTTTCTCAATATGTATTAAGTATATCCTCTCACACACTTTATGTGTTACAAACTAATTTAAAATAACCCACTTTAAAGAGTATAAGACTAATTCTTGCTATTAATTAGTATTATCTTTGGATATTATGGAATCACTTTTAATCCAACTGAAGATTTGAACTGCACAGTTAATTAAATCTATTGGAAGTGCAAAAACAGCAGAATGGGAATTTTCACGTTAGAAATGTTTTTGGTATACTAGGGCTTGAGTCACATAATCATGATACTGCTGTTTCCACACCCAAACAGTACCAAAGATGTTAGACTCATCAATAAAGAGCCCCTGGGATGCCAAATGTCCACTAACAGACCCCAAAAAAGACAAAAAGCAGCCATAGCCCAGACAAATCTAGATTCTTCCTCTGAACCAACCTGAAATATACCTTCACAGTAAGTACTCAATTCACTGAAGGATAAAGAGGAGGAATTCACACACAGTGAGAAATACCTGGACCCACACTTGACCTTAGGGGTGGTAGTGATTGCCACCCAAATCCACTTCTGCTGTCTTACACCTACCGATTTTATAGTTTTGAAAGAAGGATGAGGAAAGCTCCTGTGAAGGAGCATCCATAGAGAAGACTGTGGAAGGTGCCTTGGAGTGGAGTGAGAGAGAGAAGTGAACTAGAAGAGCCTTGGAACCTTTTCTGTGCCATAAGCAAGCACAATACATGACCTCACCCAATATGCAAGGGTAGTCATAAACACAAACACCCTAAGGAAAGAGGTGAACGGAGACAAAAGAAATTCATGATACATAAACCCTATTATCTCTCCACATACCTAGGAGATGACATTGAAGTGAACTAGAAGAGCCTTGGAACCTTTTCTGTGCCATAAGCAAGCACAATACATGCCTTCACCCAATATGCAAGGGTAGTCATAAACACCAAACACCCCAAGGAAAGAGGTGAATGGAGACAAAAGAAATTCATGATACATAAACCCTATTATCTCTGCACATACCCAGATGACATTGTATAGAATAAAAAGAATGGTCATACAATTTCTAGAAAAAGATGAGAGGGGATAGAGAAAGCTTTACGATGAAAAGGTGGTTTGACCAATAGCACTGCTTGATCTTTGTGTACAGATTATTTTGTACAACTAGTATTATGAATTCCAAGATCCATATCAGCAATTAAGTACACAACCTTCAACAAGAACAAAGAAGCAGTATCAAGCGGATGGGTCAAGAACAGAGGCTTTGCAAATTTAGATTCCAAGTAGAAAATCTCTAATGTTGAAGAGCAAAGCAGGCAAGGAAACTGTAGGTAGATCATCACTTGTAAAAGAGCATATTGTTGAAAATTTCGACCTGACATTAAGTTCTGGAGCCCTGCTGTTCAATCTGTTAGTCGTTAGGAAGAGCCTTGACTGAGGTGAAGAACTGGCACTTCTAAGAGCAGGTCCAGAGATGACCAGACAAATCAAAGTTTTCACCACTTAATGACAAATCTCAAAATATATGACCTCCAAGGCTAGAATGGAGGCATGAGGTCCCCTTCCACTTGCTGTACTCTGGACAGCAGCAGAAATGGCAGAAGAAAATGATAAAGCCTGAAAGATATAACTTGAAGACATCAAGTAAAACTTTATATTTGTGGTTAGGTGCTGAGACAAACATACCCACAATTAAGTGATAACAGCTAGAGAAAATTAGGACCTACATTCTCTCTGCTAAGACTGGTATGTGCTTAGGAACTGCCTTCTACGTTGAAGAGTGCCTTAAATATGACGCAGAGACTGAACAGACTAATCTCAGTACACTGGAATAAACTGGTTGCCTCTCTGAAAAGAGAGTTTAAATGGCTACTGCTCTAAGTACATGTGTGTCTTTGCGATTTCACTCATCAGCACATATTGCTTCTTTAGCTGGGAAAAATGCAACGGGGAAGTCAAATCACCTAGAGTTCCAGCCAAACTGATGCTGCATCTGAACATGTGAGCATGTAATGAATGAGTGGGTTCCGAGCTGACTGTATGGTCCCAAACCAGAGAACATGGCTGAATGCAATGCACTGATATGGGAAGGATTTGGACATTGAAAGCAAGAAATTAAAAAGAATGTTGAATTGGCCGGAGTAGATGGAGTTTCAAAATAAGGAGGAAACAAGAAGGAATTTGTACAAACAAGGTGTGCTGGACACTCCGAGCTGCATCACCTGATAAGAACTTGGCATGATGGTTCAGGATGTTTTAATATCAACAAAGATAAGACACTGGTATGTTTTGAAACTATGGAAACCAAGGGAAAACATGTTTTCGTCAAAAGAAAGATGAACAAGGTATAAAAGAAGTGGTCTACCAGCCTCACTTTGTCCCAACCTTCATGGATGCCTGATTCAGTGGAGGACTTTTGTGAGTATGTCTGAGTCAATGTGTATGTGAAAGAACTCTTGATACTTAAAATGATTGTCTTATTTGTTATTTTTTATTGTTCCATCCATATGTCTTAATAAATGTTACATGCTTAGTGTCTAAACCCAGATCTGGTTTCTCATGTGTCTATATTGAAAATCCTATAGTCTAGGGTGGCTAAATTTCTCTCTGGAACAAAAGAACAACAGAGAACCTCGGTTCATGACAAGCCACAGGACAAATACAATGTGCTCTTTAGCCATCAAGCTGAGGCTTGTGGACTGATTTCTTTCCCAACTCTTCTCAAGGGTCCAGGTAGGGTACAACATGTTAAACTACCAGATACAGGAATTGCTGAAAAGACACAAGATCCCCAAATCATTTTGATCATTAAATATAGATTAGATAGAAACAAAATCAGAAGTTGGAAAACCATGCTCAAAGATTTGTCATCAGTGGCTGTGATTCAAACTGAAAGAGATCTCAAGTGGAATGTCTCAAAAGTTCTGTCGTAGGGCCATTACTGTTCAACATTTTTATCAATGACTTAGAAATCAGAGTGGAAGGAATCCTTATCAAGTTTGCAAACAATACAAAACTGGGAGGAGTGGCTAACACACTGGAAGTTAGGAACAGAATTCAAAAGGACCAGGTATGCAGCTCTGTACCTAGATGACTGATCATTCTAGACATGGCCAGATGGTTTCTGTTGAAGATTACTGAGAATTTCCTTATTCTCTCAAATTGAAATGAGATAAAGAGATAAATGTTACATAGAAATCCGACAGCAAACTAAGAGTAAAATGGGGGGAGATAAAAATGCTCAGAAGACAATAAGCTCTACACGACACTCTGATTAGGATAGTAATAGCATTTACATTTCTATACCACTTAATAGGGAACTCAGCACTCTCTAAGCAGTTTACAAACTGTAAGCCAATTGGCCTCAATAAGCCAGGTACTCATTTTACCAACCTGCAAAAGGATGGAAGGCTGGCTGAGTCAATCTTGGAACCCTGAGATAGAACTCACAACATTGTGACTGCAGTATCAGTATTTGAAGGAAAAGAAGGAAACTGAAGAAAAAAGGCTAGAGGACCAAAAAACTAGGCAGCTCTATGATGCCCTGTCTCTCTCTGGGCAGTGACAATAAGACGACTTTTTAACCTGCAAAATCTGTGGTTAAAGTGGGGGGGGGGGGTTCGTCTTATACGCCGGGTATAAGGATAAGGAGGATAGAGGTGCTAAAACTCTGTATTTTGACTGGGAAAATGGGTGGTCGTCTTATACGCTGAGTCATCTTGTACGCCAGAAAATATGGTATGTATGAATGTCTCCTCTCATTCCTTACTATCCTACAAGCATTTTGTTCACACTTTTTCCCCCCCCAAGTATGACTGAGAATGCATGTAATGCTTTATACTGGTTATGCCCAATCTGCAGCCTCTAGACAAAATTCAGCCCATAAAGTAACTTAAACTGAAGCTCTATGAAATTCTGATTGAAATTTACAAAAATATATTTTGCTTTACCCATAAGGGGAAAAATGAAATTCATGGTGGATCTTGCATCATATAAAGAAAACTCCAGTCTATGAAAACATTGCAGAAATTCTGTCATGTTGCCATAAAATACCAACTTTTTGGTACATAGACTAACACAGCTCTGAAAATTTTATTCTTTGTAACATCTTTTTGAATGCCCCCCATTTTGCAAGAATACATATTCTCATAATAGTGAGGCTACAAAATCACACTTTATTCTACAACCTGTGTCTAGCAAAATAGTTCTTTCAGCCCATGAAGGGTATCTAAATTAGGGTTTCTCAGCCAGGATTCCCCAAAACTCTAAGATTCCACAAGAGGTTGCTAGGGTTTCTGTGAGAGGTTGTGATTGAAAAAAGAAATAAGGTATTTCAAGGGTCTGAAGGAAAAAACTGAGCAACAGACGTTATACTTTTCATGCAGGAGTTCCCTGAGATCTGAAAATTATTTCAAGGTTTCTTCCAAGATGAAAAGGTTGAGAAAGGAGATTATAGAGTTGGCTCCAGGAAATCAGAAACCAGCCACTCCTCCATCATATGGTGGGTATCTTAAATCAGGGTAGGGACTTAAAGCTTCATGATCTACCGGGTTTCTTCCAAATTTACTCCCTCTGTCACAAAAACTTCATGTGTCCAATTTTAGCCTGGCAAACTGCATATTACAGTACCATTCAAGCAAACCAGCTGATCTAATCTCTGTATTTATTGCATAGCTGATTAATTAAAAACGAGACTCAGGCATACTTCAGTACATGCAGAGCACCCAAACAGTGGCCTCTACTATTACAAACACAGATTAAGAGTACTTTCAAGAAAAAAAAAATGAATTCAAGAACTGAAACAAGAGGTTAAAAATACACAGCCCCTCTGCCGTTTTCAAAACTGAACCTGTGCAAGATTACAATTTAAGAGTTTATATTTATAAAGTTGTTACTTACCCGTGATCGGTATCAGCTTCCAGTGTATGCCAGGTGTAGAAATACTATTTGAGCTGGAATGCTGCCTATGGTAGCTCTGTTCAAGAGGTGTGCTAGAACATGGGCTACTGCAACCATCGAAGCTACTTACACTTCCTGTGCTTGTGTCCTAAACAAATACACATTAATCTCAATTTGCTTCAGTCATATAAAATTACTAACAATTATTTATTTCAATGTAAAAGTATTTTAGAAATGTCTACAAAGATAACAATTTTACCACAATGTAAAGACAATAAAGCCATTTACTGCCTTATTTTTTTCCTAACATTCCAAGTTAAAAGTTTTTATTCATCAGTCCAACACTGCTTAATCATGTTTGCTAACAAGACAGTGGGGTCTACAGACCCAAGAACACTGAAACCAGGCGTGGGCAAACCGTATTCCAAAGGTCACATATGGCCCCAGGGCCATTTTGTGGCCCTTAGGGTTTTTAAAAAATGAGGGTGCTGGGGTCTTGGCAGGTAATTTAGGGACAATTTTTATTTTTTGCAATGCAGATGTGCTCCCTCAAGGAATCCTAGGAGCTAATGCTGCCCCCTAGCCTCCCACAGTTGCTGACATCTGCCTTATATAAGATAGTAAGAAAGCACCACCTTGAGAGAAGGGGAAAAGGAAACAATAATTTGTGAAAACATTTCTTTGTAAGGTAGCAGCATCTGAAATACTAGCCTTATTACGGATATTCTGCATTTTCAGAGTTTGATGGCAAGCATTTGACCAGTTAACATGTCTTAGGAGTCTGAAAGCAGAATCAAGCAGTTGTTTTTTTGTCTGATCTGATGGAATTTTGTCTCATCTGATGGAATTCCTGACCAACTCAATTAAAGACTTGCTCTTTCTTTGCCTTAATGGTACAGGTTGAAAGTCTCTCTTATCCGAAATGCTTGGGACCAGGCATATTTCTGAATTTTTTATTTTATTTTTAATTTTTAAATATTTGCATATACATAATGAAGTATCTTCGAGATGGGACCCAAATCACAACATGAAATTCATTTATGTTTCACATACAACTTATCCACATTGACTGAAGGTAATTTTATACCTAACAATTTCAATAAATTTATGCAAGGAACAAGTTTGTGTATACTACACCATCAGAAAGCAAAAGCATCAATATCTCAGCTACTCATATGGATAATTTTGGATTGTGGAACTGCAGATAAGGGATATTTAACCTATACAATGGGGCAGACCACGTCGTCATCTCTAGCACTTAAATTAGCACTCACTATGTAACAAACATGTCTCTAGGTATCGAAGTGATGTTGAAACCAAAGCAGACTGAAAGACTCAGCTTTTATTTATTCCTCATCTTGTTACAGACATTGTATATGCCTGCCACTTTTGGTCTTTTCCAGATAAACTTTGGGCCAGTTCATTTACCCACTAAGCACTCAACCACTAGAGGCTCACATGTCACAAACCTACAGGAAGCTGCCTTATACTAAGCACTGTGTACATGTCTGGCAATGGTTCTCCAGATTTTAAACAGTAATTATTTAGCCAGCAAAGCTTTTTCACAGCAAATTATCCTTGCCTTCCTACCACTTTTAGAGCTAGGGAACAAAATATTTTTTAGATCTACAAGCCCGCCAAAATACCAGCCACCATGGCCGCTGGGAATCCTGGGAGCTATAGACCAAAAAAGCAACTTTTCCAAGATCTGACCACTACACTTGTCCCTTGCCGTTTGCAATCTTGCTGTTCACATCTCTTGCTCCTTCGTGGACTGCAAACTGTGAGGGACAAAATGGTGTGCGTGCCCGAGGCACACGTGCCATGCCACGCGCAGGAGTGTGCCCCCACTGAAATCAATGGGGCTCCAATATTAGCAATTTTCCCAATTCACATTGGGGTCTGGAACGGATCCCCCGCAAATTGGGATGGGCAACTGTATTACTCTTCTTCAGTTCTATATGTGCTCAAGATATCCTCTTCTTATCACATCTTCAGAAGAGGTAAATGCATTTATTAAGCCAATGTAGCAGACAAACACAAGACTCACAGACAGAAAAAGTAGCAAACACAAGAGCCACAGACTGTAAGTGCAAATGTCAGAGGACTCAATTTTATAGTCACATAACACAACCTTCCAAAATCTGGTACACTTCAGATGCTTTACAATATTGGTTCAAACAACTGTGAGCACTAGCCACAATATTTGAGCCTAATGAAAGTTGTTTGCATGAACTGGGGGATACTAGAATATGGAAGGATGTAATGGAGATGTTTAAAACTAAGCTTCTGTAATTAAAAAAAAATAAACCCACAATTCTTACTTTTAAATGTCGCATATGATTAGTGGTGTCTGCTTCACTACTAGGTACATCAACAGAATAAGGCAAACATGGCATATTTGTTTCCAGCTTGACCAAGCTGTGGGGATCCTTCAACGGAATATTTTCAACTTGTGCAGTATCAAGAAACTCGGGTTCTTCTTTAATCTGTACAGGAATTGGAGTATATTCAAGAGTCTGATATGAATAATTTTCTGGTGAAGATTGTTTAGCTAATCCTGCCAATGGCAAATCTGTATTACTTAAAATTTTTGAAATAAGCATCACGAAATCAGAGGGGTCAGGAACTGAAGACTCAGAAACATTTTGCTGCCTCAGATCAGTATCATGTCCACCAAGATCAGCTATCATCGAATGAAGTGTTTCTGGCGCTCTGTCACCTGCAGTTTTTGTGTTGGGGAGGGGAGAGAAAGGAATGAAGTTATGCTAAAAAATGTTATGCAATTCTTTAGGTCAAGTGAAATATTTCACATAATCCACACACACAATAATAATGATAGTTATTAAAAAGGTAAAGGTAGTCCCTTGACATGAATGTCTAGTCATAACCGACTGTAGGGGGCAGTGCTCATCTGTTACCAAGCCAAAGAGCCAGCGTTGTCCGAGGACTGCTCTGGAGGTCATGTGGGCAGCATGACTGCACCAAACGCTGTTACGTTCCCACTTTATATACTTGCTTTTGCACACTTTTGAAGCTGGGAGTAGTGACAGTAATAATAACGAGTTATTACTGACACTTAAAACTACAAAATGAAAATGAACATTTGAATGAATCC
Source organism: Phrynosoma platyrhinos (assembly GCA_020142125.1). Classification (NCBI taxonomy): domain Eukaryota; kingdom Metazoa; phylum Chordata; class Lepidosauria; order Squamata; family Phrynosomatidae; genus Phrynosoma; species Phrynosoma platyrhinos. Next base: position 276,422,827 of record CM034703.1, read on the forward strand.
AGTTATGCAGGCTCTGTATGGAAGTTCAAAGTCCACAATGAATATCTACCGCAAGAACTGGTCAATGAACTAAACTAGAAATTTCCTGGCACAGCTGGCAAGGAAACAGACTGGAAAAATTAGGTCTTATTTTTCCATGTCAGCAATGTGGAAGCATTTACCTTCATATGGACAAATCTGTTCTAAAGAATTGCTAATTTCTAGATGTTTCTGTGGGCTGTCTTACCTTCCAGTTTTTGTTTCAGTTTGTTTTCATTTCTATTATCTTCTGTATCAGAGTCTTCTACATTTTTCTTCTTTCTCTGAATTAAATTAATAAGTTCTTTTATACTTTCTTGATCATAATCCCCAGGATGACTATGCTTTCTCTTAGCAGGCACTTCTTCACTTTTGGAACCATTTCTTTTCTTTGTTTTTCTCTTTGTGTAGTCAGATTCTTCTTCTGGAGCTTCATAATCTGAAACAGGACTGAACTGCTGAGGTTTTCGATGACCATCCATTAGTTTTTTAGCTTTAGAAATAGGGATCTGATAGGCTTCAGAACCGAAAATATAGGCACGCAAAGAACTGTCAAGATGGGATTTATTTTTGGGGGCTGGATATAGGTGCTTTTTCTCATCCAAAGTATCCTTATAGCGATATAAAAAAAATTCTTTATATTTACTATATCGTTTCAAATAATCGATTATGTATTTTTCCACCACAGTATTAAAGTCAGACCTAGGGTCTTTACGGGAATGAATGTAAGCATAATGTAGTGACTGAACAAATCTCATAAGTTCTGGCATAACCACATGCGTTTCCTGCGATACTGATGGATTTTCATTTTTCTGTTCATGTTTGTGTGCTGTATTCAAAATAAAAGCAAAAGGAGAAAAATCAGTATTAAGCAAGCCACACCATTACTAATAAACACTTAACTTCTTTATATCCCACTTTCCTCTTAAGGAACTAAAATCAATTAAGGTGGTTCTTCACAACCATTTTACTCTCATAACAATCTAGTGATTAGGCTGAAAGACAGCACTAGGCTCAAGATAACCTGGTGTCTGAGTTTGTGTCTGAATGGACTTGAAATTTGGTTTGCTACATCTGTGGAGCAAGTCCACAGGGCAGGGGAGTCAACAGCAGCATTCTTCTGGCAAAACAGTGAAATTGGGAGAGGGTCTTCTCCACTGTGGTCCCTTATACAGCTGCCCCTCCACTTTCACGGGGCATTCGTTCCGCCTCCCCCCATGAAAACGGAAAATTGACAATATTCAAGCTCCATTGGCTGGAATGGCGGTGTGCAACCATGGGCATGCACCCCATTCTGTCCTCCTCCATTTGCCGCCTGCAAACGGGCAAGGGACACTGATTCCAAGTCCGCGAAAACAGAGGGGCGACTGTACATCCAAACACTAGGTCTAGGGACTTAAAAAAAAACCTCCTATGCTGCTTTTAAAGTAATGGTGAAATCACATCTGCCCGAAAAAATAGCTACCACAGTCAAAAATGAAACTGGAAGTTACTTTCAGTTTCTGTTTTTAACTGATTTTTGCATTTAGGGAGAGTGGGGTTTTCTATCTCTGCACCACTCCTGGGGTCTTTAAGAAGTGACTATTTTTTCTTTTTGGAAGCTGAAAATTACCCCTCCAAAATTTGGTGTGTGAGAGGATCTAAGATTCAGGGATATAGTAACATTGGCCCACGAGCTGCACTTTCCCCACAAAAAAATAATCTGAACTGAAGTAAATGTAACTGTTCCACTGGTAACTGCAATGGAAATTTTCCCTATCTCCTCTACAATCATCTGCACTGCTCAGGAAGCAGCTCTATGGGGTTTTCCAGTCCTCCAGATCAAACTTCTGTGTGTGCACAGAGGACCACAATGGGAAGGATGGCTGCTGATTATAAGTTCTAGAGACAACAAAATATATCAGTAAAGTTTTATCAGAAACGATAATTCCCCCAATATTTCTATAATTTTGAGATTTACTTCTAAATTAACAGTCTCTTCTTCAATGAGCCATTTTTAGCACTTTGATTTTAAATTGTCCTCTGACAATATCTGAAATGAAACTATAAGAAAATACCCAAATAACAGCTCTCCATTTGTGCTCTCTCTGTAGTAGATGTGACATTACTTACTATATTATTCCTCTATTATTTTAGATTCCCATAATATTGTATAAATATTATTATAGGTTGGTTTTAGATATATTTCTTATCAGGTTCACAGTGAATTTCTCTTCTGGTTCAGAAGAGAAGGACAGGCTGCTTATCTGAAACGTATTTCTTCAAGTGGTCAATTACGAATTCACACAAATGGGTTATTTCTGTGCGTGAGCAGCAACTTCGGAAACTTCTGGAATTGCTAGGCAGAACTTTAGCTGCAACTTTTTGGGGTACCTCTTCCCATCCCTATAAAGCCCCTAGTGTTCCCACTCTTTGCTCAGTTCCTTAAGTTCACCGCCAAAGCAGCATGTGAAGCAAAGCCAGTGAGCTGGACACAACTGATGGGAGGATGGACAGGATTTGTGTGAATTTACAGATGACCACTCAAAGAAATACCATTACAGGTAAGCAACCTGTCCTTCTTGATGGTCTCTGCGAATCACACAAATTAGTTAGACCAACAAGCTTTGGTCAATGGAGAAGGGAATGTCATGACACCAGTTTGAAGCTCAAACAAGTTGTAATTTTGAAAAATGCATTTGTCAATGTGATTTCTTTTGTTTCAAAGGAATATTAAATATGCAATGTAGTCAACATTCAATGCAAACCAGAAAGTAACACTGTCCTCCCAAAGACTGCTCTTCATAAGAGGGTCTTTGAAAAAGGAAGGTCTGTCCTGAAAGTGATAGTGGGAACAAATGGCAAACAGGTAACATTTGGTGGATGTAAGGCACAGTCCTGAGTCTGCGAGAGTCATCAGGAACTGTAGGGACTGAAACACGAGATGGAGGAAGGTCCTTAATCTTGAGGAATTCCAGGAGCTTGTTCCATTTGAACAAGTAGGACTTCTGTGTTGAGGGCTTCTGGGCGGCTTGGATGATTGTTCGCACTGAGTCCAGAAGGGCTTGTAGGGACGGATTCTCCACGACACCAGGGGAAACGTCTCAATGTCCATGTGGTAAACTCGAGCTCCATGAAAGGACAGAAAGTTAGGATGGAACTTGAGTCGGAGAAATGCTCTCTGGGAGAGGAACAAACCACAGTTGTCTCAGCCACCATAAGTGGTGATAAGGATGGCATCAGACCTGTCTGTCCTCATCTTGCCCACCACCTTCATGATGAATGGGAAGGTAGGAAAGGCATAGACATCCTACCAGACCACTCAAACAGGAAGGCATCTCCTCAGGAGCCCGGAGCTCAAATCTGAGAACAGAACTGAGTGCAGTGGTTGTTGAGATGGGTGGCGAAGAAGTCGATTATGGGTTTGCCCCAAATATGGAAGAGGCCGGAGACTGTCTCGAGAAGGAGGCGCCACTTGTGGCACAGGTCCAAAGACCTGCTAAGTTGATCTGCAAGTTTGTTTTCCTCCCCAGGGAGGTGGATGGCTTGCAGGAGGATCTTCCTCGGGACGCACCAGTCCCAGATGCAGAGGGTGATCTCAAGGAGAGTCTGGGACCTTCTTCCTCTTGTTTGTTGAGGGGTGTTGTCAGTCAGTAACAGTACCATATGGTCCAGGAGTAGGGTCTCGAATGCACAAAGAGCTTTTTCCACCACTAGCATCTTGAGTGCATTGATGTGGAGCTGTTCCTCCAAAGGGGACTACTTGTCTTTGACTGTGAGGCCCAAGGTATGGGTGCCCCATCCATCCATAGACATGTCCGTTATCAGGGTGGTCTGTGATTGGGGGTGGCAGGAATGGCATCCCGGTGCAGATGTTGTCGGGATGGAGCCACCAGTGTAGGGATCAAGCCACTGATCTGGGTACCGTGGGCCATTTGGAAGGCGGATCCTGCACGGGATCAAACATGGACTGAAACCACAATTAGAATGGCCGGAGGCGAAGTCTTGACCAAGGTATGACATAATTCGTTTAGGCCATATGTCCCACAAGTACCTGAGCGGTGTTGGCTCCGATGCATCTCCGGGACAGACAGTCTCAGATCAACCTCAAGAGGGCCTGGAACCTGTCAGCGGTCAGATAGGCGATAAGAGTGCTCAGAATTGAGGATGATTCCATTGAATCTGATTTGCCTGGTGGAGGACAGTCTGGACTCCTCCTCACTGACCATGAGACCGAGCGACTTTAGTGGTGATAAACCAAAATCAACGTCTCTCAGGGTATCTTCAAGGGATGGAGTGGCGAGAGCCAGTTGTCCAGGTACAGGAATACTGTGATTCCCTGTTGGTGGAGGTAGGCTACGACTGGGGCCATATATATGGCGAAGACTCTTTATTCTGACCTCCCTTGTTTACTGGCTGGAACCTTACTCCTTGGATTGCTGATTGCTTTGTCTCCCTGGACTCTTTGACGTTCGGATTTTGCCTACACGTCTTGTAACTCTCTGGAACCCTGGACTCCGATCATTGAGTACTCTCTAGCTGTGTGCTCTGGTTTGGGCCTTTTGCTTTGGAACTGTGGATTTGTACAGATCTTGGCTGCTTCACTTGTTTGGGAACCAGTTTGGTGTGTGTTGCTATCAGCATACTTGGCTGCTTTCCCAGGACAAGCTCCCTGTATTATAACATGTCGGGACCAACAGCGAAGACAAGGAATCTCCTGTGGTCCTGGTGAATTCTAATGTGGAAGTATGCATCTTTGAGATCGAGGGTCAAGAACTAGTGGCCCATCTGTAAAAGTGGAAAAATACGAAAATGACGGTAAACAATAAACTTGTTCAATTGGTGTAAGTCAGGGGTAGGCAACCTTTCCCCTTTAAGGGACGAGGGACTTCAGCTCCCAGAATCCCAGGAGCTATTGGCCAACATGGGACTATTGGCCAACATGGCTGAGGCTTCTGGGAGCTGAAGTCCCTTGGCCCTTAAAGGGGACTGGTTGCCTACCCCTGGTGTACGTCCAATATGGGCTGTAGGCCAATCTTTCTTCAGGACAATGAAATACTGGGAAAAGAAATAGCGGCGGACCTTAGAGAGTTCTACAGGCTTGAGAGTATGCACTTTGTCAAGTAGAGTGTCTGAGGGAAGGGTGTGAAGATGAAGGCTCTTGTGGCAGGGAGCTCGCTGAACTCAAAGGCACCCTCAGACCCTTGGTCATAGACCAGGTTAGGATAATACTGAAGGAGCAGGTCTTCCTCCTTTTCCTGAGCTGTATAGTCTGCCTCGGCTCCAAGGGTGCCTCGATCCCAGCGTGTGAGGGATTCGAGAGCCTGGTCCCAAGCACGTTTGGTTTCAGTAAATAAAGTCAAATGAGGGGTCAAGCCTGGAACATCCTCCTGAATCTCCCCCTCAGATTCGTAGACAATGACGAGGTGGGACTCCTCTGCAACTTCCACCAGTGTTTTAGAGTTGGAAGGATAAGCTGAGGCCGAGGCCAAGGCCATGGAAGACGTCTTATGGTTTGGTAGCAACCTCTTCACCCTCCCTGTGTCCTGATCCTTCTTTAGAAGGGGAACGGGACTTCTTTGAGGCGGGGAGGTCAGCAGACCTCTCCAGCTCAGTGGAGATGTTTTAGCATGGTGTTTCTCCGGAGAACAGCCCCTCTCCAACCTGGCCTTCTTATGAGAACTGCTCTTCCCTTTCTTTGTCCATCTCCCTTTCCCTTTCCCGAGATCTTCAGGATGGTACTCACAGGAGATCAAAACAGGTCTTAAGGCTTGCTCGCAGAGAGCAACTTTGAGCATCTTATCCCTGTTCTTAAGAGCCTGTGCAGTCATCAACGTGCAGAGGGCACAAGTCTGGGGATTGTGACCTTCGCCTAGGCACAAAAGGCAAGAGGAATGGGTGTCAAAGCCAGGGATCTTTCCCCCACATGTCCCACATTACTTAAAAGAGCGGGAAGCCATTTCTTCAGCCAGGTTGATTTTGAATTCGTAAGGCAATTTTGAAGTCAAGCAGTCCGAGGTCAGGCAATTGGCAAACAATAATAGAGTGGTTAATTTGATATAGGTGGTCAAACAATCCGAAGCAAGTAAAAGAGCATTCCAAAGAGCGAAGTTCTACGAAGCTGCTAGTGTGACAGACAGAAGGAACTGAGGAAAGAGTGGGAACGCTAGGGGCTTTATAGGGATGGGTTGAGCTACCGCCAAAAAGTTGCAACTAAAGTTCTGCCTAGCGATTCCAAAAGTTTGCAAAGTTGCTGCACATGTGCAGAATTAACCCATTTGTGTGATTTGCAGAGACCACAAAGAAGAAATTCACTGTAAACCTCATAAGGAATATATCCCAAATCACCCTGTAATATTTCTAGAATTGTAAAAGAGAAAGTAACCTAATCTTTAGTAGCTTTTAGATATTATGACCACTTTTCCAGACATATCTATTCTCATTTTCACTCTTTTGACCATCTAGGATAGGGAAGGCTAGAATACTTTGTAGACAAACCTGCTATTTATTCCTAAACAGTATCTTAAACTAAAACAACCTGAATAGCCTTCTGGGAGAAAGGCAGCATAAAAAATGAAATGAAATGAAATGAAATAAATGTATTACTATTTCCCTGAAGATGCATGTCTGGATTTTGGAAGTGATCCTAGATTGAACCCTGAGTTTTCCAAGCTTAGTTCTAGTGGTGACCAGAAGCGCATCAACACAATTAAGGCCTGTGCATCAACTGCCCCCATTCCTTGAGATGTTAAATCTGGCCATGGTGACACATGTTTTAATTACATCCTGGATGAATTAATATGAAGCACCCTATGAAAGGCTGCCTTTGAAGTGTTCAGAAACTTGAATAACCACTAGAATTTGAAAAGATTTGCATGCAGATAATAACAACAGTTGAGAAAAATAAAAAGTTGGGTTGCTTCTTTCTCCTGGTTTGGAAGCTTATTTTTTAAGCTTGTGCAATTTATTAGTTTAAAAGAACAACAGACACTCGACTGTTATATGATGAATAACCAGGAAGAAACATGTTGTTATTGGGATGCCAGTTTTGCTTCTGATGCATAGCACTTCAATACCTCTGTAACTTACTGCAAAATACTGTCCACTTTATTACTACAAGTTTATCTACCATATATACTCAACTATAAGTCGACCTCATGTATGAATCGAGGGCAGGTTTGGGGACCAAAATTACAGATTTTGATATGACCCGTGGATAAGTCGAGAGTAAACTTTAGAAGCATGTTATAAATTTTCTAAAGCAGTGGTCTCCAAACTGTGCTCTTTAAAGTATTTTGGACTTCAGCTCCCAGACAACTGGCCAACATGGCTGAAGCTTCTGGGAGCTGAAGTCCAAAATCTCTTAAAGGGCACAGTTTAGAGACCACTGATCTAAAGGAAGAAGCAGAAGAAAACAATGCCAAATTGCTTACAAAATTCCAGCAGGCATAACTGTTTGTGTTCACACTAAAGGCTGGATGTATGAGAGAGTAGAAGGGAATCAGTACTTCCAGGACAATTATAGTCTTACCTTTAATTAGGGGGTGGTTCTTTTTTATAAGAGTTAAAGTGCAGTACTTACACTGACCCATGGATACGTCGACTCACTTTTTTGGGGTCAATTTTTGACAAAAATTTCTAGGCTTATACCTCAGTATATACAGTATATAAATATACCTGGACAAGTCATCAAAAGGTCTAGGCTGACATGCCACCAGTATGTGAATTTGGCTCAACTCCACCTCTTGTTATGAGCCCCCAACCACACCTGACCCCACAACAGTCATCCAAATCCTCCTCAGTTCTCTTCCTGTCACTTGATGACTATGCTGACCTGGTGACCTTGGTCAAGAGATAACCCAAACCTCCCTCTTGCCCACTAAAGCCAGGAAAGCTAGGCATGTTTTTTCTTGTCTCCTGCTTGCCTTGATTGGGTGTCATGTCCTGAGCCTTCATCTCTAGGCATTACTACTAAACCAGGAGTTCTATACAGTTGTCCCTCCCTGTTTGCAACTTTGAGTCCTTGGTCTCCCTCTTCGTGGGGAGGGATCAGTGCCTATGTTTAAAATGGAAGTGCATGCCATTAGTTTCAATAGGGCTCCAATATTAGCAAGCCGCCATTTTCACAGCGGGGTCCAGAACGTATCCCCCACGAATTGGGAGAGGTGACTGTATTGCTTAACAATTAACATTAACTCTATATTAAACACTGAAACCTACCTGAAGTTACAACACCTGTAGGATTCCGAAATAGAAACAGTGCTTGCAGAGTACGAGGCTTTCCTGTTCGGTTGTCTGATTAAAAGAAATGTACATCACAGTATAATGAAATTGCTTATTTTTTTTTTTTAAGTTGAATCTGTCACAGAAGAAAACATGACATGTTGCATACCATATGGAGAAGCCATTTGATACGGAGAAAGTAGCAATAAATAGCCTCTGTCTGCCAATGGTTTTACAATAACCTGCAAAGACAAAGTTTACACAGTATGAAATATTAGATGCTTTTCATTTGGAACACTATCAAGTGTAGAGCAAAATGTCAGGTAGCAGAATAATTCTGCTGTGCTGTCAGAAAGCACCTGCTGTTCTTGGAATTCTTATCAGTATAATCACACTTATAGCATGTAAATATATACTTACTAGCTTGTCAGTCTCCAGCTTTTGAAGTAGTCCTTCCAAATTACTTCCTGATCTAGCCTTTTCCACAATTTCATAAAGACTGCAATACATTCCACTCTTGAACTCTGAGAATACAGAAAGACATCTGCCAATAAGCCATTTCCTCTGCCACGGGAGAAAACAAGCAAGCATCTTCTCTGCTTGCATCCTAAATAGTCTACAAAAAGTCTCTGTAAGGGTCACAGAAGTCCTCTTGAACCACATGGAGGTGACAGAAAGAAATTGTGGGTGTTCTCAAAATTGAACAGTTACCTTGTTCAAGCTCTGTTCTGGTTACAATTGGTGGGTCCCTCCATCTATTTGGGGACAATTTTTACCCTTCCCCAGTAGTCCCATAGTCCCCATCCCAAGAAGTCCCTCTGACCCTCTACAAGGGTTTTTGGAGAAACAATGATATTGAAATTTCAGTTACAAGAACTTCTTTCTGCTTGGTCTAGTCAGGATTCAAAGCATACTTATCAAACATTTCTATGCTGCTTTACTATTTAAAAGCAGCAAGAACATTTCCTCAAACACAGACTTCTTAAACACACATATTTAAACCAAGATAAAAGCTTTACAACTAGGATAACTGGCAATACAATTAACCACTTAAGTAAAAGATATGTGGACCACTGATGTATCAACTAAAGAAAGCTTTGATGCCCTCTCAAGCTATCAAAGGAGGACATTACATCAATAAAGTGAGGGCCCTCTGCCATACACTTAATCAGGGGTAGGCAACCTTTCCCCTTTAAGGGCCGAGGGACTTCAGCTCCCAGAAGCCTCAGCCATGTTGGCCAATAGTCCCATGTTGGCCAATAGCTCCTGGGATTCTGAGAGCTGAAGTCCCTTGGCCCTTAAAGGGGAAAGGTTGCCTACCCCTGCACTTAATCTTCACTGTCCCAATTCATCTAGGACCTTAAGTGTATCATTTATTAAAACTTTGAACTGGCTAGAAACACAGTAAAATCTTTTAAGAAGCATTAAATGTTTAGTAGGCTGCTACAGTGTGCCCTTGGTATCCGGTGGGGTTTGGTTCTAGGAACCCACACCCATCCCTGTGGATGCTCAAGTTCCATTAAATACAATGGCATAAGAAAATGATGTCCCTTATATAAAATAGCAAAATCAAGGTTTGCTTTTGGAATTTTAAAAAATATTTCCAAGCTGTGGGTGGTTGAATCTGTTAGAATATGGATGGGTTATACAGTCAAAGGTGAAATATAAAGA
>CM034703.1:276443779-276459645 GCA_020142125.1 Phrynosoma platyrhinos
GAGGGAGTGTGTTCCACTGTCGAACCGCCCTTACTGTCAGGACCATGGTGATATAAAAGGACCATGGTGATGACTCTTGAGTGGTTATAAAATTCTTGGCCTTAACACATCTGTTATGAATCCTCCTCTAAAGAATGCAAAGGCTCAAACAAAAATTACTCAGTTCTATAAGAATAAATGTGAGGAGGTGGCTGAAAGGCAGCAGCTCTCAGATATTTGAAGGAGTTTTCTGGGACTATAATGAAGATCACAAAGATTCCAACTAACCAGCTCAACTGCTAGATAAGGTTTACAAGTTATCTAGTTTGTGCCTCCTACAAATGATAAATAAATTAATTTAATGATACTAAAGGGGGGTTGAGGGAGATAATTATGATGAATTTATATTCACATCTGGCCTTGGGGCATCAACGATCAACTACTTAATTATATCTTAAAGATAAAGGTTTCTTCTTTGACATGATTGTCAAGTCATGTCCGACTGCAGGGGGCAGCGTTCATCTCAGTTACTTAGCCAAGGGAGCCAGTTTTAAGAGCGCTGGGTGTCTACCGCAGTACTGAACAGTTGGCAATTAGTTATGAGAAATCTAACAGTTTCGTTTTCACTTAGAAAAGGTGTAAACACTGCCAGCAGATCCACGGACATCCTATTGAGCCGGTTCAATTTTATAAATATTTCGGTGTAATTTTTCAATCTACTGGTTCATGGACAGCTCAAGTATCTTATATCATAGCAAATGCACAACAGTTATAACTAACTTTTCTCATTTTCTTTTTATTGTTAACTTCAACATCATTTTATCAACCCTATTTTACCAAGTATACCAAGGAGATCAAATGTGTCTGACAATGATTAACTTTTGGCTGCCCAGTTTCCTGAGATTAGAGCCAAGGTAGCTAGTTTTTGTGTGGCAGCAATAGCTTGTTGGCGCAGGATGTTGTCTTAATATTAATGGTGTTACCACTTTATGTTGGTTTTTAATCATTGTAATGTAAACATTATATATTTAATCTTGCTTTTAATTCTGTATTTAATATTGTATTTTTAACGTACTGCAATTTTATCTATCCTATTTTACTCCCTTTTTACTGGTCATCCACCAAAATAAATGTAAGTATGAACTTCCTCAAAAGCTGATGCATGAGGATATATCTTGCTAAGCTGCTTGCACTCAACACTCACATGATTTGTTCTAGTCAAGGAGTTAGAAGTGCAAATGGACCTTGTACCAACAAAGAGAGTCAAAATGGAGGCCTCTCTGCCATTTGTACTAACTGAAGATATCACAGGTGGCATGGCCAGTATGGAATTAACAGCACGTGAGTTCTTTCCAGTTCATCACTTCTAGGCAATACATTCAAAGCAACAGTTCAAATCAGACCCAAACCTAACTACTCCCTCATATAGCATGTTAGTTTCTAGGCACATTTCAGCACTTCTAGGCACTAATTTAAATGAGACCTAAACCCAGAAAATAATCGATCCAAGTAATCAATTCAATCCAAGAGTTGTGCTGCTTTAAACTAGTCTGTCTCAGGTGGCAGGGTCTGGCAAACGCTTCTTTAATTTGAAGTTGTAGGCTTTCATGGCCGGCATCCATAGTTTTTTGTGGGTTTTTTGGGCTGTGTGGCCATGCTCTAGAAGAGTTCCTTTCTGACGTTTCGCCAGCATCTGTGGCTGGCATCTTCAGAAAATACTGGAATGGAAGAGAGTGGGTCTATATATACTGTGAGACCCTGGGTAGGGAGGAGTGATTCCCATGTAAACTGTGTATTGTTCTGTGTTGAATAGGTATTGTTCTGTAGTTAATGGTATGGCTTCAGGGTGGGAAGATATGCAAACAAGGATATTGTTTGTTATTGTCTGCTGGGAAAGTCCCTGACCCTGGTTGGTTTCCCATTTGCATTTGCTCCTCCCAAATATCGCTTCCAGAATATAGTAATGACCATCTTTTCAACTACTAATAATCAATCAAATATGGGTTTATGAGATACCTTTGCATTGCGCGCATGATGCGGATGCCATTTTGGAAGGCCCCCCATTCACGGCCACCATTTTGTTTGCCAAAATGACGGCTGTGACCCGTTTGCGCATGCGCAGTATTGCTGCGCATGCGCAAATTAGTCGCAGTCGCCATTTTGGCAAACATAATGGCAGCCGCGACGCTTGCGGAGGCGAGAGTGTGCAGCGGCAGAGGTCGGCGGGGGCCCGTGGGCCAGGCGCAGGCCGCAGATTGCCGACCCCTGATATAAAGGGATTAAAAGCCTCTTCTGAGAGTGAGATGATGGTACCAACAACCATCGCTCAGTATGGAATGATTAGCCCTTGGTAGAGTGATGAACCATATCATCTGTTCTCATAGTATGGAGAAGCCAGTATTGACAAATGGAGAAGCCAGTATTGACAATCAGCCACTCGGTATGGAGAGAGGACAGGTTGTTTACCTGTAACAGTACTTCTTTGAGTGGTCATCTGCGAATTCACACAAATGGGTTTTTATCTGCACATGCACAGCAACTTCGGAAACTTCTCGAATCGCTAGGCAGAACTTTAGTTGCAACTTTTTAGCGGTAGGTCTGCCCATCCCTATAAAGTTCCCTAGCAGTCCCACTCTTCTCCAGTTCCGGTACGTACACCGCAATCTGCAACAGCAGTAGTTAAATAATGAACAGGCCATGACTGTGGGGAGGATGGGCGGGATTTGTGTGAATTCGCAGAGATGACCACTCGAAGAAATACTATTACAGGTAAGCAACCTGTCCTTCTTCTTCGTGGTCTCTGCGAATCACACAAGTGGGTTAGACTGACAAGCTTGGGTCAGTGGAGGAGGGAGTGGCTTGTACCCACATAGAACTTAACAACTGTTTCTATCATGAACAATAAACACATTGAAAATTAGACAAAGTATATTTGTCTTAATCATTTCAAGTATATGAACCACACGACTTAATCATCTCAGTGTAAACTAGCCAAGAACACTGCCCTCCCAAAGGCTGCATCTCGTCTGACTCTTGAGTCCAGTCTATAGTGTTTAATAAATGTCAAGGGCTGGGACCAGACAGCAGCCTTGCAAACATCCTCCAGTGAGATGCCGGACAAGAAAGCAGAAGATGCAGCTACTGCCCTTGTCGAGTGGGCCCGCACCCTGGCAGGCAGGTCCTTCCCCATGAGCTCATAACAGATGGATGGTACTGGTCCCCCATTTTGAAAGTCTTTGAGGGGAAATAGGTAGGCCTTTCTTGGCTAACGAGTAGCAGATGAACAAGCGTTCAGACCGCCTCGAGCTCGAGGTCCTGTTCATATAGAAAGCCAGGGCCCGACGAACATCTAACAGGTGTAGGTGTAGACGATGCTCCTCGTCAGTAGTCAGGTTCGGGGCTAGGGTGCGAAGCACAATATCTTGGTTCAAATGAAAAGATGAAACTACCATGGGCAAAAAGGTAATGTTGGGGCGAAGCACAACCTTGTCTCTTGTGAAAACACAAAAAGGGTTGGTCCATCTGGAGGGCGCAGAGTTCATTCACGCGCCGAGCTAAAGTGATGGCAACCAAGAACGCCATCTTCCAAGACAGTAATTGTAGATTTGTGGTGGCCATTGGCTCAAATGTCCTGGAGGAGAGACTGGTCAAGATGGTGTTGAGGCTCAAGGTTGATGACAGTACCGAGACAGGTGGATGCAGATTAGCCAGACCCTTGAGATGTCCTTTTATTAACAGATCACTGAAAAGGGATTGCCTGTCTTGAAACTGGTAGTATGAGGAGATCACCGATAAGTAGCACTTAACTGATTAAAGTCCCAGGCCGGCGTCTACCAAAGTGATGAGGAATTCTAGAACTGTTGGCACTGACAATCAGGATGGAATGGGGTTCCTGGAGGCCAAGAAGTTTGCAAACTTTGCCCACTTCAGGGCATAAGATTTTAGAGTAGAAGGCTTCAGGGAAGCACGGATTATGGTCTTTATTGCAGGTGGGAGGCTATCTAAGGTTGCATTCTCCACGCCACCAAAGACAAACTGTCTATGTCCAGGTGGTGTACCCGGCCGTCATGGATTGACAAGAGATCGGGACGGGGCTCAAGGCGAAGAAAGTTCCTCCTGGATAGGTTCAAGAGTGGTGTGAACCAAGGCTATCACAGCCACCATGGAGTCACTAAAATGGTGTCAGAGCGATCCGTTCTGATCTTGGCCAGCACTCTCGTAATGAGAGGAAACTGCGGGAACGTGTACAGGAGCTTTCCGAACCACCGGAACTGGAACGCATCCCCTCAAGATCCCAGGGCTCTGAATCTGGAACAAAATTGGTGGCATTGGGCATTTCTGATGAGAGGCAAAGAGAACATCTCGGGCTCTCCCCACATTCCGAACAGGTTGAAGACTGTTTCAGGATGAAGCAGCCATTCGTGGCACGAGCTCGCGGACCTGCTGAGTTGATCCCCTAGCTTATTCTCTTCTCCGGGCAAATGGATTGTCTGTAAGGTGATGCCTCTCAGGATGCACCAGTTCCAGATCCGCAGGGTGATCTCAAGAAGCGATGGAGATCTTGTTCCCCCCTGCTTGTTGATGTAATACATGACTGTGGTGTTGTCCGTTTACAGAAGCACCACTTTGGTCAAAAGCAGGGGTTTGAATGCTTGCAGCGCCTTCTCTACTGCCAGCACTTCCAGTTCGTTGATATGTAGTAGACGTTCCTCCGGGAGCCAATGATCCTTGATGGTGAGGTCGAGGATGTGGGCTCCCCAACCTTCCATCGATGCATCTGTTGTTAAGAGATATCTGAGGTTGAGGTGGCAGAAACAGCATGCCTGAAGATACATTGTAGGGATCGGAGCGCCGCTCTCGGCATCGTCAGCCAATAGGATGGAGGGACGTGAGTGGGATCGAACACCGACAGGAACCAAGACTGTAAAGGTCTGAGGTGCAGCTGGACCTGGGGTGTTACATATGTCGTAGATGCCATGTAATCTAGGGCCAGCTGGATGAAGTGAGATATAACACGTCTCCGAGCTAGACATTCTCTTATCGCCTGCTTCAAGGCCGAGAAGCAGTCTCTGGCCAAATAGGCCATTGAAGCTTCTAAATCTAGGATGGCCCAGATGAACCTGGATTTCCTTGAAGGAATAAGGTTGGACTTTTCGAAGTTTATCATGAGACCCAGGGACCGTAGAAGTTCTACAATGAACTTGATGTTTCTGGACAGACGCTTTCGGGATGGGGCCACCAGGAGCCAGTCGTCGAGATAGGGAAAGACCGATATGGCCCGTTAGCGGAGGTAGGCAACAACAGGAGCCATGCACTTCATGAAGATTCTCGGTAACACTCTGTACTGGAATACCTGCCCGTCCACTGCAAAAGCTAGGAATCTCCTGTGGTCCTCTCAAATCCCAATGTGGAAGTAAGCATCCTTGAGATCGAGGGTTGCCATCCAATGATCCTCCTGCAGCAATAGTAGGATAGATGCAAGAGTTACCATTCGAAAGCGTCTATAAGCCATACACTTGTTTAATTCCCGAAAGTCCAGGATAGGCCGGAGTCCTGAGTCCTTCTTCAGGACAGTAAAGTAATGGGAAAAGAAACAGGATCTATAGTTGGTGGGGTTTACGGGCTCTATAACGCCCTTGGCCAATAAGGTGCGCACTTCGTCGAGTAGGGTGTGTGAGGGTGGGGTGGAGATGAAAGCTCCGGTGAGGGGGAGCTCAGAAAACTCAAGGGCATATCCGTTGGAGATGATGAAAAGCACCAATGAGTCCAAAGTTATTTGAGACCATATGTTACCAAAGGGTCTCAATCTATCTCAAAAGGGAGGGAAAGAGACGGAGTGCACGGCAACACATCACAGGGCCTTTTTGGCCGGTCTACATCCTTCTTACGGTAGGCCTGGTGGTACCGTGGTTGAGTGAGAAGGCGATGGCCTGACGATGACGATGAATGGGAGGGGTGCCTCTGTCTAGGTGGGTCAGGGTAAAACTGCCTCTCCTGGCAGTAGGGCCTCTGATGTTGCTGGGGATACCCAGGACGCTGGCCCCCAAAATGCCAATACTGATTCTGGTAAGAACCCGAGGACATACCGTGCTTCCTCACAGTGGTCTTCATCCTATACTAGAAGTCGAGACACTCGTCTGTGCCTTTATTAAACAGACCCGAGTCGTCGAACGGCATGTCTTCAATCATGGTCTTAGCATGGGGGGGTCAGATCCGAGGACCTGAGCCAGGCGTACCTCCAGAGAGCAATTGAGTCCGAAATCAACTTGGCTGCACAGTCGGCAGAGTGGCGAACCGAAGCAATCTGCTGCCCACCGATGGAGTGTGCCTCGGACTGGAGAGTCAGGGTCAGGGAGGTCATCTAACAAGGGCAACATCTGCTCCATGAGGTGCTGTTGATAGGCACCCATGCAGGCTGCATAGTTAACTATCTTCATATCAAGTACAGCAGAAGCATAACATTTCTTGGCTAAGCCGTCGATCTTTTTGCCATCCCTGTCCACAGGGGAGGTCGAAGCTTTGGATGTAGACATAGTCTGAGCACCCTCAACAACAGCAGAGTTCGGCTTAGGGTATTCAAAAAGCCACAACGCTTGAGATGGTGCGATGCGGCACAAATTCTCAATTTTCATTGAAGTCGACAGTACCGAAGCAGGGGATACCCAGGAGCACTCTTGGATGTTTTGCAGAGAAGGAAGAAAGCCCAAGGCAGGAGGAGTAGGGACTTTCCCATGCACCCTTCGTTCGATCGAGTCAGCTACATCCTTGTCAGTCCTGACCACCTCAATCTCTAAGGCGTTGCCCATGCAAACAATATGCTCTGAAAAGGACTTGACATCATCTGTCGGTGATGCAGGAAGATGGTCAGTGAGCGCAGCAGAACTGTGTACCGAGGCAGGTGAAACAGAATGGGATGAAGAAGAATATCTGGACCCGCGAGATCGTGGAGTCAAGGATTGAGACCTTGAAGCCCTCGAACGAGATGCAGACTCAGGCAGGGGCTGGTCCTGAAGAGACTAGTAATGAGGTGGAGGAGTAGGAGGTTGCGACGAAGCAGCCCTGTGCACCTGTGCTCGAACCCAATGAGCAGTTGACCCATACGGTGGTAAAATGTAGAAATCGATAGGCATCAAATATCGCCTCATCACTAGATCTGGATGGGCCTGCAAGACCCGATCCGTTTCAACCTCCTGTTCAGAGTCATCTGCCTCGGTACCGAGAATACAATGATCCCGGTGTGTAGATATCTCCTGCGGAAGGAGAACAGGGATCTCCTCCCTGATCTCCCCTTTGAATCCCGAATCGGTCTCGACTTGCCGCTCCTGAAAGCGCGGAATAGACCTCTTGAGTGAGACCTCTCGAGCTGGGAGTCTCGGTACCAAAGAGGATGTTCCAGCAATCAGGGGCGAAGGCGGTCTTGAGACGGATGGAGAATGAGGAGTGGACTCGGATGGGCACAAGTCCTTGGTCTTATGGCCTTCAGAGATAGGAAGACGGGCCTTTTTAGAAGATAGGTCTCTAGACCTCTCCCTTTCTGCAGAATGATGTCTTTTAGAGGTCTTCTTGCCTCTATGCTCATCAGGAGAACGACCACCTTCTTAAGATTTTTCACGGCTCTTATCCACATCCCCATCAGATTTCGAGGATTTCTTTCTCGAGCTAGTCTTGGAAACCACACAAGCCCCCTTCTCCTCAGAGGACTTAAAGTTGGAGTGGAGGAAGGACACAAGACCTGTTCATAAAGGGCCGCTTTTAACCTTTTAACCTTTTGTCCCTGTTCTTCAAGGCCTGAGAAGTCACTGACTTGCATAAGGAGCAGGTCTGAGTGTTATGGGTCTCGCCCAGACAGAGAAGACATAGGGAGTGGGGGATTCGATCCAGGGATCTTGTTATTGCAATTCCCACACTGTTTAAAGGATCGGGAAGACATGACTGAATCCAAATCGTAAGCCAAAGTCGAAGTCAACAAACCTGTCAGACGAACAACGGATAGCCAGAAGGAATTAGCCAAAGGCTAGTCGATTAAACAAGACGAGGTCAAAAACAAAGCAATTATCCAGTAGAGAGCGATTGCCAACAATAAAAAGCTCCTTCGAAGCTGCTAGCGCGGTGGACGAAAGGAACTGGAGAAGAGCGGGACCGCTAGGGGACTTTATAGGGATGGGCGGAGCTACCACCAAAAAGTTGCAACTGAAGTTCTGCCTAGTGATTCCAGAAGTTTCCGAAGTAGCTGCGCATGCGCAAAATTAACCCATTTGTGTGATTTGCAGAGACCATGAAGAAGAAAATGACACTAATAAAAATTTCTCTGTAGGGAGGAACTAATCATTTTCTCTATTTCCTCCATATAGAGCACAAAGATGGTACAGGGCCTCATATGGAGGGGGAAACCATGTTCTCAGTCCCATTTGTACCAAGTTTGCCTGGGGTATGAGCCAAGCATCTGCCTGAACTCTGTGCCCCTTTCTGCCTCAGACAAGCTGGCTGTGGAGTGGGCATCTGCCTGGACTCTACCAGTTTTCTTTATGGCATATACCTCTTTATTGCCACTCTTGCTAGAAGAAAGAAATATTTTCTTTAATGTTTTTTCTTTATCCTGGCCAGAGACTTGCTGTGAAGCAGTCATCTGGGTTTCTTTTATCTTTTCTGTTTTCTTTTTGTTTTCTATCCGCTTCACCATTTACCTTTATCTATTTAAGTATTTATTTATTTTAAAAGGGGCTGTCTCCACCTGATCTACAGGGCAGGAAAAACAAACTTACAAGAAGGGGGTTGAGCCCTAACTGAAATTAACTGGCATAAAATGTAGATTCCTGCCTTTGCAATCAGTGCATGTGATAGAACCCAGATGTCGGGGATTGATATACCTGGCACCCTGAGAATGTCACTAATAAAAGTTCCTCTGTAGGATAGAGCTGATCATTTTCTCTATTTCCTCTGTATGGAGCACAAAGATGGTACCGCACCTCGTATGGAGGGGGAAATCACATCCTCAGTTTAGCCCGTGTAGAGTGGGTGATGGTACTGGCCCTCAATAACGGAGGGAGCAACCACATCCTCGGTTTCATCCATATGGAGCAATAGATGGCACTGGCCCTTGGTACAGAGGGGGTAACCACGTCCTTTTTCATGCGCACGGAGCAAGATGATACAGACCCTTGGTATAGAGAACCACATCCTCAGTTTCAACCATACGAAGTGAGAAATTGTACCAATGATGGGCCCTTGATACTGATGGACTGACTTCACTTCATTCTTTTCGTACAGTGAAGAAATGATACCGACAGTGGGCCCTTAATAATGTCCTCCAAAAGGAGTGTCTAGATGGCCTGCAGCCGACAGCAATGCTGGTCCGGTTACTATCCGACACTTTCATCAGTGTAGGAATAGGTGCCATGTAATACCACCTCAGGGCCAATCAGTCTGACAACTCCATGGATTCGGAACTGAAAAGGATCAAGGTAGGGCATGATCTGTCAGGTTAGACCAGGGGTAGGCAACCTTTTTGAGCCGGGGACCGGGTTGCTGTCCCTCAGACAATTGGGGGGCCGAAGCACCATAAATAAATAAATAAATACTTTAAAAAAATAAAAAATATGCATGCACACTCTCTCAGCCCCAGAAAAGCCATGGCAA
Source organism: Phrynosoma platyrhinos (assembly GCA_020142125.1). Classification (NCBI taxonomy): domain Eukaryota; kingdom Metazoa; phylum Chordata; class Lepidosauria; order Squamata; family Phrynosomatidae; genus Phrynosoma; species Phrynosoma platyrhinos. The sequence continues at coordinate 276,453,395 of CM034703.1, forward strand.
AACCCCTGTGGAGATTCTGCCAAGAAAACCCCAAGAATAAGTAATAACAACAATAATCAATATCATCATGGCGGGCAGCAGCGGCGGTGGCAGGACTGGCTTGGGGCCGGTCCAAAGGGCTTGGGGGGCCGCATCCGGCCCCGCCCCCCGGGCCTTAGGTTGCCTACCCCTGGGTTGGACTATTCCCCAACTGCCCGAAAAGCCTCAGATAGACTCTGCTCATACATAGAGCTATTAACCTCACCTCAGTATCAAAATCGGCTTAAGCCAAGGACAAAAAGCGAGGTATTTAGTCAGAAATTGCAGTGTTCCTCTTAAAATATGAAGAATGAAGAAATAACCACCAAAATGTAAGACAGGTCCTGTCAAGCACAGAAATTGTGAAGTCTGACAGGAAAAATTAAACTCTGAAGAGAGTTCCTCAGATGCTGCTACTGCAGTAGACAAAAAGGAACTGAGGGCTTAGGCGGGAAGCAAGCCAATAGGTCGCTCAGAGAATGGGCAAGGTTGCTGTCAAAATGCTTGTGATAGCTCTAAATTGGTCCCAAGATGCACCGCACAGGCACAGGATAACCCAATTGTGTGATTCACAAAGACCATGAAGAAGAAATATGGTTTCTGTAAGTTAAAATCAACTTGCCAGCAGTTAACAAATTTCTATTTATTACAGACCTTCCTCAGTATTACCTTTATCCCTTTAGACACAGTTTGATCTAGTAACAGCAAGACATGGAGTTCTCTCTCAACATTTGGCAATACATCATTTTGAGTTGTTATGAACCTCCTTCACAGAAACAAGAGCTTCTCTGTAATATATATACACATTATTATTTTGCCTTCTGAAACCTTATGGTTTGCAAAGAGCTTCTGTGAATTGTAGATCTTGTACCACTACAATGCCCCAACTCCTTAGTTTTTCAGACTTGATACAGTGAGGATGCATATGGGTATCCACCATGGGTAAATAATGCTTTCCTTTAATCTGAAGTGGTCTTACCTTCCCTTTCGCCTGAATATGTTTCTTTCTGCAGTACACGTGTTGAGACACGTTGTTTCAAATGTTCAATGCTCATAACCATGTCAACATCAAGTTTTTCAGGGCTAGAGGTCAAAGAATGAAGAAATCAAAGCTTCCCTTAACCAGACATTAAGCACAATTTTTTACTTTTTAAATTAACTTTAAAGTAGAGCTAAAACTATACAGACGGAAGACTAAAAAACATTCTAGAAAGCCACAGAAAATTAAGTGTTCTACACTTTAACACAATCTGCTCTAACCAATACTGATTTTAGATCTGCTTTTGAGCTGCTAATACTTACAGTTTGCAGGGAAGCAAAGGACGTGTTTCTGATTTCAAAGCAGCATGGCATACAAGTGTCCCTCGGTTTAAAAGCTGCCCATTCCATAAGGTGTAACTTGTCTTATCTGCATTAAAAATATAATAGTGATCTTTATAATACTGCATTTTGAAATTTCACTTTTAAAATAAGATTTAAGATAGATACAGGATTCAGCTATGCCCCAAGCCTGATACATAACCCATTTAAGGTAATTAGATCCAAAATAAAAATGTCATTAATAATATCTAGAAACAGAAAGCCTCTTATGTAAAAATTCATCTGGCAGCCACAGGGGGGAAAAAAAAGAACTTCATATGAGCAAATGAACAGGTCTTAATGGATTGCTCCTCTGTATGCTCCAGAGAAGAGTGAGATCTCACCACTTTTTCTCTGCTAGTGTGTTTTAGTTTCTGTGGTAGATTAAGGCAGGTTGGGATGGGAGTTCCATTATTTCCTCTATAACCCATTTAGTAGCAAATCTCCCCTCCTGAGTCAAGCATGGAAACGAACAATATTTGCCTTTTAGCAGGCAAATAACTTTGTACACTTCATTAAGACTGTGGAAATAAACTTGGAAATTCTTCAGAGTATTTTCTCTTTCCACACTCCAGCTTCAAATCTAACATGAAAATTTTTTGTTCAGCTTGCACTAGATGCAAGTCAGTTGGCTACGCTCACAAACATATTTCACTGTTTTTGAATTTTCAGACAGTGGCAATGTCCAAGAAAGAATTTCATCTAATTCAGTTGGTTTGCCACCTGTGCTATTACTGCTGTCATTCATTTCTATCTTGATGACCTCCACAACAGCCTTATACAAAGCCTTCAACTCTCCTGATGATTGTTTTGACATTATAGCTAGTTCAGACAATCAGCTATCTGCCGACAGATATCCTTTGCTGTTGTTTTTTGCTGTCAACTCTGACTTATGGTGAGCCTCTGAATGAGAGGCCTCCAAGAGCTATGGTCACTAACTGCACTGTTCAGGTCTTGCAAACTCGGCCATGTCTTTCTTAACTGAATCAATCCAACTGTAGTGAGATCTTCCTTTTTCCCCCCACCTTCTGTGAGCATTGCTATTTTTTCAAATTGTCTCATATCTCAATATACACCAAAAATTCAACAGTCTCAGTTTATCCATCTTGGCTTCTAATGATTGTTTGGGACTGATTTGCTCTAGGACACATTCAGTTTTCTTTTCAGCTGTCTATAGTATCAATATCCATTACCACATTTCAGGTGAGTTTCCTTCCTTCCAGCTTCCTCTACTGTCCAGACCAACAGATACAGGCAAGCAAAAACATATTACACCAGTTTTAAATATATCTGCATCGTTTTCCACATTGTTTCCCAGATTAACTGTAGGCACTGCAACACCTATAGGTTCCCAAGGATCTTTGAGAGTAGCTGAAAATCCCTGAAAATTGAGATCTACCCAATTTATTTATTGAATTTATATCCCGCCTGAAATGGGATTCAAGGCAAACTTGCTCAGTTTTTCTTTCTTGACATAGATATGTTTGTGATAGGTTGTGAAAAGTATGTGCATATTCTTCCTTGTCTTCCTTTCATATACAGATAAAGACACTATTATTCTGTCAGTATTTTAAGATTAGTGTTTCTATGGTATTTAAAATCTACTTGTTTTTCTGTGCACTTTTAAATTATTTAAACTACCTGCTGAAAAGCAATTCACAAATTAATAGTATTCAAAACTATGCAACTTCAACTCCAACAACATCAGAAAAAGTATGTTCTGAGGAAATAGGAAATTTCAGGCACTAAGTTAAGACCCTAGCATCTATTCTTCCAGAGTACTGTAAGACAACAATTGACCATAATAATAAAGTGTCAAGAAAGGGGAGACACAGGAAAAAAAGGACTCTTGAAGGAAGCTCTGGAAGCACCATAAACATATGGCACATGTTAAAATTCGAACCAGTAACCCACAGCTTTATTTCATAATTGTATTCTTACCTGTGCTCTTATCCATATTAGAAATCTTTGATCTACAAGCAAAATAAGCAAAGTTAAAATCAAAAGCATAACAACAGTGCTCCCTATCACATAACTTCCCCCTCTGCTCAATTAATGAACTGTCATACACTAAATACCTCTATTATAGATGTTTGGCCTTTTGCTGGGGTTAGAGGCACAGGACCCTTGTGAATGTGGAAAAATCCCAAGTAACAAAAACACTGTTTTTACCTAAGAGAACACCTCTCTAGGAATCTCTAGGTCCTTCAGTGTGACTTTTGGTTAAAGTTGACCATAGAGTTGCGCTGGAGGACCAAGAGATTCCTAGAGAGAACATTAATAAAATCTGTGAATAACCAAATCTGCAAAAGTCAAAGCCGCAAATGTGGATGTACGAGTTTGCTTCTTTTTGTTTTGCATATTTTAGAATATAAATCTGAGGTTAAAATCTATTTTGCTACAGAACCTAGGGTGCTTTGGGAACCATTTTTTGGCTAAATGTATATTACATCAACATATTTTTTTTTAAAAAAAATCTCATTCACAACTGAGTGTTATCCAGAACAGACTTCCAGTATGAATTCTTCATCAAAAGCTGTAACTATGCATGAAAGATTATGATCAGGAAATAACAGTAAACTGTTAACAAGTACACTAAATATTTTTTTAAAAGTCAGCCTTTAACTTACCTTGTTTGGGACAAATAGTTCTGTACCTTTTCTCCTTTGCAAGAAAATGATACAACAGCATACGGACATACATGTCTTGGTCTTTGTCTGATCTCATCAAAGCCGTATTCATAAAAATAATACTGTAAACAAATGTATGATAAATAAACTTGACTTTGCAGGTAACTACATCATCAGTTGTTTACTAAGTTTATAAATATACTGAAGGCACCAGATCTCATCAGGTCTTGGAAGATAAAGAGGGTCAGGCTGGTGAGTACTTGGACGTGAGACCTGCAATGAACCTTGTGAGTATTCCTTGCCTAAGACAACTCTATGAAATTCATGGGGTCATCATAAGTCAACAGATAACTTGAAGGCACATACATATACAGTCTCAAATTCCCTATTTGACTACTGAAACTGTAATGGTAGCTATACTGAACACTCAGCATCCCTCTTTATGTCAACTTTCAAGATAAACCTCTACAAAAAAAGTGATCAAATTATACATTTTTATAATATTCTCCACATCAAGTAGTTTTCAGCAAGAAATCACATTATGCTGAAAAGGGCTATCTTTTGACTATTATATACAATCTGCAAAGTTGACTGAAGCATATTAACAATTTTATGCAAATGTATTAACATAACTGTCACTCTCATACCTGCGTGCGTTCAAATGCTCTATAATTTAAGACCGAAGTAACTCTGTTTGCATTCTTTGAAATATGGCACTCATACTTCGGTGTAGGGTCTAATGCACTTTTAATAGTTGAATCCACTGGATTTCCTGCCAGGTTATCATATATAGTTTTTGTTCTCCCCTAAAAGGTAAAAAAAATGATAATCAGAAAGGTGACAGGTACAACACACACTGCTTCTGCAATGAAAATGAACTTTGGCTTACATTGTGAGGTGTTTATTTTCAGCAATGGAGGCAGAAGCATCCTATAGCAGGTTGGTTCCCATCTCTCGCTCCATGTAGACAAGAAGTAAGAAAACTTTAGGGAAGCTGCCGCTACATGGAGCCAACCCCCTTCATGTGCTTCCAGTATATGATCCAGCGAAGGATAGCACAATAAACAGACTAACAGAACATTACAGCCATAAAGAACAAGAGCCCAACTAGTAAACCTAAACCAGTCTAAACTGTGTGATTATCTGAACTGTAAGTCCACCCTGCAGACCAAGAGACAAACTCCTCAGTTCAAGGTGGGGAGGATGCTTCTGTCTCCACTGCTGAAAACTAACATCTCACATGGTAAGCCAATGTTTATTTTCCCAGGGATGGAGGGGAAGCATCCTATTGTGGGACGTACCATAGCTCCCCAATCAAAGGGTGAACTGAGGCCTCTATTTATATGATACTGATTGGAGAACGCGACTACCAAATGAGGTCTCTGTGGATTGTGGTGCATCGAGATGGTAATGGTACACAATGGTTGATGGGAATGCCCTACAAATGTCTGCAATGGGGGCGTTCGTTAGCTGAGGTAGCAGTGCTATGTGTGGAATTAGCAATTAAATGTCCCAGAAGAACAGATCCTGACGAAGAATAACATTTGGAGATGCATGATCTGATCCATCTGGAAAGAGTAGCAGAAGATCAACTTCAGGCTTCCCAGGGAGTTTGAATTGAAGGAAACAAACTATCTGTCCAATATGCAGAAGCGATGCATACATTCAATGTAAATGAGCAGTGTGCTCTGCGCACATGTAATGTGTGCTATGTTTTTTCCAAGTCTCTCTTGGGATTAGGGCAGAAAGAGGGAAAGATTATTTCCTGGGTCCTGTGGAACGTTGTATTCACTTTGGTAATGAAGGTGGGATCTAGATGAAGTATCAATGGAGTCTTCCCTAAACTCGCATAGTTCTTCTCTGATGCAGAGGACTCCCAGTCCCAAGACTCTCCTAGCAGATGTGATGGCTGTAAGGAACAGGACTTTTCAAGTGAGAAATTTTATGTCTACCTTTCTAAGTGGTTCAAAGGGGGCCATAGTGAGATCCGATAGTACCTTATGGAGCCCCCAATTAAGGTAGTGAACTGTGGGTGGTTTGATCAGTGGCCACTTTCAGGAACCATTATTATTATTATTATTATTATTATTATTATTATTATTATTATAAGGGAAAAGGTAAAGGTATTTCCCATTGACAAGGTTATCAAGTCATGTCCGACCGTAGGGGGCGGAGCTCATCTCCATTACTAAACCAAAGCGCCAGCGTTGTCAGAGACTACTCTGTGATCATGTGGCCAGCATG
>CM034703.1:276459745-276472592 GCA_020142125.1 Phrynosoma platyrhinos
TGTAGCTTTGGAGACAGCCACCACAGGAATGACTTCTTTACCTTGTTCAGAATAAGTATTCTTTTGTATCTTGATAACATTTTGTATTTTTGGTACGGGAGGAGCAACTGAAGCTTCCCGGGTGGAATTGAGCCCAAAGTACACACTCTATGGCTGCAATCATGAGTCCTTGTAATTTCACCAATAACATGGCGTCTGCCGAGTGGGAGCAGCATGTCAGGGTGATCGTTCGATAGATCAACTTGATCCTTTCTGCAGGAAGTGAAACCTTTCCTACACAAGTATCTATTACTGCTCGGGGTGTTGAGATGGTGATAGGTGGCTCTTCCCAAGATTTAAGTGAAAACCATGACTTGTTAACGATGTGATGATAAACTCTACATCCTTTATGCCCTCTAAAAGTGAAGGGAAAGCAATCAATAAATCATCCTGATAAGGATAAACAGAGACCCTGGAGTCTCCAGTGTGCCACCAGTGCCACCATCACTTTGGAGAACACCTTGGGTGCAGATGAAAGGCCAAATGGGAGTGCTCTGTATTGGAAATGATGTTTGTGGTACAAAAATCTTAAGAACTTGCAGTGTGTTGGGTGCATCAGAATGTGTAATAAGCTTATGTCAGATTGAGGGAGGCAAGAAAGTTGTGTGGTCTGAGCCTCCAACATGGTTTGAGGGTCTTCATCTGGAACAGCTGCTTTCTGATGAACTTATTTACCCATCTTAAGTCCAGTACTGCTCTCTAAGAACAGTCCCTTGGGACTATGAAGAGAAAGGAGTAGCAGCCTTTCAATATTTTTCTAGAGGGGACATATTTGATTACCCCAATGTGAAGGAGACTGTCGATGACCTCCAGCATCAGCCGATGCTTTCTGGGATGTCTGGACCTTGGAGACGGCACAAAGTGGTCGCATGGTAGGTGGGTAAAATCTATAAGGTAGCCAGTCTGTCAGAGTGGACAGGATCCATTTGTTGGATGCGGATGTTTTCCAAATGTAGGCAAAATGTTGGGAGTCTGCCACCCACTCTGGGATGAAGATAGTCAAGACCTAGAGGGTTTTGTGTTTGTTTTCCAGTAGATAGGTTGGCATTCTGAGTATCTGAACTGGAAGGTCTATCAAAACCTAGGGATTGAAAGGATGTCTTGGGGAAAGCTTCCTCTCAGACCACTGCTGTCTAGTAAATCCGTTCTCCCTGAGGTGAGAGGACCCAGTATTTGACCGGTATGTACGAAAGGAAGGTTGACCCTGATGAAAGTTCCTTTTATCCTCGTCTGGATAACGAGGGGAATGTTTTTTTCTTGTCCGTTTCAATGACAGCAGGGTCTAATGCTTCATCAAATAGCTTTCCCCGCCCCCAAGAGCGCCACTGTCAAATTTTGTTTTGGTCTAGCATCAACCTGCCATATCATTAACCATACTTGTCTCCTCACTGGGATTGAAGCTGCTTGGGGCCTGGCGCTCATTTGAATAATGTCAAGAGAAGCATCAGAAGAGAAAGCTAAAATCTTTAACAACTTGCTAATCCCTTTTTGGTGTTGCCCTTAGGCACTTCTTGAATGAGGTCCTTGGCCCAGACAAAAGCAGCTAATCCCCTTTTTGGTGTTGCCCTTAGGCACTTCTTAAATGAGGTCCTTGGCCCAGACAAAAGCAGCCCTGGAAAGAATAGAAACATCCGAAGCAACTCTGGTAGCTGTGGAGGAAGTTTCGAAGGACTTTTTTTTAAAGCCACATCAGCTCACTTGCCTTCTGGATTTTTAAGAGTCCTCACCATCCTTGGAGTATATGGCAGTGGAAAGTGCTGAAACAGCTGCACCAACTAATGGAACTTATAGTTTAGACATTACTGGCCTAGAGAGGGAATAAAAATTTCTACCAGCTTAAGGGTTAGGTCTGGTTGTGGCTGGTCTATTCCATTCTTCCCTTACCTCTCTCATAAAATTAGCAGGAAAGGGAATATCCATGGTGGCTGGGTTTGGATTAGGGAAGGATTCCCCTTTGCCTTGGGTTAGTTCAGTATCCTCCATTTGGGGAGTGTCTTAAGTCCCAATTAGATCTAATGCCTCAATAGCCTTTTTTTTAATAAGAGCACAAAATAATATGGAGCCTGTTAGAAGAGGAAGTAGCAAGAGAGGCATCCTCCTCTTCTCTGGACAATTCACCTTCCTCTCCCTCTGATATTGATCCTAACTGAGTGCCCGAAACGCAGTCTCCATCTGACTGTGCGGAATATATTGACTTTATTTTCTTTCAATTTGGTTTGTGGCCAATAGGAGGTGCCCAACGCTTGCCCTTTCCTTTATCCTGCTGCAAAATGGCTGCCCGCCTTTTTTACTGTGGCTTTTCTTTTTAATTTATCTGGGCACAAACTTGCCACATTCACTAGGGGGAATGGAATCTAGGGATGATCATGACATGGGAGGGAAGAGGATTCCCCACCCCAGGCAGTCCTGTTGTAGACCTCTTTTGACCAAGTGAGCCCAGATCATAGCTTCAGGGTGTTTGGGCTAGTCTTGGCAGGAACCTTCAGTATGAGTCAAAATAAACATCACCTGGTAGACAGTATGGGAGAAGGGCTGCATATTAGCTGCATATGTCGCCTTTCGCCTGAGATGCTGGTGGCTTGCAGAGAGAAGCTAAGGTTAGAAAGCCCCACAGGGAGCATTTGAATCTATGGCCAGGGCAGGGGAGGAGTGGAGTGACTCACACCAGGACATAGAAGAGAGCCAACATATTGCCTTTTATTCCAGAGATCATTAGTAGCCACCCTAATTAACAGCCACTGATGGTTCCATCCTCCAAAAAGACAACAGACAAATCACACAAATGACTCTTTGGTTACAGAGTTTTACAAAAGCAAATGATCCTATATGCTATAAGATGCAATCTGGTATCACTTCTAAAGCCGACTATTCCAGCCAGCAATCTCCATCTTGCAACTTAAGTTTAATATAGATCCAATAGATAGCCCAATTTTAGGATTTTTCTGTTTTCTCTCCACCCCCATGACAAGGTCTGTAATAACAAGCTTGATAGAAAGTTCTAGCCAACTTAAAAGCTTGCTTCATTTATAACATCTTTGTGCTTCTAGTAAGAGACTGCCCAACCCTAATGTTGTTTTAAATTACTAACACAACATAGCTGCTCTTTTCAATTCTAGGACCTCTGCCTATGTAGCTCACTTATCATACAGAAATTATGCATTTCCATTCCTCAGCAAACTTTTTAAAAAACCTGCAATTTGTTTTATAAAGGAAAAGGCTGATTTGTACAGAAAAGTGCTCCAAATTAATGGATTACTACATTAAAAAGAAATTATGTTCTTGCAGTTATTTATGAAAAGCATAACCAAGTTATCCTTTGTGTTGAACTAGGAATGAACCTATTTATAAACTTACCTTTATTACTTTAAATATAATAATATCTCCAGTTGCTTTACCTTCCAGAGGATTAGCTTGTAATAGATCAGCATACCTAGAAAGATATACACCTGCAAATGCACAATCAACAGAAGAATGAACATGTTAAGACTATTTTCTAATTATGTACAAGAAATACTAGAAGCGTTAGTATTATAAAATGTATTTTCAAGGGACTTCATAACTTTCTATTAAATTACCAAAATTCTCTGCCCGAAAGGGCAATAGTGATATAAACAAAATAGTAATAAAAACTTTTAACTATCCATGGTGGTAAAACTCAAATCTGAGCCATTGAAAAATTGGATTTTGAAAGTATTTTCCTCGTACTAAATCTCGGAAAACCTACTATCAAGAGTACAAATTAACAAACTTTTTATTCACTTTTATTGAATATATTGAAATGCTAACATAATTTTCTAAAATACATTCATCACTGCATATCACAACATATCAGTATTATCAACATAGCAACCTACAGCCATACCTATAATCATATATACCGGTACATTCTCATTACTGATAACTCTTCTTTGTCATCTTATAATTCTCATGATTACATTCAGTATTGATGGCCTTTCAATTACTCTATCACACTCCTTATCCTACTTTATATTCCTCCTTCTAACCCCTTCTATCAGTTTTATTTTATTTCCTATCTTCTTTCCTTGTTCTTCCTTCCTAACTTTCCCTCTATTTCTTCTTTCTTAACTAATATATATAGAGAGATTTTGTATTATCTTTGAGACTAACTGGAAAAAAAAGAGGTTTGTAGCATGAGCTTTTGTAGACTTTAGTCTACTTCTTCAAATGCTTATGGTGGGATGAAAGGCAGGGACAGATAGGAGTGCAGGAGTTTAACTGAAGATACCTGAAAAGGAATGTTGGTTACTGTAGCCTCAACCAGCATGGTTAGAACCCATGAGCTCTACATGATGCATAGTTTGCAAAGGGCACCCCACACATCGGTCCTTAGGAACAACATCCTGTTGTTTGCACTTGCTGAGAAAGAAGCTATCTGTCTGTATCTGGGCAAGTTTCTTGGAGAGGTTGATGGATTTTTGTATCACCTTTGTGGCTGATTCTACCACTCTGGAAAGCACCAAATTTAGCCAAATGAAGTGGAAATCCATTAATCTCTTCAAGAAACTTGCCCAGATAGAGACAGATGTCTTCTCTCTCAGCAAGTGCAAACAACAGGATGTCATTCCTAAAGACCTATGTGTGGGGAGCCCTTTGCAAACTATATATGATGTAGAGCTCATAGGTTCTAACCATGCTGGTTGGGTCTGCAGTAACCAACATTCCTTTTCAGGTATCTTCAGTTAAACCTATCTGTCCCTGCCTTTCAATCCACCATAAGCATCTGAAGAAGCAGACTAAAGTATATGAAAGCTCATGCTACAAACCTCATTTTTTTCTCTTTTTCTAGTTAGTCTCAAAAAGTGCAACAACACCTCTATGCATATTAATTCTACAGACTAACACAGCTATATCTTTAAATTCTCTTAACTGTTTCTCCTTTCCTCTCTCTCATACCTTCCCTATACTTACTTGTACCTTAACTCTTCTTTCATCATCTTATCATTCATCAATTTCTTTACTTCCTTTCCATCAATTGCTGATTTATTTATTTAATCAAGTCTTGACTTTGGTACTTTCACATTTATTGATACCACACCTATACAAATTGTTATTTCAGTCTTCATTCTAATCTTCATTACTGCTTACTTTTATAGATTCTTTGCTTTATTTCGTTCAATTCATACTTCCATATATTCTTTGTCTCACATTCTTCTTTGTTAAAACGTCCAGAAGGAACTCTATATTTGTTATTGTCGGTCTTATAATAAACCATATATTCCTTAATTTCAACAGGTTCTAAATTTAATTCTACTCTTCAATTTACCTATCACTAGTAACCACTTTTCCTCTATTATATATTTCCATTATATACTCTATAGTTGTATAAAACAACCTAGTTAGCATTTGACATTAACAAACTAAATTTTAGCTTATTTACACAGATTAACAACATATATTATTTTCCCCTTGTTGGAAATTTGTCAGGAGATCAGAGATCCTTATATTTCTAGTCATATATCTGTCATTGCCATCTCTTCCCATATTGCCTCTAGATATTTGTACACCAAAAACCGCTCTTCTTTTACTTTCTCTGATGGTTTCCTTTGCATTGTGTTAATTTATCCATTTCTACTCCATCATAGTTTTAACAACCAGTCTTTTATCTCTGGGATATGTTCTGATTTCCAGTTTTGGGCTAAGGTTATCCGTGCCATGGTGGCCATGTAAAAAACATTTTTTTCATATTTGTTTTCTAGCTCCTTTTCGAACATATTCAACATAACATATTCTGGCTTCATCTGCATATTTAACAGGGGTAGGTAACCCAAGGCCAGGATGCGGCCCCCGAGGCCTTTGGATCAGCCCCAGGCAGTCCTGCCGCTGCCGCCGGCCATGATGATATTGATTATTGTTGTTATTACTTGTTCTTGGGGTTTTCTTGGCAAAATCTCCACAGGGGTTTTGCCATGGCTTTTCTGGGGCTGAGAGAGTGAGCATGCATATATATTTTTTAATTATTTATTTATTTATTTATTTATTTATTTATTTATTTGTGGTGCTTCGGCCCCTCCCCCCAATTGTCTGAGGGACAGCAACCTGGCCCCCCAGCTCAAAAAGATTGCCTTCCCCTGATCTTTAACGTGTTATTTATTGCATTACCATTATCCAATATTTCTATGCTTGTTTACATGACCACCGATAGAACATTCCAATTTCTTTTTTACATTTCCAATAGATTATTATTTTTATTTATTTTTGAAATCTACATCGGCATCAGATAACATTAGAAGTACATTTTGTAAAAGTTTTCTTATATTCTGTGATATCCCGCATTTTTTGCCCAATTTATCATCTCACTTTTTATTACTTCCTTCTCCATTTCTATTCTCAGTAAAGTACCATAAAATTTACCAATTAGTTTTTTTGAATCTCCATTTAGAATTTTGCCAATTTCAGATTCTTCATTTTCAAATCCAGATAATTTGTTATCCATTTTATATTTTTCACAAATTTGCCTGTATGGGAAACAAATTTATATCATGTCCCTCTTTCTTTACTTCTTCCTGAGATTTCATCTGAATTTTCCATTTTGTTTTTTTTAAATAAATTTTTATATGTAAGCCAATTTCCACTATTTATTATTTCTCTCCTTTGGAAAGCCTCCTGTGGCAAAGTATGTAACAATTTTTTTTTTAAGATTCTAGCTCTATTTTTTCCCCACGTACTGAGTAATGCCCTTCTAATGCAGTGACTGTTAAAATCCTTCTTCGCCTTCTTTTTCATAACCTAAATACCCATGACATCCTAATCTGAGGCCTTCCCCTTCTAATTCAAGCAATCTATTATTTTCTAATTTAACCCATTCTCTTAACCAAGTCAAACAACATTCTTCATGATATAGTTTTAAATTAGGCACACCTAGACCTCCTCTTTCTTTTTTATCTTGTGTAGAGTTTTTAATTGGATTCTTGGTTTTTTGCCGTTCCAGATAAATGTAGACAAATCCTTATGCCATAACTTAAATATTTTATCACTTTTTACTACTGGCATCATCTGGAATAGGAATAATATCTTCGGAAGAACTAGCATTTTTATAGCCGTGATCCTACTTAATAATGACAGATTTGTTTTATTACACCTAATCTTATCTTTTTTTGAATTTTTTCTCATGATTTTGTATAATTTCTCTCAAATAGGTTTATATTTTTATTTGGGATGTTTATCCCTAAATATTTAACATTTTGGTACTTTAATTCCAATTCTCTCCTAATTTATGATCTTCAACTGTAGATAATTTTCTGTAAGAATTGATTATTTTTCTTTGTTTATTCTACATCCCATTATTTCTCCGAATTTTTCTAGTATCTTTAGAAGGGGTTTGGTACTTTCGAGTGGGTTATCAAGAATTATTATTGGGTCATCTACAAGCACTCAGATTTTAAAATTATGCTTAATTTTTAGGCCTCTTATATCTTTGTTCTCTTTGATTTTCTGTATTAAATTTTTGATAACAAGAATAATGGGGGGACAGGAGACAATCTTGCCTCATATCTCTTTTTATACATAGATTTTTCGTTGTTTCTCCATTTATTAAAATGTCTGCCTTTTGTTCTTTATAAATTTCTTTAATCCAGTCACAATAATTTTGTCCCAAATTCATTTCATAAAGTATTTTTTTAAGTGTTATCCAATTCAGAGTCAAAGGCTTTTTCTAAATCTAAGAAAACCAAACCCAATTTTTTGTCCACATGATATTCATAATATTCCAACACATCTAAAGCTATTCTCCTATTTTCCCTCAAGTGTCTTTGGTCCTCATCTATCCATTTTTTAAACATACCTTTAGTCGGTCTGCTAATATCATGGCAAATATTTTGCAGTCTTGATTTAAAAATGAGATTAGCCTAAAGTTTTGGGGCTCAGTAGCATCTTTTCCTTCTTTAGGTAAGACCACTATATCTGTCTCCTGCCATGTTTCTGGGATTCCTTCTTTTATTATAGCATTTAACATTTGTTGTAGATTAATTAATTCTTCTATGAATATTTGGCTGTGAATCCATCAGGACCTGGCGCCTTACCATCGTTAGATTTCTTGATCGCCGCTCTTATTTCTTCTGCAGTAATAATTCCATTTAGTTTTTGTTTTATATTTGGGTGTGGGAATTTGGTTTCTTTTATGTATTCTTTTACTTTCTCTAGATCTTTTGGGCATTCTCCATATAAGTTTGAGTAGAATTCATGAGAAATTTCCTTTATTTCTTCCTGTTTAGTCTGCATTACCTCTTCTTTTTTATTTTTGTTATCACATTTTTTCTTTTCTTTTCTCACCTTGTGTGCTAATCACTTTCCAAACTTATTTGAATGCTCAAAAGTTTTTTGTTTTGTTGTCTTTTGCTTTCCCCAAATTCAGCCGCCATTTCAAATAAAATGTTTTTGTATTATTTTTATATCTTCTAAACACTTTTCTATTATTCAGTTTTTCTATTAATTCTCTTTTTTTCTCCCACAATTAGTTCAAAGATATGTTCCTTTCTTTCTTTTGTAAATCTAAATTACAAATTAAATTAATTGTTTTAAAGATCAGATTTAAATTCAGAGGTTCAACAAAAGCCAGAGTAAGTTGCTGGCCAATGTAACTGCATTATTCACACCATCCACTGTATCAAAAGAATATATTTTACTCTCCTTATGAACAGAAGCAGAACTCCTAAGGATTAAAAATAACGAAATAGTCTTGCCCAAGGTGGCATCAGGGCTTTTGACTTCTACATTGACAGGACTGCTGCCTTTTGGGCCTCACAAAGACTCTTCGTGTGCTACTCTTCGACAAAGAAAGGACTGCCTGCCTCGCTGCAGCACTTCATGAAGCGGGCGGCATAAACAATCCATCTTGCATACAAACTGGACTCAAAAGGACCCTCTGTCTCAAATTCAAGTTCATTATGGGCTGTGACTTCATCATCTGTCTTTCTGGCTGGTATGCACTTGAAGACATTTGCTGTGCAGCTACCTGCTCATAGTCCACGACCTTCATACGTCACTAGAGAGGGGACTTGCAGTCTCGGGCTGACAATACTTTTGGGAAAGCTATATTGCATCCCAGTTTGCCTTGAATACACTTCTGAAGTTTGACTTCTGTACTGTGTTTTCATGTTTCAGGATAGTTCTATTCCTTGAAACTGCTTCCAGACCACTGTTGCTTTGTACAGTTGGGGAGGCATGATGCTCATGTTTCATGCTTTGCATTTTATTTAATGCTAACTAAAGTTTTCACTTCTTTTCAATGACACTCCCATCTCCTTCTTGTGTGTAGCACGGTAATCTTCCACTTGTGTGAGGCACAGAGACAACAAAGGAGGAGAACAGGTTGCACACCTGTAACTGTAGCTCTTTGGTTCTGTGAATTCACACAACCTTGTCTGTCCTTCCCTCATCATGTCCTGCTAGTCCTATGAACTGCTGCATTGGCATTCATGGAACTGGGGTTTTTGGCGGGAAGCCCCTTATCTAAGGTACCTGGTGTGGGCAGAGCACAGAAGGCCACTTGAAGAACTATAGTTACAGATATGCAATCTGTCCCATTTCACTTTGCTTAAGAACAGAAGCATCAGAACTCCTACTGATCAGAAATAATCAAAGACCTCTAGAATTCTGTTAAGCTGCAAATTTATTGACAATAAACAGGATAATTACCTCGAGAAGGGCTGCCAAGAACTGTTATCTTGGAATGACCTGCTTGCAAACCATTTTCACATATGTTTTGCACCTACAAGTAAAAATATAGTTTTAATACCCACTGATAATAGACATAGATGACATTAGAGACCAAACAGCATTTAATTTCTGCTAAATGCTGATCTTATACTGTGTTGCATTTGCAGCAGTGAAATTTTAGGAACTGATTCACAGCACTTAAATAAAGGCATAGAATATTCCAGGGGTAGGCAACCTTTCCCCTTTAAGGGCCGAGGGACTTCAGCTCCCAGAATCCCAGGAGCTATTGGCCAACATGAGACTACTGGCTTCTGGGAGCTGAAGTCCCTCGGCCCTTAAAGGGGAAAGGTTGCCTACCCCTGGAATATTCCCATTACCCAAAATTCTCAGGGAGCGCAAATGTAAGATGTCTGTAATTGCATTTGGAGTTTGCCTATTACCTCCCTTTTGCTAGTACAAGAACTGGAAACGTTTCACAGTCTCGCTCTGACTCTCAGCTGGAGTGGAAAGGCAGCCCTTTGCTGACTTGTCTCTGCATCTGCCAGGTGCTTTTGGAGCATTTTCAATTACAGCAGTGGTTCCCAGCTCTTGGTCCTCCAGATTTTTGAGACTTCAACTCCCATAATTCTTGACCATTGGCCAAGTTGGCTGGTGCGCCTCAGATCTGAATTCCAAAACAAATGGGAGGACTAAAGCTTGGGAACCACTGAGTTAGAGGGAGAAGATGTAGGAACAGGAGTATGTCTTTATTCCTGCTGAGGTCTTCATGCCCAAGAAAGCTAGCAGACTCAAAAGTATAGGAAGCTGATATGAATCATACAGAATCATAGAAACATAGTTGGAAGAGACCACAAAGGCCAGTCCAACCCCCTACCATGCAGGAACTCTCAATCAAAGCATACCCACAGATGGCCATCCAGCCATATTCTGTATCAGTAAAAATGTGATGTTGCATAACATGTAACGATTTGTAATTCCTGGAAAGCAAGTGCTCTGCATGATTCATAAGGGATGTTTTCCAGAATTAAGCAGTTACTGAAATATCTTTTAAAGCTTTCTTATAGAAATTGCTTTATAAATCTTAGAATCACAGAGTTGGAAGAGACCGTAAGGGCCATCTAGTTCAAACCACCTGTCATGCAGGAACTCACAATCAAAGCACCTCTGACAAATGGCTTCCAGCCTCTGTTTAAAGACCTCCAAAGAAGGAGACTCCACCACTCTCCAAGAGTTTTCCACTGTTGAACAGCCCTATATGTTTCCATCTTCCTTGCTCATATTTGAGCTTGAGGAAGAAGACACAACACACAAATAAAGATGATGGCAATGTGAAAGGGGATTAAGTCTGGCAGAAACTGCCTCTTCTTCTCTCCCTTTGAGGCCAGGATGATGGCAGTTAGAATGGAGGGAGGGTTCTTCTTCTGCCTCTGGGCTAATCATGGTGGAGCACTGCCTACTTCTTCTTCTCTTCTTCTGTGGCCTGCCTGTTCTTTCTCCTTCCCACTAGGAAGCAACATTGATGGCAATAGAGGAAGAACATGAAAGTGTGCAGGCAGGAAATTCTACAGCCCCTTGCTGGGGTTGGACAAGACTCAAAGGGCTATAGGGTAACCACTTGTACTCATCGAAAATCTAGATTCAGTTTCTTTCTTTGAGGCTAGATAACATTCTCTGTGGATGGGTTAGGAAAAGGGTGTGAATGCAAAGGAGAAGCAGGGCAGATCCACATCACTGAAGGTGATTTAGGCTGGATGAGTCCTCCTTTCCCCAGCTCTCCCTACAGTGGAGTGCCAGCCAAAGCAACAGTGGTCCCTCTGGAGCCAGTGGCCTGGGAAAGAAGATTAGGCATGTTCACCTTCTCTTTCAGTATTTCTCCAACCCTGGTCACAGAGCAATGCCCATTCTTGGAGGCCATGGATGAGCTGAGGTGAGCTGAGGGTGTCAGATGAGGCCCTCTGCCTCCTCTAGCCCCTCTTCCATTCTGGGATTCCCCACAGAGCTTCGCAGAGCTCCCCTTTGCTTCTACTTCTTTTCTCCAGTGCTGTGCTCTGGAGGAGAACCGGATATTTCTATTTCACAGACACACTAAACATCCATCAGCATACACTCAATACAAGTCTCCAGCTCTAAGCAGAAGGGGGTCAGGGACTCTTTTTCATCTAACACAAAATCCTCTCCCTAGGTCCAAGCTTAGAGCTTGACAGAGCCAGAGAATCTGTCTGACTCACACTGTTTTTCACAAACAAAGTTAACACAAAATGTTAACACAAAATAAACTGTATTTCAAAAGCACAACACAAAATGAGGTACATCAACTGCTGGGAGAAGTACATGTTACTTCTAACCACAGCATTTGGGTTGGCCATCAGGATCTATGACTCCTTATGTTTGACTCTTTAGACAGCAGACAGTATTTAGCCTACTAAAAGAGCAGAAAGTATTCAAATTATCTCATCAATTTAAAAAAAATTGCTGGGCAACTGGGAGCAATCTGTGCAATTGATAAAGCAGTGTAAGGCAGAATTGATCTACGCTTGTCCCTCCACATTCACTGGGGTTAGGGACACAGGACCCGCTTGAATGTGGGAAAACCATAACAAAAACACTATGTTTTTACCTGAGAGATCACCTCTCTAGGAATTTCTAGGTCCTCCAGTGCAACTTTTGGTTAAAGTTAACCACAGAGTTGTGATGGAGGACCTAGATGTTCCTAGACAGAACATATTAATAAAATCCGTGAATATTCAAATCTGCAAAAGTCAAAGCCACAAATGTGGAGGGACAAGTGTAGCTGCTTATAGCTTACTTCTAAAAGCAACATCAGAAAGCCGTTTTGTATAATTTGTATAATTAGGCTGAAATATTTAAGGAAAATACAATTGATGTCCCCTTCAATAGTATGTTTTTGGCTCTAAAGAGGCACTCAAACTATTTCCACCCCTTCAAAAAAAAAAAGCATACTAAGCACCTGATCGAGATGTCATATGCTCAAGTTTTGCACAGTTCAACAAGCACTTTTTCCCACAAAAAAGCAAGCCCTCGAAATAAGTTCCCTGTATACTTCCAGCCCTTAATTATTAATCTGACAACTACTGCTATGAAGATTTAGACAAAATAGAAATGTGGATTCACT
>CM034703.1:276477878-276488989 GCA_020142125.1 Phrynosoma platyrhinos
GGGCTGTGGAACGGATTAATTTCGTAAGTAGAGGTACCACTGTACTGGATTTTCTTGACTGGTCTCTAGATCATTTGGAGGTTGTGCTTCATGGTTCCTTAGTCTGTCCATGACTCGATGTATGGTTAAAAAAATTGCCTTCCCTCTGCATGGTAGTTTGTCTTCACTCTTGGTTTTTTTTCTGGGTATGGCAGCTCTTCTGATGTCTGAGCTGGAGTAACCATTAGCCTGTAGAGCCCAGTTTAGGTGCTTCAATTATCTTCCAAGAGGTGGGGTTCACAGAGCTTTTTTGCGCAGTCTACCAGTGTTTTTATTGTGCTCCTTTTTTGTCCCAGGTGATGGCTGGAGTTCTTGTGTAGGTATCTGTCCAAGTGTATAGGTTTTTTGTATACCATGTGGCCCAATCGTTGGTTTGGTTTGCGGATGACCAGGACATCCAAGAATGGTAATCCTTCCGCATATCCTCCCACCCTGAAGCCTTGCCATTCAACAACAAACCAACACACAGACTAACATGTAAATCACTTCTTCCCAACCAAGAGTGACAAAAATATACCCCACATACTTCCATGCCACCGCCCTCTGAAGATGCCAGCCACAGATGCAGGCAAATCATAAGGAATAAATTATTCCAGAACACAGTCACATAACCAGAAAACCCACAGAAAACTACAGACACTGTACTCTTTAAAGACTTCAATTTCTTCAAGTATGCTTCAACACATACGATAAAAGAAGTAGGGCATTTGTGACAATAACTGAATTAACTGAAGATATTTTTCATATTCTTAAAAATCACATGGCCAATTTGATGGAATTAATGGGCACTTGCAAATTAAAGAGTCAGTTCATTTTCAATTAACGAATTTCCATACAATCTTATAGGCATAAAGTGGATAGACTATAATTAAGGCAAGCAAATAGGTTGCCTTAATTAGGTTGAGTATCCAAAGTATAGGTTGAGTATCCAAAAAGCTTGAGACCAGCATTTGAGATTTCAAAATACCAATATTTGCAAATACATATTGAAACATGATGAGGCTGAAGAAAGACAGGATCTGTGAAATGGCGGGAGGTGTGGATTCCTTCCATTTCACAGATCCTCACATATGTCTCCAGCCTCAGAAATACAATACATGGACAGAGTAGACTACTTGTGTTATAAATCAGAAAGCTTTGGATTTTGGAGTACCGTATTTTCCGGCGTATAAGACGACTGGGCGTATAAGACAACCCCCCACTCTTCCAGTTAAAATATAGAGTTTGGGAAGAGTATGACTTCCAAAACTGTTGTTGTTGCTGTGCACCTTCAAGTCATTTCCAACTGATGATGACACTAAGGTAAACCTTATAGAGTTTGGGAAGAGTATGACTTCCAAAACTGTTGTTGTTGCTGTGCACCTTCAAGTCATTTCCAACTGATGATGACACTAAGGTAAACCTATCATGAACCTCTTATACCCGGCGTATAAGACGACTCCCCCACTTTAACCCCAGATTTTGCAGGTTAAAAAGTAGTCTTATACGCCAGAAAATAAGGTTCTTATTTGGATGTTGGAATTCTAGATAAAGGATACTCAACTTGTACTGGTTTTATGTATGAATTTCAATAATATTTTATTGTACATAAATAATGGTACTCACTTCCTTTTCAAAAAGTTCATTATGAATCAAACTAGCTTGTTTGTAGATGAAATTGTCCTTTGAATGGATTTCCAAATATGATGAATGCAAAATGTTCACAACATCTTCAAATTCACGAGATTCTTTTGCTAGTGGCTGAAAAAGAGCTACAGAGAAAGAAAATGATCATTTCCTCAAAATCCAAATTATGTTGCTTGTACTGTTAAATGACACTTTACACATAATGAATTGCTGGATTATCCTGGTTCATCATGAACAAGAAGTGTATGGATACAGATGGGTCATTTTTTCCTCCTTCACTTTCGTTTTTGTGCAAATATGTAAAGCAAATCAGAAATCAAAAATGTTGTGTGTGTTCATGGTCTGCTTCTCCTAAATGGTGATATAGAAACTGGCTAGCTTTATCATTATGAGAGTGGGGTTTGTTCTTTATTTGTGAATCCTAACTTATTTGCGACTAACACACCAGGAGCCAGGTTCTGATGTCATGCAAAGAGCTTCCCATTTCTGGCTTGTCTTTCCATTCATTCAAACTGGATTTGAACAAACTGTATACACAAGCTTGCTGGTAGTTTACAGTAACCCAGGATAAACCAGCAATTCTGGCTACATGAACACTCTCCCAGTATTAACAATTGATACTCCTTCCTTCCAGTGAAATATGCCTGCCCTCTCATGCCTAAAACAGCTGATACAGGGATAGGAGGGTTCAGAAAAGGCCCTCCCCATGCCTGAAACAGCTGATCCAGGCATGGGAAGGGGTCAGGAGAGACCCCACACGGGCCCTTCTCCCTGCATGAAACAGCTGAGCCAGGCATGGAAAGGGAGGGAGCCTTATTCATGAATTTTCCATATTCACAGGGGGCTTATTCTGCTAACCCCTGCAAATATGGAGGGATGACCGTACTGGTTTGCTTTACCACGTTTGGTAAGCAAATTAAACTCTGTTACATTAATTTAACATGCAGTAGAAACATGGGGGTGGGGGGAGAACAGAGTTGCAAATGGATGCAGTTCCATATTTTAATGGAAGAGAGTATCAATAAAGTCTAGTTCAATGAAATCCTATATGCAAGAGCAAGACTATGTGAATGTGTATAACAGGAATTGGGGAAAGTGTGGCAGGCAGAGGAAGTGCAGCATGTGGGCAACATGTTGCCCCAAGTTTCTTTTGGGGACTTCTGGGGCTCACCAGGATCCCTCCGTCCAAAATTTCTAGGAGGCGTAAGGGGAAATTTTTCCATCTTTTAAAATTATTTTAATTTTATTATCTATCACATATATTACAAATCTGAAACAAGCTTTCTACAAACAACTAATAACTTACTAACACCTAACTAAAGTCATTGTAATAAAACTAAACCTCATACTAATTATTATGATAATAATATTAACAATACTTATAATACTAGTAACCTAAGTATATTCAATTTTAAGTATTTTAATTTAAATACATAAATCAAAACTCACCAAAGTAACACACCAAATTCTCACAACCACCATACATGTAACAGATTTAGTTCATCTTTTTCAGATTCAGACTAGGGCCTCAAGCAGATAGGCAGCCCAAGCACACCATGAGCAAAGCGGGACTGCAGTGACCAGGCACTGCGGCCCTGAGGTCAGCTGCCACCACAGTCCACAACAGACTGCCAGCAAGGAGAGTTTTGCACTCTTTTGTGGCTGGGTTTGGGCCACCTTAGGAAGCTACAGTGCAACTTCAGCCCAATCCAGGGGCATGTGTCATCTGAACACCATGCCCCCAGACTGACCCGAAGGTGCTTTTGGTTCATGTTTTGGGCCTAGGTGAATCCTTGCTGTCTCTTCATGCTTAACTTTCCATGTATTATCTATCCTTCAGCTGAAGTGTTTAGTATCTATTCCTACAGCTCCATCTTGTCTTCTACAGAGTTCAAATTTTCATCTTGAAAAGTTATTAATTTCCCTCATTTATTTTCCTATAGCAATGTTACATGTCCAATCTTCTTAATGTTGTCCATTATCTAATATAATCATTAGCTTATCCATTTCTGCCATTTCATATAATTTAAAAAGCTAATCTTCTTCCAAGGATATTTTTCAATTTTTATAGTTTTTGGCATATACTATTCTTGCTGCAGTAATCATATATGAATTATTTTTTGCCGTATTTTTTAGAAAGATTCTTTTGAACCTCAAAATAAGTTTGTCTTAAAACACGAAGTGACACCCATTGCACTTCCTCATTTTAAAAAAGGCTTTCCCAGCATTAAAATACACTGGGGAAATAAAAAGTGACCTTTTTTTAACTTGATTATTCAGTTTTTTTAAGTCTGGCTATTATTACTGTTTTCCAAATCTCTTACTAGAGCAACAATTACTGTTTGAATTTAAACATTTTAATTTTAACAAGCTTATTGACAGTTGTTCGCTGTTAGCCCATTATCCGATGTAAGTTGCTTCTTTTTAGTCACTTTATTATTTTGGTGCATGATATGTCATTCAGAAACGGATCTTTGCCATTTAATCCAATTGTATTAGCTCAAATAAACACAATAATACAATTTTAATTAGTAAACTTCAACTGCTTGTTAACATAATTAGCACTTTTCATCTCCTTTGATCATGACAACTAAAACTAAAACTAAAACATCTAACAATATGGTCCATGGTCTTGCTCTTCACAGGATGGCAAATGGGGAGGGAGAAAATGGCAGCGTATGCATGCATGCATTCCTATGCGCACGCCATAGGCGCGTGTACCATTATTTTCAATGGGGAGGGGCAACTGTACATAAAGGAACAAAACAAGGTTGTCTAATCTGTCCCTAATTATTTTCAATACCTTTTAAAATTCTCATAAGAAATATAAGGAATTATTAAAAAATGAGAGAAAATTCAAAAGAATAGAGCTCAAAGCATGCGCCTTTGCAGATGACTGGGTATATCTTTAAGCAACCCGTTAAATGATATTACTAAAGAGCTGGTGAATTAGAAAACTTTGAAAAAACGACACTATTAACAAAGAACATGTACTTTCGAGAGAATCAGATAGTAGAAAGAAAATCAGGATTTAGTCTAAGTAAACAGGTCAAATATCTGGGCGTTCTGATCACAAGTAAGAACTCTGATCTATTTGCTATTAACTGCAAGAAAACATGGGGATCAATAAAGGAATAACTCAAAAAATGGAAGGATTTGAAACTACCCTTATACTTAAGGAGCCCTGATGGTGGTGATTAAATGTTGGTACTGCAGCCACAATGTAGTGAATTCAATCCAAAGGGCTCCAAGGTCAACTCAGCCTTCCACCCTTTCATATGTTGGTAAACTGATTCCCCAGCTTGTTGGGGGCAATTGGCTTAGATTATAAACCGCTTAGAGAGTGCTGAGTTCACTGATAAGCGGTACGCGGTATAGAGATGTAAATGCTACTGCTATCCTCATTAGAATAATTTTCACAATTAAAATGAACATTCCTCCCAAAATGTTCTTATTATTTCAAACCTTATCATTAAAAGTGACACTACTGAAGGCAGAGGTGCAGAATCTATGGTCCTCCAGATTCTGACAAACTACCATTCCCTTCATGCCTCACCACCAGCCAAACTGAAAGAAGTTTTAGCATCACTGTAATGGGGGAGCTATAACCAAGTCCTCATGAGCTTGGCTAAAACTTCCTTCAGTTTGGCTGGTGGTGAGGCATGATGGGAATTTTCAGAACCTGGAGGGCCATAGGTTCCCCACCCCGATTTGAGGAATGGCAGGGGGATATGACTTCACTTATATGCAATACCAAGAAACCATGGATTAAACTAAAATACGTGCAGGATATGAAAGAAAGAGGAGGCCTAGCCTTGACAAATCTCAAACTGTATTATGATGCTTGTTGTCTAATATGGATAAAAGATTGTTACTAGAAATAAAAAAAATAATTTATAGGGTGCAGATTTGAGATCTGGCTAGCATGCCTATGTGTTTTATAATAAAGAAAAAACAAACTGTGATTTTAACAATCACTGCGTAAGAAACTGGCCCGAAGCCACTAGGCCAAAAGGAACGGCTTCTGGCTGCTTTGGGGGCATGGTGTGCAAAGCCTCCAGCAAAAGGAGCGGTAAAAAACTGCTCCTGCTGGCAGCTCATTTGGGACAGTGGTGGCATCCCACTTTGGGAACGGGCTGTCCGGTCAGCATGGTCCTGAGCAGATCAGGGCCCAATTGCAGCTGGAATGGCCAGAGGCCACTTCTAGCTGCTCATCTGTTTCACCCCTCTTCTACATACATGGAAAAAATATTTTAACAATTTTTTTATAAGGTACCTTTGTGGACTTTCCCACACAAAGCATTATTTAGAAGTGATCCATGGTTAAAAAAGAACTGGATCACATATAAACACCTACTGACTTATCGAAATTGTGCAATGAAAATAAAAACCTTAGAAGACTTCAAGAAAAAGGTATTCGATGTAACTGGTTTCTATACAGGCAAATGAAAGATATATAATGGACAAAAAGCAAAGTGGAGTAGGGAAAGTTGACTCAAGAGATAGAAGAAATGCTGTTATCAAAGAAATACCATTATCAACTGCCCAAAATATATAAATATCATTTGAAAGTGTTCACAGAAGAGGAAATTATAAATGAAAATATGACAAAATGGTCACAAAGCTTTGGGTATACAAGTGAGTTAAGTCAATGGGAATTCACTTGGAAAAAGAGGTTAAGATACACTTTGTTCCAAGACTTAAAAGAATATTACTACAAGATATACTTTGGATTGTATTTAACACCTGAAAATTTTTGTAACATTTATGGAAATTGTAGTAATAAATTGTGGAAATGTTCTAAAGAAAAAGCATAACTTTCCCACATTTGGTTGACATGTGTGTAAAAGCAAAGAGGTATTGTGTACAAGTTCATCATATAGCAAATGTAATTTTACAAAAAAACATAAATCTTGAACATGGAATATTTTTGTTAAACATGACTGATGAAAAACAGGGAGGGAGGGTTTTGAAAAAAATGTGTATGTTATCTACCACTAGAATACATGCTCAAATGTGGAAGCAAGGAAAAAAATACATCAACAGAGAATTGGTTAGTGAAGTTATTCAACATTACTAGAAACAGATAAATTTACCACTACTCAAACAGAATACATTGAAGACTGGAGAAAAGTTCTTGACTATCAAACCCAAAAATGAGGAAAAATAGTGACCCAGATGAAAACAAATGTAGAAAAAATGTATATGTATACACGAAATCTTAAATGTAGATTCAAATGTGGCCTAAAGTTCAATTATAAAGTTTTGATATGACAACCTTAAAGAAAGAAAGAAAGAAAGAAAGAAAGAAAGAAAGAAAGAAAGAAAGAAAGAAAGAAAGAAAGAATATCTACACTGTGAGATAGCCTTTTACAGGAAGATTGGAAATGACAAAATACCAAAAAGCTGTAGACAAGTAACAAATGAAGTTTTGAATGAATGTATTATTGTATTGTTATGATTGTTGTGTAAAATCAGTCTGTTGTATAACTGCTTTTTAAATTTTTATTTTTAAAATAATTCTAATAAAAATATTTTTAAAAATTCAGAATTCACGTATGAAGTAATTTATGGAAAGAACTCAGGACCAATGAGATCAATGAGAAAAGGAATGAGGCATTATATCATCTTAAAATAGAAAATGTGTTTCATTTTTATAAGCAGCATTTGTTACTGTTTTGGAGTGGAAGATTTCTTGTCTGGTGCACCTGATCACATTTTCCAGACATCAGGGTTGTAGTTGGTATTCCTGTAATAGGAATATCAAAATATATTAAATTTGCCTCTGTACCGCTCTCAACCTATGGAAGAAATTGGTGTAGCCCCTCATGGTTTTAAAAGAGACTGTTATTAACAATATGAACTCTTCTTTGTGTATCTTTCCTTTAATGGTTTGTATGCATCATTAAAAATTTCCCCGTTTTTGCTGATGCCTGCTTTAGTTATATGAAAAAGATGACCCCAGAAGACAAGTGGCCTGAATATACAGGGAAATTACAGTAGAAAACTAATGCTTTTCAATAAAAAAATAAATCATGTCATCTCCACTAAAACTAAGTAATATTCTGAAAAATAAACAGAACCACCTAGCTGTGATTCAACTAAGCTTATAGGTTCTTTATCAGTAAATTAAAGGATGAGCAGAGTACTTTATGAACCGAGAGAAGACATATGGACTACACTAACAGATGTAGTTTTAAGAATTGAAGAATGTATCTTCAAGGATAAAGAAGAATTAAACAGTGACTGGGTAAACTTCCATCTAAATTTCATAAGACTTTATCTTGCCTTTCAGTTAATCTTTCTTTTATTAAAGAACATTCATGTGCTGGAGATTGAACCTGGAATCTTTTGTACACAGAAGTATGTGTTGTACATTATGTTGCCCATAAAAACCAGACAGCATGTTCTTACCAT
Source organism: Phrynosoma platyrhinos (assembly GCA_020142125.1). Taxonomy (NCBI): domain Eukaryota; kingdom Metazoa; phylum Chordata; class Lepidosauria; order Squamata; family Phrynosomatidae; genus Phrynosoma; species Phrynosoma platyrhinos. The sequence goes on from CM034703.1 coordinate 276,485,961, forward strand.
TCAAGCCAAGATATTTTCTATAGAAAAATGATATTTTCAAGTTCATATTCCATAGAACTCCAGACATTTGTTCCAACAGCTTACAAAACCATCCTTGTACATTCTGGTGTATTATTTAGCTGATTTCTTAAAAATGGAAAGCATAGAATTACCACAAGATGAAAAGAATTAGAGGTTATTTCAATCAGAGATTTGATCCAGAAATCTGATAGTACCTGAGGGAATACTTCTAAAATAAACTATGCTATCCTGTTTGATGAAGAGTAAATTATCGTGTTCAATAATCTCAAGTGTCTTGACTTTTTACCAATGACCTCCCCACATTTCATTTGTTTAAGAGCTACTGTCTAGTTCAGTGGTTAGTCCCCCTCACAGATGTTTTGCACTTCCAGAATCCATGACCTCTTGTCATGATGGCCAGATGGTTGAAATCCAGAGCACCTGGAGGGCCAAAGGTTGAGAATGCTTGCTGTATTCATCTTTCTGAAACAAAATGCAGTTTCCCTGTTTATAGTGCTTTGAAAGTAATTATCTCCAAGGAGTTATGATTCCTGCAAATAATCTGTGGAGGGAAAACAAATTATATTTTTTACTTAATTTTCTTCATTGCTTTCTTCTTTTTGAATCGTAGGCCCAAAATGCATGGGCGTAGAATTTAGATGACACATGTCCCTGAAGCAGCTGGAAGCCATGCCAAGGCCGCACTCCAGTCCAAAGGACCGGATTAAAAAGGAGCTGATTAAAAAGGTGAATTGACTCCCGTATGGCACAGCTTGGAACTGCATGGGGCAGGCCACTTTGGGAGGGCCATGCAGCCACTGTAGTCCCAGCCCTATTGCAGCCAGAGACTGTTCTTTAACAGCTGTTTGCTTACTCTCCACTATTCTCTGGTTCCCATATCATGTTCCATATATTATTTATTAGAATCTAGTGTTAGTCAGGGTAGCAATAAGGCAGGGGTAGGAAACCTTTCCCCTTTAAATGCCGAGGGACTTCAGCTCCCAGAAGCCTCTGCCATGTTGGGCAATAGTCCCATGTTGGCCAATAGCTCCTGGGATTCTGGGAGCTGAAGTCCCTCGGCCCTTAAAGGGAAAAGGTTGCTGCCTACTGCTGCAATAAGGTGTGGGAAGATGGCCACCATTTACCTAAAGCTTTCTTTCTAGTGTTCTGATGAAATTTTTAAATCCTTTCTTCAGCATATCTACAAACCATAAGTTCAGTGTCCTTTTAGAAAGAAGAACTAGCATTAGAAGAAATGTTCAGCTTCAGCATGCTCTCTAAGACATCTAATTCTGAAACTAAATAGATCAGTATCTGATCAATACACTTGGATAATGTGACACAAAAAAGCCATCTCTGAGCTTTTCAGAGAAAGGTCAAGCTACAAGCGTAAGCAAAAAGGTTGGTTATCAAAGGTTGGTTACATAACCTGAAGCAGACACAGTATAATTCTTGTACTGCATAAGCAAAAAACTATGAAATCTTTCCTCAAGTGTTTCTGGAAGAGGTTATCCTGCTTTCAAGGTCTTATATTTTTATAAGCAATATCTATGCTTCCATTGCATACTTTTTTTTGACCTTGTACCATTTGCAATGGCTTCTTTATTGAATAATGGTATCTCTTTGAACAATGTGGTTATTTCTGAAAGGGATACAGATTGAGTCTCCCTTATCTGACATTCCAAAATCATAATCCAAAACTGTCTACATGGATGACTGAGTGACACCTTTACTTTCTGATGGTTCAATGTACACAAACTTTGTTTTATGCACAAAATTATTTTAAAATATTGTGTATAAAATTATTTTCTGGCTATGTGTATTAAGGAATATATGAAACAGAAATGAATTTCATGTTTAGAGTTAAGATACCTTAAGATACCTTATACATATGCAAATATTCCAAAATCCAAAAAATTAAAAATAAAAATCCCAAACCCAAAACATTTCTGGTCCCAAGCATTTCAAATAAGGGATACTTAACCAGTATTAACACTGAGCTGGCAGAGGTGATAATGAGTTAAGATGGTTACACTTTATTGCGCACAGTAGCCGGCCATCAAGGCCTGAAGAATACAGATGGTCTTTAATGTTCTAGTATAACTTGAAACGATCAAAGTGATTTGTTTACAAGAGACCTCTTGGTATTTTTAAATTTTAACTTTAGCATGATGGGGGAAATGTAAGAATGAGAAACAAGTACTGAGGTAAGCACAGTTACTCAACCAGAAACTAATCCTGGTGCTTTGACCAATAATGTATATTAATTGAACCTTCAGAAAAGTACTGGGATTACTATATCACTGTACATGGTCTAGAGAACATGCAATGAGTAATTTCTCCCACGAAACTACCAGGTTTTATAACTGGTCTAATTGGAATTCATAAGGTTCACTATACTCCAGAAGTCAGTAAGAATACAAAATAGGCCAACCCTTTGCCTATATCCATTTGATAATTCTTCAGTACAAACGCTGTTGGACAAACTATGTCTACCTGATCTGCTATTTACGCACCAGAAGGCAACGATGAAAGATTATCATCCTATTTGTTCATTTGACTTATCTTTTTATGTTGGCTACAATGGTGTATCAGCTTCAGGAAGGCAACCAAGGCAACCTACCTAGGCTACTTCCTTACAGAATAAGGCAACTTTTATTTTAACACTAAAGTTAAAAGAATCTTGTAGAATGAAAACTGAAACCATAACAAGGCAAGACTCCTGAGAACAGCTGGCCCAATCTCCCTTTGCTGAGGTGAAAGAATGAGGGCCCTTATGAAGAGAAAAGAGCCATGGCGAACTCCTAACAGAAAGGCTAGCTAAAGACAAGGAATGGGTTAGTACATGGCCATATCCACACTCACGCAGGAAATGTTATTAAGGCCAGTCAGACAGAAACCAGGACCTAGCATTAGGGAGAGTTCCACTTCCCTTCTAGAAGAAGAGGAGGAAGGAGGAGGAGGCGCAAGAGACCTTCCAGAAGGAGGGGAAAGCCCTTTCAAAGAAGCTCACTGAATTCAGGGAAAGT
>CM034703.1:276489089-276518817 GCA_020142125.1 Phrynosoma platyrhinos
GGAAGGAAGGAAGGAAGGGGGGTGAAGGATGCGAAGGAACCACCTTTCTTTTCTCGGATCTTCCTGGGGATCTGAAAGTTTTTCTTAAGAGGCAGGTCTTCGGGGGCTTTGGGCAGGGAGGAGGTGCCGCCCTTGCGGTGCCCGTTGCGCGGGGATCCCCGCTCCTCCATGGCCGCCTCTTCCTCCTCCTCCTCCTCTTCCTCCTCCTCGTCCTCTTCTTCCTCGCGGCGGCTCCTCTCAGAACGGTCGCCATTTTGTGGGAAACTGTCCTCTTCCTCGGCGGCCTCCGCACGCTGAGGCGCCTCTGGCGTCTTCTCTCCGCCGCTCATGGCCTCGGCATCCGCCATTACGCCGCCCCGCGCGAACAGAGGGACCTTGCCCGCCCTCTCAAGGCTTCTTCCCCGCCCGAAAAAGGCCGCTCCAGCCCCGTCAGAGCCATACAGAGAATAGCTCAACCGCTCCGCCGACAGCCACTCCCACTTTCATTCTAACATGGCGCCCGGGCGTCAGGGAAGGGGAGGAGCTTGTTCCTCTCCGGCGGCAGCCAATCAACGCGCCCCGCCTCTTATAAATGTGAGAATGCACGTTCACCTTTTGCTTTTAGAACTTCGAGGCTCGTTTTGGTGGCAGTTGGCCGTTTTTTACCTCAGACTTTGTAGAGAGGTGGTTTCCCTCATTTCAAAACAAGGTTGGGCTGAGCCTTTTGGATCCGCTTCAACTTCTTGAGGAGAGAGGAAGCCAGTCTTGCTTTTTCGTGTGAAGTGTTAACGTTGTCTTTTCACTTTTCTCCATTTCTCCATTTCCAGTTTTCTTAACTGAAGTCTGATGCACACTACAGAAATAGTCCAGTTTGAGACCGATTTAACTGCCCTGGCTCAGTGTTAGGGAATCCTGGGAGTTGTAGTTTATTCTGTGACAGAAGGCTCAAGGTCTCACAAAACTACCGTTCCCAGAATTCCCTAGGGCATTTAAAGCGGTCTCAAACTGGATTATTTCTGCAGTGTGTTTTGGCACTTAATTTTCTTTGCATTTTAAGACAGAGTAGACCTTATTCCTCCCTTCTTCCTTTATTTTCTAACATCCCAGGATAAATAGAATGTCCCACTGTCCTGCTGAGTATTTATTTCATTGGTATGCCCCGCTTTCTCCCAGAAAGGAGCCCAAGGCAATTCACAGGTAAAAGACATGTTTAGAAATTTAGAATAGATATGTAAAAACAATAATCATCTAACTAAAAACAGTGTAAAATTACATACAAATATACAGAAGTTAAAAGGCATAACTAAAACATACACCACATATAAAAGCCCCCCGACATGATTTATGTATTAAAACAGGCTTGAATAAAAACTTGCCGGTGAAAAGAGCATGGAGCCCAGCCTCTTGTGGAAAGGCGTTCCAGAGGTTGGTCCTCATCAAACAAGCCTATGATGGTGGCAGGACTGAGAGAAAGCCTTTCCTGATGACCTTAGTGGACAAAAGTGGAAAGACAAAACAGCGGTCCTTGAACAAAAGAACTACAAAGGTAGATTGGAAAGAGAAGCAGCAGAATTGGAATTTATCCACAAACTACAGTCCCTTAGCAATGGATTGAACAAAGAGAATGGGTTTCTTACTCACTGCAGACAGTTCAACACTATCTGACGGCATCCTCATAGGAGTGCCCTACATTTATCTATTCCTCTCACCACACACTAGTCCCATTGCAAAACTGGATCTGCCAGTTCAGCCCCATGCACAAAGGCCAGTTTCCTATGTGTTTGTGTATTAACAACCATCATTAAGGCTGGACCTGCCACTTTATTTCCATATACAAAGGATTTGTGATTTTAATTGACATCCTCACATATATATGTCTGTGCCTGGCCTCCACTCCACCAAATGCATCTGAGGAAGTAGACTGAAGTCTACGAAAGCTCATGCTGCCAATTTCTTTCTTCCAGTTAGTCTCAAAGGTGCTACAAGATCTCTCTACATACTATATTAAAACGGACACTGTCTGGGTGATTTGTATTTGACCCCTGTGGAAGCTGATCCTCTGAGTTGGAGACTTGCAAAGCAAAGTTGCAGACTGGAGGAGCTCCCAGGGGAAGGAGGGCACCCATTTGATTAAATAATTGGAAATTCTAGCACAATTCTTTTTTTGTGCTTGGAGAAGGGTGAGAGGATTATGGCCAGGAAAGCATGACTGCACTGAAGTAATACAAAGAGCTTGAGGGCCAGTGAGATACGGTAATCCCTTTTGTCTGATGTATGTGCACCCATTGCATTCAACCCAGTTTCGACCCTTTCTACACTTGGGAAACTCAAACCATCTAAAACCCATCTAAGGTGACTTAATCCATTCTACTTTGGGTTTCTGCCCCCCCCCCCCAAACTATTATCAGGGTATAGATATTGGGTGGAAACAGCTCATCTTTGGACTAGTTTGCAAGCAGGGAGGCAGGCAGGCTGCCAATTTCACCAAGTTAAGTCCCTTGGTGTGTCCGCTACCCCTCGCTTCCACTGCAGACACCAAGCCTCTTCATTCTGGACTCCTCTTTAACTAGACTCAAGACTGGTAAAGTATCACCCCTAAGCAAAGCCTCATATCTATTCACCGCTCCCATCTTTGATTTCTTTAGCCCATGTGTGTGTGTGAGAGAGAGAGTGGAGCCTTGTGTGTGTGTTGCTTATTTCCCCCTCAATAAAGTTTTATTTCTTATTTTAAACCCTGCCTCTGGAACTCTGTGTGAATACGGACCCCGTAAAAGCTGGGTTGGATCTCTAAGGCCGTGTTATCCCAGCCGTACTGTATCTCTCTCTGTAAAGGTAATACAATGGTGTTGGGGTGTCCTCCCTGGACCCCAAGCACATAGGGTAACATATACCACAAGCCAATTGCAGCCTCTCAATCTACTTCACAGGATTGTTGTTTGGATACAAGTGGAGCTGGGGAAAAATAATGTTTAATGCCATCAGTTCCTGAGGATAAACAGAATTATTTGCATTGAAATACATGGGGGGTGACCCTATGAGAAACACATTTCCAGAAGGCTTTAAAGAAGACTTCCCTAATCTACAATTCCATACAGATTTATCTAGTAGTAAGTATCACAGAACTCAATGGGCTCTGAGTGGATATGGGTATAAATGTCTTGTTAATAAACAGTGCGCCCTTCACATTCACTGGGGGTAGGGAGACAGGACTCCCATGAAAGCTGCAAATAAATAAAAAAAACTTTTTTAACCTGAGAGAACACTTCTTGAGGCATTTGAAGGTCCTCCAGCACAAGTCTGTGGTCATCTGCTATACATTGATGATAGAATTGCACTAGTGGACCTACAAATGCCTAAAGATGAGTTTTCTCTAGGTCCTCCAGCATGATTTTTGGCAGACGTTGACCACAGAGTCATGCTGGATGACCCTAGAAATTTCTAGAAATTAACCAAGTCGATGAATAATCAAATCCACAAAAGTCAAAGCCATAAATGTGGGGGGGCACCTGCAGAATCATAGGATGTATCCACACTGCAGAATTAAAGCAGTTTGACACCACTTTAACTGTTATGGCTCCATGCTGCAGAATCCTGGGATTTTTAGTTGGTGAAGCAGTCTGTCAGAGAGCTCTGGAACCATGCCAAACTACAAATCCCAGGATTCTGTAGGACACAGTAATTGCAGTTAAAGTAGTGTCAAACTGTTTTAATTCTGCAGTGTGGGTACACCCACAGAGCTGGAAATGACCACAAGGGTCATCCAGTCCAACCCCCTGCCCCTCCTAATTTTGTGTCACTAGCAAATTTGATAAGCCAGTCCTCTAGTCCATCACTGATAAAGATGTTGAATAACATGGGGCCAGGACAGAACCCTGTGGCACTCCACTAGTCCCATCTCTCCAGGATGAAGAGGAGACATTGGTGAGCACACTGGCTTAATTTGGTCAACCAATTACAAATCCACCTAAGAGTAGCATTGTCTAGACCACATTTTACTATCTTGTTTGCAAGAATATAATGGGAGATCTTGTCAAAGGCCTTACTGAAATAAAGATACACTATATCCACAACATTCCCTTCATCTACCAAGCTTGTAACTCTATAAAAAGGGAGAAATAAGATTAGTTTTGCATGACGTTTTTGAGAAACCCATGTTGACTTTTAGTGATCACAGCATTCCTTTCTAATAATAATAATAATAATAGTTTACGTTTATATTTCCCGCCTCTCTCTATGGATCGAGGTGGGATTACACAATAAAATGTATAACAAAATACAAAGATACAGTATATAAAAACATAACATTTTAATAATCAACAAAAAAATACAATACAATGCAATGCAATCCGATACAGTGAATAATCAAACATCATTCATCACCCGGGAGGTCATGTTAGATATTACTTATTTAACTTTAAGATTCATTAAGGGGAACAAATGGATAGGCTTGCCAGAAGAGCTCTATCTTAAGTGCCATCTTAAAGGCTTCTAACGTAGTAATAAGATGGATCTCTTCCGGTAGGCTGTTCCATAGCTTGGGAGCTGCAGCCGTGAACAATCTCTGGGAAGTAGATCTTAGTCTAGTTTTATAATAATCTAATAAATTCTCCCGGATGTTCTGAGAGTGCGGGGCGGAATGTGTGGGGAGAGGCATTCCTTCAAGTAACTCGGACCCAAGCCATGTAGGGCTTTAAAGGTAACGACCAACACTTTGTACTGCGCCCGGAAGCTAATCGGCACCAATGAAGAGCTTTTAATACAGGTGTAATATGGTCCGACCTAGATGTTCCAGTGATCAGTTTGGCTGCCGCGTTTTGAACCAATTGAAGCTTCCGAACTTGGTACAAAGGTAGCCCCACGTACAGCATGTTAGAGAAATCCAAACGAGAAATTACCAGGGCAAGTACTACTGTTTCAAGGTGCTTTCGGTCCAGGTAGGGATGCAGTTGGTGAATCAGCCAAAGTTGATTCCAAGCACTCCTGGCCATCGCATCCACTTGAGATGACATCTGTAGAGATGAATCCAGGAGTACTCCCAAACTGCGTACTTTGTCCTTTAGGGGAAGTGTGACCTCCATTCAGGACTGGCTGACAAAGCTCCCTCCCCGGACCAGGAGTACCTATCGCGAGCACCTCCGTTTTCCATGGATTCAGCTTGAGTTTGTTTTCTCTCATCCAGCCCATTACCGACCCAAGGCAGGCATCCAGAGGAGCGACACCATCCTTAGTCACTGCAGTAGTCGGAGACATAGAGAAATAGAGTTGGGTGTCATCAGCATATTGATAATACTGCGCCCCATATCTCCGGATGATCTCTCCCAGAGGCTTCATGTAAATGTTAAACTGCATGGGGGACAGGATAGTGCCCTGCGGGACGCCAGATGTCATCTCTCTCTCAGAAGAGCAACTGTCCCCCAGCCTCACCATCTGGGATCTGCCCAAGAGGTAGGACCGTAACCACTGAAGAGCAGTGCCCCCAACACCTAACTCCCTCAGGCATTCCAAGATACCATGGTCTATAGCATCGAATGCTGCTGAGATGTCCAAGAGCACCAACAGGGTCACACTTCCCCTGTCAATACCCAGACGGAAATCATCGACTAAGGTGACCGTGGCAGTCTCAACTCCGTATCTCGCCCTGAAGCCAGTTTGAAATGGGTCCAGATAATCGGCTTCATCCAAGACTGCCTGGAGCTAGAAGGCAACTGCTTACAATAAATGCTTACAATCTGTCTGTTTAATGATCTGTTCTAGAATCTTTCTTGGTATTGATGTCAGACTGACTGGCTGGTAATTATTTGGGTCTCCCCTCTCCCCTTAAAGACGGGAACAACATTTGTCCTCCTCCAGTTAACTATGACTCCTCCTGTTCTCCAGAAATTTACAAAGATTATTGCCAGTGGTTCTGAGATTACTTCTGACAGTTTTTTTGTTACCCTTGGATGAAGTTCATCTAGCTCTGGAGACTTGGATTAATTAACAGTATTCTAAATGTAATATTGTTCTGCAAAGCAGATTATCTCACATAGATAAACACACACTTTTATTAAGATGTTAACACAACCACTGGTTGAGATAGTTGGTGGCATTATTATTATTATTATTATTATTTACCCAACTCTGCTCATAGATCAAGGTGGGCAACAACAACAAATCAACAATGAACAACATAAAAACACGTTAATTAAAACATGCAGCGGTTTAAAAGAAGTGATTTTAATACTGATGTAATGTGATCACTCCTGGATGTCCCTATAATCAATCTGGCTGCCGTGTTTTAAACTAACTGAAGTTTCCTAACTTGCTACAAAGATAGCCCAATGTACAGCACACTGTAGAAATCCAGCCATGAGGTTACCAGTGCATGCACTACCATCTGTAGTTCCTCCAGCTCTAGGTAGAGGCACAGCTGGCATAACAGCCAAAGCTGAGTAAGCACTCCTGGCTGTCACTTCTATCTGAGCTGTCATTTGGAGGAACAGATCCAGAAGCACCCCTAAGCTGCAAACACAGTCCTTCAGGGGAATATAACCCCATGCAGGATTGGTTGACAGACTTCCAAACCCAGGATAGTACCTTTGACAATAAGCACCTCTGTCTTGTCTGGATTCAGTGTCAATTTATTTTTTCTCATCCATCTCATTACCTCCTTCAGAGGAGACAGACTATCCTTAGCTAAGGCTGTATTTGAAGGCATGGAGAAATATATTTGGGTATCATCAGCATACTTACAGCACTCCACCCCATGCTTCTGAATGATCTCTCCCAGCTGTTTCAAGGAGATGTTGAATAGCATTGGGGACAGGATAGCACCTTGTAGTATGCCATAAAACAGCTCCATTTTTTAGGAGCAATTACTCTCAAATACCACCATCTGGAATCTACCTGAGAGATAGGACCAAAACCACTGAAGCAGTGCTTCTGATTCCCAAATCCCTCAAGCATTCCAGAAGGATAGCAGAGTCAATGGTATTGAAGACCACTGAGAAGTCCAAAAGCACCAGCAGGGACACACTTGTCCTGTTATTCTCAGGCAAAGATCATCCACTAAGGCAACTGTAGCAGTCTGAACTCCGTATCCTGCTCTGAAGCTGGTTTGAAATGGGTCTAGATGATTTATATAATCCAGAACTGCCTGTACCTGTGAAGGTGCAGGGATTGAGAGAAGTGCCTCCCCTGATGAATTTATATGGGGAGGCCTAAACTCACTCATGTCCATTTTGCATAGCTACTCTGGATTTAAGAAAATTCTTGTACCTGGGTTGAAAGCAGGAATGAACACAGGTACAGAGATTGTCATTGTTATGTGGTATCTAGTTGGCTTTCATTTATGAATGAGAAATTTTCAAGATAATCTGTCTGTATTCAAGAAAATCTGACTGTTATTAATAGTTCTGCTCAGGTGTTCCAAACTCATGTCTACAGCTTCTTTTACAGAGTTGATCCACCTGTATTGAGATCTTCTTCTTTCCTACTGCTTTTCCAGCATTACTGTCTTTCTCTGAGTTGTGTCTAATATCGAAAGTATAATAGCCTCAGTTTAGTCATTTAGTTTCTAGTGAAGGTTCCAGCTGATTTGGTCTACAACCCAGTTCTTTGTCTTTTTGACAGATATTCATGAAACACCAGTTGATCCTTGTTTTCCCTGTCAGCTTTCTTCACTCTCCAGCTTTCACATAATAATAATAATAATAATAATAATAATAATAATAATAATAATAATAATAAAAAAAAATAAGTTTTATTTATAGCCCACCTCTCTGCCCAACAATCGATAAATAGAAATTGGAAAAAGATATTCCTACATCTAAATGAGAGGTACTATGACAGCATTTGGAAAGTTGGCTGATTTCACATAATTGCAGTCTCCAAACACTGGACTAGCCACATATTCTTCTAATAGTCAGTACAAATGAGTCTTCTATTTGTACCTCCATGGGCCAAAATCAATTGGGGCATAGATAAACTTTCCTCAGTGCTTATTCTAGAGCAAAATCACTGTTCCCCCCCCACCAAAGAAGCCACAGTGGTGATCAGGATATTCCAACCATGGACAGCAGGAGAAAGACAAGACCTCCTAATAAATATTCTGACCCTCTCTTTGAACTCGCATTGCAAGTTAAGCAACTGCAACAGGAGCTCAGTAACAATATTAATTAAAAGCTGATCAAATTGAAAACAAGATGGCTGCTATTGCTGAAACAGCAGATCAAGCAATAGAACTTGGAGTTGTTAATTAAAATACCCTAGCAACTATAGCAGGGTGCAAAACAGATCTTCAGGCCAGAGTTGAACAACTTGAAAACAAAAAGAAAATCAACTTGATGGCAGCTAACTACAAATGTTAATGGACTAGGCAATCCATTCAAAGAGAGTAGGATTTAGAAAATCATAAAGAGTGAGGCCCCAGATATGCTTATGCTTCCAAAGATCCATGCAAGCAGGACCTATTCAGATTGGTGCCTGACCTACAATTTGGACAATTGCATACAGCACAAAGTTCTAAGATGGGAGTGTGTGTGGGTGCTTATAAGGGTTTAAGAAAAAAACTTTATTTAATCTTATTGGCATTTTGGCAGACTCAAAGGATCATTGTATCTTTATTAGGGCCAAGCAGAAGTGGTATTTGGCCTGGGGTTCGGTATAGTGCCCCAAAATTGCACCTGACACTTTTTTCTTTGGAATATTTTCCAGTTGCTAACAGACTTCATTAAATCTAATAGTGGTGCTTCATTAAAATGAGAAATTTACATTAAGAGTACTTTTCAAGAAGTTGACATGGCTGATTTAGGGCATTGGATGCATACTACTTAATGGAACTATTCCTCCTCCTCCTCTCATAGACATGACATTTTCCAGGCTACACTACCTACAAATTTCAAATAGTTTGATTAATAAGGTCTTTGGTGCCTAGAAAGGATCTATATCACTTGCCAACTGGACTGCATTTGCAAATGAGGAATGACTACCCAAAGTAATTTTCATGGACTTTAGCCAATTTTCTTTTAAAGAACAGTTTCTAGAGATAAAATCAATTCAACAAACTCATATTTTTAAACTATTGATATTGGTATTAATACAGTATCAGATTCATTAAAAGCAATGGTTAGGAATTAATACATAATAGAATTGTCAGCATTAAAGAAAAGGTGTTGTTTAATGAGAACTCAGCTCCTCTCTGAAATAAAAATTAGAGTTCAGGTGTAAATCATCTGGGTCTTTCACAGAAAAGAGCTGAGCTTCTAGCTCTCAATACACTCCTCCTTCCACACTCACTAGGGCTAGGAGCACAGGACCACTGTGAATGTGTAAAAACAAAAACACTATGTTTTTACCTGAGAGAACACCTCTCTAGGAATCTCTAGGTCCTCCAGTGCAACTCTGTGGTCAAAATATGCCAGACATTGAACATAGAATTGTTCTGGAGGAGCTGCAAATGCCTAATAGAGTGTTTTCCTTAGGAATCTCTAGGTCCTTCAGTATGACTTTTGGTTAACATTGACCATAGAGTTGTGCTGGAGGACCTAGATATTCCTAGAGAGAACATATTAATAAAATCCATGAATAATCAATCCACAAAAATCAAAGCCGCAAATGTGGAGGGACGTGTGTATCTATAACATTTCATATAATTTATATATCACATGTTCTATGAATTTGGAAATAAGAATTCTATATTGCTTGCTAACTATATTGGGGGGGGAATATGAAATGCAACATATTCTTCAATAAAAAACTGCTAATAGCAATGTTACTAACCTTATTGATGAAATTAATGATAAGCTGAAACAGTTCTTTATTTATTATTCTTCAAACTCAGATGAATTATCAATTAATCAAATTTTAACAAGAATTAAACTTTCTAATAAATGATCCCAAACTTAAAAACATAAAGATCACCTCAATAAATTTGTAAGTCCAAAGAAGTTACATATGGCCATTAAGAAATGAAGACAAAATTAACCAGGATTGGATGAGTTTAATGGATTAGGCTGCTGTTAAACTGCACAAATAAAGCAGTTTCACATAACTTTAACTGACATGACTCAATGCTATGGAATTCTGTGGTTTGTAGTTGTGAAATATTTAGTTTTGTCTGAGTGCTCTGGTACTCCACCAAACTACAAATTCCAGAGTTCCATAGTATTCCAAGAAGCTAAAAGAAAACATTCCCAGCCTTTTCTTTAGAAATGTTCTTATAATCTGAAGGACCTGGCAAAGAAAATTAATTCCTACTCTGTCACCTTTAATAGTGTTTCTGTGTCATCCTTTGTTAATATGGATAAATGAAACAATTTAAATTTTGGTGAGTTATACAGACAGGGACTTCTTTAACAAGTCTCTTCTGAAAACTGGTAATCAGTTGCAAGAGCAATTAGGAATACAAACATCCTATTGGTTCCAAATTTTTCAAATAATTCATTTTACTCTTTTTTTGAAATTCAAAAACAGGGAATAAGGAAATTACTGCCATTTGAGCAGTTCATACAACTAAGTGAAACTGAAGTTAAAGGCATGGCCTCTAGACTATATACACTTCTAATCTTGCTTACTTTTTCTATTAATCTGGGGAAAATATTTCAATACAACCACCCCAGATTCTGACTGGAAAAAGTTGGGGCTAAAAGGGCCAATGAATCTTCTGTTCTCAAATATAAAGCAATTCTATACAACATTAATAAATCAGTGGTACTTAAGCCCCATGAAATTGAAAGTAAAGACTCAAATGTTGGTGACAATGTGGTGAGTTAGGAATCTTGCTACTATATATGGGTGTCATGCCTGTGAGTACTTGATTTCTGGAATTTGGTATTTGCAGTAATCAGTAAAATTACATTACTTTTACTTTTTCACTTAATGTCTCCATCAGTAGGATGTTCCAAACTCTAATCTAACCTCTGAAAAAGTGACAGGGCATTTAAGCCTTTCCAATTATTTGCGATCTCTAAACATGCTGTCAGACATAATTGCACAATGAATTCTTCATGAAAAAGCGACTAATTTCCATTAGAGAAAAGACATGAAAAATGAAGAAAAACATCAGCAATTTAAAGTATACAGATAATGCCATATTAATTGCAGAAAATAACAAAGACTTAGAATGACCACTGAGGAAAGTCAAGGAAGAGAATGCAAAAGCTGGGTTACAGCTGAATATTAAGAAAACAACAATAATGATTAAAGTTACGTAACTTGAAAGTTGATCATGAGGACATAGCAAAAAAAAAAAAAAAAATTGTGTACCTTGGCCAAGTCATTAATCAAAATGGGTACTGCAGCCAAGAGATCACAAGCGAGGACTTGGAAGAGCATCTATGAACATCTATGAAGGCACTAGATAAGATCCTTATTGAATAAACAAGGTCAGGGTTATCTATGGCTTGGTATTTCTGAATTCTTTGTATGGTTGTGGAAACTGGACTAAGGAAAGCTGACATGAAGAAAATCAAAAATTTGCAATGTGGTGCTGGAGTTTTGCAGATACCATGGCCTTCTACAAAGACAAACAAATAGATCCAAGTGTAAATCAAGCCCAAACTCTCCCTAGAAACCAAAATGACCAAATTGAGGTTAACATATTTTCGCTATTATGAGACAACATGACTCATTAGAAAAGGCCGACTGCACAAAACCTAATGCTCACCACAGAAAATGTATCCAATTACACAGCATAATCAGTTTCCAAAGTGTAAATTTATAACGTATTTGATTTGTAATTACTGATACATATTGTAATTTCATGAAATTCTTCATATAGATTATACTAATCTGTTCTCTTTATTTAACAGATCTATTTTCTGATTAGTAATAAAAATAATCTAGATACTTGTTTTCATAACAAACATAATTTAACTATTGTGTTTAAAATATTTAATTGAAGCCATTTAACAACTAGCAGAATCTCAAGCAATGCTGAAGCTCTTTCAAAGCACCTTCAACATAATGGGAAATAAATCTAAAAGAGGGGGTCAGCAAAGTGTGGCCTTCAGATGTTGTACTATAACATCCAGGAATTATAGCCAATGGTGAGGAATGTTGAGAGTTGCAGTCCAACAACTTGTCCACAAGTTGCCAACTCTGATGTATAGTGATGCATGTTTTGGCAACAACAGACACCACCAACAGCTTATCTATAGTTTGAACTGACAATGACTTTTCAGCAAAGATATTTTGCCATGAAAAAAAAATCAAAAAGACAACCTAGTCTTAGCAGTTGTAAAAATAAATAAATAACACAATTCTATACTGAACATCATTATGAAAAAGACTGAAGAGACATAAACGCCAGTAACATACAGTAGTAGTCTTCTGCTAAATCTGGTATCACCCTTTTTATTTAGCTGTATGATTCGGAAGGTTATCACCCTTTTTATCTAGCTGTATGGTTCTCAGTATACCATCTTTTAGAAATGATATTATGCTCTATACTGTGTCCTGCAGCAGATTTTGCAATGAGCAGGGTCTACATTAGATAACTTCCAAGGGCTCTTTCAACCCTTTGGCCTCGTAATTCTGTGGTTGGAAAAACTGGCATAAAATGCATCCACAATGAGCAAGGGACTTGGAGGGCTGCTCAGGAAAGGCTGAATCATTTGTGACTAATTAGGAGGGAAGGACTGCTGGAGACATGGCAGGGATTTCTAAAACAATGCACATTGGAGAGAAAGCAAAAGTTTTTTTTCTCATATGTAATACTAGAACTTTGGCTTATCTAGTGAGATTGATTGGTAGTAAACATAGGACAGAAAATAAGACTTTCCTCCCACATGACCTATAACTAGCTCAGCAAGGCAATTTTAGACTCTAGGGTGGGGGCAGTTTTAGGTGGCCAGGTTATGAAGTGCTCAGGTAACTTTTTTCTTCTCATGACTTCCGGAATAAACTGAAAGTTTTTGTGTACAGATACACACTTTACTATTTTGCAGCTGAAAGAAGTAGCTCTTTTAAAAAGTAAAAATAATAAAAAAAAGTACAATATCTGTAAAAATATCCATACCTGACCTTATTGAAGAGGTGCCACCGATCACCTGCCAGAGATTCTAGGGGAGCTTTGGTGCCAGGCCCTAGCCCTAGCCATTGGCCACATTAATGAGGGGAATTTGCTGCTACAGTCGCTTGTGCTTCCTGGAACCAAACCAGTGCTACCTTGCACTGTAAAAATCCCCTTGTTGAACTGCTGTTCAACAAAATGTTCCTAAAACTAGTTTTCATAGTAAAACAGGGCCAATAATTAAAACACTACCCTACTTTCAATTCCATTTCTTGACTTTTATTCAACATATAATGGCACTCTGAATGACAATGCTACCTTGAATCTTATGGTGGGAGAAAGGTGTGATATGAATTAAATGTAGAGAAGACGCAAACCAAGAACACAATTTTTTAAAAAGTAAGCAAATTTGAAATGTTCTCATAAACTAAAATAGGCAAACTAAACAGACAACAAAATGTATTAAATGTTGAAGCCTGACCAAAAAAAAAGAAAGAGTATGAGGCAATGCAGAGTGAATATTTTCTTTGTAGTTTCCACCAAGAGGCTATACTGTACTATTTTGATATGAGGACAAATATAACTTTTACCTCTGCATATCCCTTTCTCCATATTTACATACCCCAACACATTCTTCATGGATTCATTTTAATTTTTCTTAGTTTAATATTTTATTTTCAACTACATATTTAAGTATTTGAACAGGCAACAATTAACTATTTAAAGCATGTTAAAATGTTAATTTAAAAATAAGTTTAATAGAGCTAATGATTGAACCATGAATTATTCTCCCAGCCAGCAATCATTTTACTCTTAAATAGTCCCAGCAGATGGCAGCAATAGCCTAACAATAATCTGTATCTTCCTTTTTGTGTATATTACTTCTGACAGTAAAATAAATTATTTAAAATATTATTTGCAACTGAGACATAAAGAGCTACTGAGACTTATGGGAAAGGGCTTTCTCTAGCTTTGTGGAATCTTTTTACTTTAAAAAACTCTCCTCCTTGGTATATAACATATTTTTAAAGTTTCAGTTCCAAAATTAGTTTTCCATTGAGTATGGGAGGCTACTCTTCAAAGAAAAACATATTTTAATCTCTTATTGCAGTTGTAAAAGTTGTTCCATCATTATTTAAATCTTGGCCTGCATCATTTATTATTATATTTGTTGCTGTGTGCCTTCAAGTCATTTCCAATTTATGGTAATCCTAAGGCAAACTTATCATGTTTTTTTCTTGGCAAGATTTGTTCTGGGGAACTATGTCTTTGCCTTTCTCTGAGTCTGAAAGAGTATGTCTTGCTCAAGGTCACCAGTGGGTTTCCAAGGTTGAGTAGGGATTCAAACCCTAGTCTCCTGAGTCTACGAAAGCTCATGCTACTAGCTTTTTTCTTTCAGTGAGTCTCAAAGGTGTTACAAGATCCCTTTGCATACTTTTTCCAGACTAATATGGCTACGTCTTTGGATTTTATAACCAAAGCATTTATATATAAAACAAAAATTAATACATACATTTAACTCATAATTAAAAACATCACAATAAAATACAGCAGATTGCAGCAGCAAGAGAACTCACTAGTTATAAATAAAAGTCAAAACTACAAATTAAATGGATTTTAAGGTCTTATTGAGCAACATGTTTTGAGTTTTTGACCACATGCCTCACTTTAAAAGCACAGAGGGACTCAGTCCATGTTGGACATTTTATACCAGGGGTAGGCAACCTTTCCCCTTTACGGGCCGAGGGACTTCAGCTCCCAGAATCCCAGGAGCTATTGGCCAACATGGGACCATTGGCCAACATGGCTGAGGCTTCTGGGAGCTGAAGTCCCTCGGCCCTTAAAGGGGAAAGGTTGCCTACCCCTGTTTTATACTATTTCAAGGTTCCAGCTCTGGGAAGACCTATCCAGGTTGAAGGGGTACATTGAGAAGGGCCTCTGAAGCCAAGCTCAGGGAGAACCGCAGGGAGGAAGAAGACTTATAGTGTATCCTTTTCCTGGGCTGCCTGGGACTTTAAAGCAGGGCTGGACAAAGTCTCTCTCCAGGTGTTGCTCATCTGTAACTTCCAACATTCCTCACCTTTGGCTGTGATGACCAGGGCTTATGGGAACAGTAGTACATCACCACCAGGAAGGAAGCAATTTGCAGGGCTTTATTTAAATGTCAATATCAGTACCTTGGACTGAATACTTAACCAGTGCAGATTGTGTAAGACTGGAGTTACATTGTCCAAGCTTATGTTAAGTTCTTTGCGCAGCACTAAAGACCAGTCAGTTTTCCAATTCTTTTCAAGAGTCCCTCGCAGGGAACATTCTAACCTAGAGGTAACTAAGGGCCTCGGGCGGCTGTGGGCCACCCCGAGAAGCCACGGATTGGGACTGAGGCTGTCCCATGCCTCGGCCGAGATCCACCCTTATGGCGCCTCTGAAAAGGATCGCTAAAATAACGCTCCAAAAGGGCCTCTTCCGCACTCCGGACGCTGAGCTGGGAGGACGTCATTGGAGCACCGGCCATGTGCAATAGCAGGCGCTCCAATGACATCTTCAGGAAGGGGTTGGGGTGCCCAGCGTCCGGCTGCCCCTCCCCTTCCTGGGATTTAAGACGGCGCTTTTCGCCATCTGCATCCCCCTAAGGCATTAATGATTATGAGATCCTCTCAAGAAGACCTCAGTTGCCAAACTAGCCTGAGCTGGTAAAAACTTCTCCTAATTACAGCTCCAAGTCTTGTATATAGGAGAGGGGTTTCCTCACTGTAATATACTGGAATTCAGGTCTGTGAGTGAGTGCCTTGTAATCACTGGCAGTGACCATAATCTATGGAGCCTAAAACAAAGTAGACATCAATCTATATTTAGTAGTTTGTAGTAACTAAAAAACCATCATTGTTGTAAATTTTAGTACTATTACCACCAACTAACTCTGTGGGAAGGGAAGTATTAGCTAAATCCAGCAAAGTGACAATAAGATAACTGGATTGCAAAATTGGATACAGAAAGTATAATAAAAGCCACTGGGAAGTATGCAGTGGTCATGGATGAACTCTCTTGAAGGCTGAAATTATCTGAAACCCAAGGGGAGCTATTTTGTTTCATTTTATCTGTCTCCTTGTTTCTTCTTTATAGCTCATTAAACTGTAAGTGCCAAGCCCTACCATGGAACTACCTGGTGAGATTGTGTACTCCTGTGAGGTAAGAGGCTATGCTAATGGTACTAGTGCTTTTGCTGAGGAACCAAACTAAATGTGGCAAATGCCTAAACATGATTTATAGAAGAGAACCATAACATGGTTTATGGAAGCATGTGTGTGACACTGGTAGAGGATCTCTCAGAAACAATGGCGGAGGCACTTTAGCTAACTCTGAAGGAGTTAGTATTGAGAAAATGAAGGCAATGGTAAACCACTCCAGGATGCCTTTTACCTTGAAAATCCTCTGATGAGACAGTCCAAAATGAAGGAAGAAATAGTGCTGTAAGATGAGACTTCCAGGTCTGAAGACTCTCAACCAGCCACTGGGACAAAGCAAAGCACAATTAACACTGTGTTATTATAAACAACACTATGTCACACGCATGGATTCAGGCTGAAAAAAAGTCTTAAGCTGAACAAAATATATAAGCATGTAAAATGTGAGAAACAAATGACAAACACCAACAATAACCACTTACTTATACTCTAAAGTGGCAATGACTTTTCAGGAAAGATACCTTGCCATGAAAAATCTACAAAAGGAGAACCCAGTCCACAAAAGAATAATGAAATTCCCAATGTGAAACAGAATGGTTCCCAACTGGCAAAGGAGTCAGACAAGGTTGCATCCTATCACCTTACCTCTTCAACTTATATGCAGAACATATTGTAAGGAAAGCAGGCTTGGACATGGAAGAGGGAGGAGTGAAAATAGGAGGAAGAAATATCTGACACTATAATACTAGCAGAAAACCTCACAAACCTGGGACAACTACTAAGGAAGATCAAAGAAGAAAGTGCAAAGGCAGGTTTACTGCTGAACATAAAGCAAAAATTATGACCACAGAGAACTTACACACTTTCAAACTGGACAATGAGCAAATAGAAATAGTAAAAGAGTTTTCATATCTGGGATCAAATATTGAGTGGAATGGGGACTGCAGCCAGGAAATCAGGAGATTAAGAATGTGGCGGGAAGCTATGAAAGAACTAGAAAAGATCCTAAAATGCAAAGACATACAACTCAGCACAAAAGTCAGAATCATACAAGCTACTGTATCCCCTATTACCACGTATGGATGTGAGAGCTGGACAGTCAAGAAAGAAAAAAGGAGGAAAATCAACGCATTTGAGATGTGGTGCTGGAGAATAGTGCTGAGGATCCAATGGACAGCCAAAAGGACAAACAAATGGGTCCTAAAACAGATCAAGCCAGACATATCCCTAGAAGTCAAGATGACAAGACTTAGACTGTCGTACTTTGGACACATCATGAGAAGGCATGAATCATTGGAAAAGACAATAATGTTAGGAAAGGTGGAGGGAAGCAGAAAGAGAGGAAGGCCACATGCTAGATGGATGGACTTTATTAAAGAGACCACAAATATGAGTTTGCAGGAGCTGGGCAGAGTGGTAGAGGACAAAGGGGCCTGGAGATGTCTCATCCATAAGGTTGCCATGGGTCGAGACTGACGCGAAGGCAGTTAACAACAACAACAAAACAGTACTTACCTTGTGATGACTGAAACTTACTGTGGTTTCATTAAATACTTCATATGGATTCTACTAATCTGCTTTTAATGATCTAGTCCCTTATTAGTACTTTAAACCATCAGACATTCATTTATGTAATTATAATTAAATTAATCAATTCTGTAATTAATTTTGTTATTAAAATTGAAGTTGAACTACTGTGATCAAGTTTGGAAAATTAAAAATATATGTTTTACATGAAATCCAGAATAATACTATTTAACCTGTATCAAATGCTTTGATTTTGAGTTCCTGCATGGCAGGAGGTTGAACTGGATGGTCCTTGTGGTCTTTTCCAACTCTATGATTCTATGATTCTATTCTATGATTCTAAATGTAGGATTTTTCAAAAACCATTAAGAGTTTTGAAGGCTCTACCTTTACATAGTAAGTAAAAAACAACACTTCAGTGTAATTTATTGAAATGCCTTGAGAAAAGCATAAAGTAGTATGCAAAAAAGATGTAATCAGTATATACATTACTTTTCAATAAATGAAGACAACCATTCCCCCAACATTTTGGCAAGTTGTTGCCTTTTCAATTTTTTAATTGTGAAGTCTTGTGAATGTTTATTGAAAAACAGCAACCCTGTATTCAGTGGGAATTATGCACAGGTAAGTTGTACAGAAATTCAGCCTAATATACCTTCTATTTTCTTTTGTAAATAGTTCTACTGATCCAAAGTGGATGCTAAACCATATTTCTCTTTTTTTAATATTCAACTTCCAGAATGAAGCAATTTAAATAAATTACAACACTGAAATACAAAATAATTATCCAGTTTAAATCCTGTACATACAGCAATATGTTCTAAAGAGGAAAATTGGCTTAATAACCTTTATAAAAATAGAAGTAAAATAACCTATGTTATATCGATTATCTCAACATAATGATTGCCACACAATGACTCCTCTAACACCCAGCAAAACATGTACAAATTAATGTTGATTCTTTATTTCCCTAATTTTTAATACACATGTACATTATTTGAAATACACATTTTGACAATATTTTATGAATAGTACGGCTTGCACTGAGGTTGGAATCAATATGGCATGGAAAGTAAGTAGTAATAGTAGAAGAGATCTTTTCAGTGCACTAAAATGTTACTTAGAGGCGCATTAGCAAGAAGTAGATCAAATTAAACATTTCAGTGTTTTTCAAACTATCATTTAAATGTTTGACCCAAAACTACTAATTTGATTGGCATTTCCCCAACTTCAAGGATGCAGAGCTAACCAGAGATGTCCTTCAAGTAACTTAAAAGAATGAGCCTAACATTTTTTGAGATGCAACTGTGGGCCTGAACAGAGTGCCAGAAATAATCCATTTTGGGACTACTTTAACTTTAATCTGGGAACTGTATTTTTTCTGAGGCATTGAGCCTTCTCTGTCAGATACCTCTGGTACCACAATAAACTACAGTTCCCATGATTCCCTAGCATTGAGCCAGGGTAGTTAAAGTGTTCTCTGAGGTGACAGAGTTGCAGTACCAGTGGATACATAGACAGTTGTCTCGGGAAGCAAATAGGTTTCTCAATAAGGCAAAATTTCTTTGGACATCTTCTTAGAACAAATGATTGTGAACCAGAGTTTTAAATTCAATTTGCAAATCACCATTTTCTTATTTTAATCGTAATAAATTAACCCTCTTAAAATCTTAATAGTTAACACACCAAATTATCGAAGGTGACTTCTTTGTACATTGAATAAATCATAATATTGTGAGCATATCTACGTAGTATGAAGTCCCAATCCTAATTTTTTCAGGTTTTCAAAAGTATCTCAGATGCAGAAACTGCCTGGCCTTTGTTCTGAAATCCTGGCTCTTGAGAGGACACCAACAAGATTTGCTGTGCAAGAGGTCAGTAATAGTACCCATATCTGGAAACAGCATAGCAGTGGATGTTGTGGTCTGAACAACTGGGAAGAAGGGAAGAAGGAGGAGTTTTAATTTAATTCCATGAATAATGTCCCAAACTCTGAATGACAATAGATGCAGCTAAAATACTGAAATATTGAAATGTAAATGCAAAATATTATCAGGAATATTAGAGATCACCATTTCAAAAACAACTCCTGGCTGTGCACTTGGGCATGACTGCATAGAAACAAAACTAACAGTTTTAACTAAGTCATTGGGGTTTATCAGTTTTACTTTTTTCCTGGAGCTTTTTCAGAGCTTTTATTACAAATGAGTTAGAAAATACAATATGACCTATTTGTTTGCAAGAAGATTCAGCAGTGGTAGCACCATCTCCTTTCAGATTGTTTAGTTTGCATGTGTACGTACTAAGGGGATACACATACTGCAATAGCCATAATTTAACTGTTAGATGCATTTCTTCATAAAGACCTAAGAATCATTATGAATTTTGGGATTGATGCTGAGCTGATAGCAATACTGCTACCTTATCCTGTAGGCCTGGTTCCAAAATACTTGTAAGTTGCTTGATTTCTCAGTGCTTTGTGAACAGATTCAGTTGAAAACATGTCTGAGGTGATATGAAAGTCCCATCTGTAATATCTCATGCACACTTGCATGTAGTCACCTGATGGTGTATGTCAAGTCACAAGGTAATGCACCATTTAATTTTAGCCTTTCAAGCTTGCTGAAACACATTCAGACTTTGATAACCTTTTTAAACACTTTATAGATGCCTTGCATTCAGCTGCTATGTGAGAGGTCAAAACTGGGCACTTTTTGAACAGAGATATCCTTTGTGTAATATGCATAAAAACAGTAGTATAGAGATTATATCTATCAGCAGGACATTTGAAATAATTGATCAAGTACCTCTCTCAGCCACTGAGACATTTATAGAATATCACAGGATTATAGTTGCCATACATTCCAAAATACGCACACTGGCAGTTACAGTACTGTGGTCAAAAGGTACAAATATAATAGTGGTTGAGTTGACATTGTCACAAAAATATTAAAAAGTGCTTCTTGCTCCACACATGGAATGCAGATACTGTACAGGTAAAACATAGAAGACCTCTATGAAGTTTTTGTCAGACATTGCTTTCTAGCTCTTGGTCCTTCTCCCAAGAGTCTGTCTGTTCCATGTGGTCACAGTCAATGCTGATTTCACTGGTGTCCATACTACAGTCAGACCCACTGTCTGACTGGTCCATTTGTTCAAGTTTTGATTCTTGCCGAGATACTCTGTTCCTGCTTGAGGATGTTAGTAAAGGTCCCTCAGAACTGGGTATTTCACCCTTTCCTGAGGCACACAAGACAGATTCTTTGGCTTGACGGATACAGTTGAGCCACTGCTGTTTGTTGAAGGTGTCATTTGCTTGTAATGAATGAGACTGGCTCTGAGATCCATTTTTGAAGTTGACTCTGAAAAAGTTTTTAACTGAAAGAAACCAGGCTTGTTAGCAAACAGGATCATGTTGGGAAAAGATTTATACAGCATGTTAAGGGTTGTTTTTGTTTTGTTTTTTAAATAACTTTCTGAAGTGCAAATATTTGGTTTGTATCTTCACATCAAGTACTAAGGTCTCAAAGTTCTATATGTTCTCTGAAGTTTTCTTAAAAAATTATATTCTACACAAAATCCTAACAACTTTATTTCCAATTTTTTTTCTGTGCTAAAGACATATCTAATAGTTAATGCATACTAAAACTTCAGAGCCACCATGCGTGAGTCAGTTCCATCATTTAGTACCTCAGGTTCATTCATTTGCACAACAGCTATTTGAAAAAAAAATCACAATTTCATTCTAAAAAACCCACTAAACAAAAACCACAATACTTAGATTTCAATATTTGGTAAGAGATAATTGAATGGGTTCTTACTTCTCTCATTGTTGCTAAATGCACCACGTATGGATCCACCTAATCGCACCTCTCCATCTTGCAAATCCTCCAAAACAAGATCCTTTACAGGGATGGGTTGACGATACAACTGGTAGCAGAGTTGTTCATTATGTGTAACTGTTCGAGTAATTACTAGCACTTCTTGGAAGAGAAAGACATGCAATTTCTGGTAGCAAAGAAAAAAAGAAATGGTTATTTTCAAATGTTTTCCTGTGTACATTCTTAGTATATACAATTTTAAAATTTTAATTTTAATTTTTTTAAAAAGTGCTTTTTAAATTTTCTTTAAATCCATAATATCTTTCCATATTTTCACTTAAGCCACATCAAACTATTTACATTTAGGCTATGCATATAATATTTAAAGGTATAATTTTGATTTTGCTAGTTGTTTATCTAATAACTATTGCCATTATATTTAGTGATATATGGAAATTATGATTTATGAGTACCATTAGTACAAAATACAATACTAGGATTCTGTATGGTGTACTATGGGAGGAGGTCAGTGGGGGGAGTGACACCATGAATATGGTAACCGGGCGACGCTAGCCCTAGTGACACCACTCAGCTGAAGCAAAAACATGGGGAATACCTTGTTTCATAAGCATCTGCAATTCTAATCTCATGTAAATGTAGAGTTAAATATCCTGATTGGGACATATGGACAGGAAAGCACATACAATAAAGTTTAAGAGAGGGTCTAGGGCAATGCAATAATCCATAACTTTGTAAATTGCTAATTCTATTAAAAAGTATAGTTTCTCTCTGAGACACTAAAAAGACACTATTCAGCTATTCTCCCTGCACGCCCCGTCTCCCTGCTCATTTTAAACTCTATTTAGGGTTATACAAATTGCAGTTTTATATGTCCAAATAAGCTGTTCATTTTATAAAATATCTAAGTATAAAGATGAACGTAGTTGGAAAAAAGGTGCAAGTCAGGATTGCTTGTTTTGAAAATGAATTCCTTACCACTCCTCTGTTGTTCTTTAGTTCACCATGACAACATACAACACGTGACTCATCTATCAGGGAGTCCTTCTGGCCTTCATCAAGATATATTAGCCTCTCTTTATAATACTGACATTCAGATTCACCTGTCTTTTTGTTGATTTCTGCCACTATGCCTTGGACAATATTAATCTGTGAAAAAGACCATTAAAAATAAATCATAATTTTCCAGAACAATTTCACTGATGGAAAACCAAAAACAACAACAACAACAAATAAACAAACAAAAAAACCTGAAAGTGAAAAAAAAACCACCTTGTAATTGTGATATTTTCCTTCTAGATATTAGCAGAAGGAAGACTATATAGTTAGGTACTTCAATTTGTTTTTTAGTTTAAGTTTTCAAACTACTCCACACATCATATTTGAACACATGATCCATCCATGCAGTGGATGTGCAGAAAATGTATACATATCTCTGCTATGTTTTATGTATGCCACATATATATGCAGTAAGAAATCCATTGAGTGAACAGAGCACCTTTATCAGTAAACTTTTTCATTCAATTCATCTAATTCAGCAGCTTAAATCTCCAGGTCTCCTTTCTATCTGTAAATGAACAGTGGATTTCTGAACATTTTTGACTGTCCTCAAGGATCCCTCTCACAAGTCTGACACAGCAGTGGGGAAAAATAAAATTCATCTTATATATACTGTAAAAGAAGCCCTACCATAATGCACTCATTACTCTCAGACAGTTACAGCGCTCCTGGAAACACTGGCAGCTTGTAAACATGGTATGCGCACCTTGTGGCCAGTGAAGAGAACTATTAGCTCCTGAGAGAAGGAATGCACAGGACTTCTTTTCACAATAACAATAAGGAGAAAGCTTTAATTTTTGCCAGCACTGCAATGGTGCCAGTGATGGTCAAATGTAGCTTTCCCCAGGTTGGGGTGGGAGATTGTCCCCCAGACCAGAAGAAGTTACCTGTCACTGCATTAGAAATAACTTCATTTCTTTCCTATAAATGTCTACTAAACGTAAATGGCAAAGACAGCTTTAATTACCATTATATAAGGAGCACATAACTGTTTTTCTTCTTTATTCTTTATATCATGACAGTCAGCTTTTTTCCTTTAAAATGATTTGGGAAATATCTACTTTTATGATAATTATTGTTATTTACTGACTTGATTTACTTATACATTATCTCAGTGAAATGATATGGTGGGGGTCTTTCTTGATTACAGTTAATCATACAAGCAAATTAAGTATAAACATATGGAATGTGACTCTGTTATCGGTAAGAACCCTGAACCAACTGGGCCAACCTTTTATAGACTGCTGTTAAACATTATCTAGATGGTGATATCATTAAACACATACAGCTTCTTCAAGGTGCTGCTGGTCTGGATGATCATTTGGTGTGTGTCTCAGAATCTCTCTGAGTAGCAACGGGTATTTCACCAGACGGCTTCTTGGGATATCCAGGAAGTTCCAGAGGTCCAGTTTGCGACTGAAAGGTGACTCTAGACAACGTTGTAGGAAATCTTGTACTCGATGGTCCTGTTTTTTATGATCCAGCAATGCTTTGGCAGCTACTTGATTGCTACAATAGCTGTCATAGGAATTCAGGCAAGGTAGCTAAAGGGGAAAAAATGAAAATAGTTTGTGGGGCATACTCTGGCAAGGGTTTCTAATATATTCATCTTTAATTTATGTGTTATTTTACATCCTCTTTCTCTCTCTCTCTCACACGCACACACTTCTTTGTTCTAAAATTACACTGCTAGCATAAATTGTTTTAATAATAATAATAATAATAATAAAATTTATTTATATCCCGCCCTTTGGGAACCCAATCAGGGCGGCTTACAACAATAAAACCATAGAATATATCCCAAACATAATCCCTCCCCCCCCCCCTTAAGACAGTATTAAATCAATGAAAAATTAAAATAGCAAATTCGAACAATTAAAAATTGAAAACATTAAAAGCATAAAATTGGCCCAAGGCAATGTTCTTCATCCATCTGTAGATGGGGCCACGCGAATATTTCTATAAATTAGAATTGAAGGGCAATAGTTCTTGAATAGAAGTTGCTATTTCATTAGCTGGCAGGAATATAAACATTTTTATGGCATTTTAAATTTACCTGACAATCAAGGACACTGCATTTATGCACTGAGCACCACTATTTTAGGAACACACATCATTGCCATATGCATGGTTGGAATAGTAGATGCAACTCTTTCAAGGCACAGAAATAGGAGCTTGTACATTTTCAGCACATGCCTAGCAATGCGAAAAAGAAGCTAGGTGTAACACCTGGGAAGTGTCTTTTGGCCTTGCCTATGCGACACAAATATAGCTTTGATAAATAGTTACATTAAGTGATTCAACACAAATACTGTTAGTAGATTTGTAAATCCTAACATCACTGCCCATTATTTCAACATTTTACTAGAATCAGATATTATACAATTTGATAACTATGATACCCAAGTACACATATTACCCTGCTTTAAACTTTCTAATCATGGGAAAAAGTAAAAAAGAAAACATATTAATACAGCTTATGCAGAAGTTCCATACCCAGCTCACAAGAATATGACCAACTGAATCTGTAGATCCATCAGGCTTCCTAACTTCTTTCAGTCTTCTAAGAAGATCTAATGAAAATGCAAAAAAAACAAACAAAAAAGTTACGCAAAACCCCTGGATTGTAAAAGCATACAACTAGTGAGGTGATTTCGGAGACTTTCAGTCCCTTACTTGTGTGGATCTGATTTTTTGGGTACTACGAGGATAGATATTCCTGTTCTTTCTGTACAATGTCTGCCTCCTGATGTACTTTAAAGCCCCAAAGCCACCTTATACAGACATTCCATGTTTCAACATGAACAAGCAGAATTACTAGCTTCTGGCACACCCACACGCCATATGCACAATGACTATAGAACCATTGGGACCTCTGGAGGACCACTGAGGATCTCAGTGCTGATGTTAATTGTTTTTTATCTGGCCATGGAGTGATAACCAGACCTCCTCTGATCCTGTGTACTCATGTTGAAGCACAAAGTAACTTCGGGGATGCTCTGAGCTGAGGGGCTGATACACTGAGGGGATGTTGAACTGAGGCCACAGTCTTTATCCACCTTTTTGGATAAGTGACACAGAGCCCCATCATGTAGCTACATCAGTGCAAGGGATGTTGCCACTGTGTGCGCACACATTTGATGCATCAGTTTATGTCTAGTGACACAACTGCAGCAAGCTGCAGGCATTTTATTAGGTGGGGATTCCCACAACACATGCACATATTCAAATATTTGCTTAATCAAATAGTCTTTGTTTTCCCTTTGTTCTGACTGCCCACCTGAAGGGGTAACTAAAATGGTGGGCTGTAAATGTCTGCAGTGAAGCTGGCAGAGAAGGAGCAAGTAAAATGACGGCGAGCGAATGTGTGCATACAAACAGTAAATCCACCTCCCAAAAGGCAACACTACTTTTTCCAGATTCTGATACAAATAAGGAGCTACCCTTCTGTGACAGGAACTATCAGGTGATCTAGGTAACTACCCACCAACCTGGCCCTCTCCCCCAATGAAATCCCAATGGGAGGAGTCAAACCACATGTGTTAAAAACCATGTTCTTCCCAAAAACAGTGGAGTAAACTGGAGCATTTAATAAATTGCCTAAAAGCCCTGAGGCATCAAAAAAGAAGTGTTTTCACATCAGGAAAGGAACATTGTGTGTTACAACAGAACAGAGTTTGAGATAAGGATGCATTATATAGTCTATATAGATTCAGCCTCTGTCTCATTCACTAGAATTAAATCTTAAGAAGCTGAGATGCATAATTTTTAAAAACATGACTCTCAAAGGCCCTGATATATGGAGAATAAATTTCTCTTATACTTAGATATCCAGTTCTACACACTTTTACAGCTTACATTTTACTGGGAACATTTAATTATTATTTTACTTTTTATTTTACCATTTAAACCAAGCATGAAATGCAAACTTCTGGTAAACTCAACGTCTGGTGGCATTTAAACCCAATCTAAGATGTGGGTCAGTACTAAAATTAAACGCTGGCAATTGTTTAAATCAACAAAGCAGTGTTAAATAATCAATCCACAGTGTTAATAAACAACCAAAATGTAATCTTCCTCCACAGAAAAAAAATCTACATCATTCATTAGGAATATTCCTGTTCATTTCAAGCCATGAATGGTTTTTCTTCTGAAGTCCCTTGTAGAATTTGCAGCCCTATATAACATTCTGTGCAACTGTTCAAATAGTTTGAATAGAAAGAATTTTACCTTCATGTAGAGGGATTAAAGAGTCCAGTGTTCCAAAAATTTGGTTCAGCTCTTGTTCTGACATTATGGAGAGCTTAAGCATTGGGTCATGGTAAGCCTGTACAAACAGAGAAGTCATAAACACATGCTTGAAATGTAAGGTGAGTGATAGCCTTTAAACTCTGGCATTTATACCTGAAGTTTCAGTTCAGAATTCTTAGCTATATATGCAGGTGCGTAAAATGACCATGAATAAATTCAAGAAGAAGGATAAAATATTTAAAAGCACAATACCTTCTTTGCTAACTTCAAATCTTCTATCAAATCTTCTTCTCCTTGTGAAAGTTCAAAAATAGCCTATAAACAGAAAACAGTCTTGAGAAATTAACTAATACCAATGGGCTTAAGCAATTTTCCCAACATTTATCTTGCTTTAGCTTTTTATAATGTGTAGGTTCCTCTATTTAAAATAATTATTACCTGTATAATTTATTCTATAATTTGTTTGTATATTTCAAGACATGATATAAACCAATGAATGGAAACACAAAGGTGGGATGTGCTTCTCTGTTACTTCTGACTGGGTTATGACTTTACTATGATGTTTTGACCTCATTTATGTTGTGATGCATAGGTACCTTATTAGAAATTAACATTTTAAACCAACATTTCAAGATGAGTTTAAAAGAAGACTAAGAAATGTTTGTAAAGGTAAAATATAGACCCTTGATATGAATATCTAGTTGTAACCAATTGTAGGGGTGGTGCTCATCTCCATTTCTAAGCCAAAGAGCCAGTGTTGTCTGAGGAATACTCTGGTGGTCATGTGGCCAGCATGACTGTACCAAACACTGTTTACCTTCCCATTGAGAAGTGGTATCTATTTATCTACTTGCATTTGCATGCTTTCAAACTGCTAGGTTGGCAGAAGCTGGGACTAGTTACAGGAGCTAACCCCATCACGTGGTACTTGGGCCTTGAACTGCCAATCTTCTGATCAGAAGAATTGTCATCAATCACTAAACCACTGCTTCCCTGCAAGAAATGTTTGTGTCTATGTATAATAGACTACATTTGGCATCTGCCATTAAATCTCTTTTTCTACATGTTATTTCAGATGCCTCTGATCTTCCAAAATGTTGCTAACTTGCCTACCCTTGAGTCAGGGGCACCACTAGGGGGTGTGGGCTGTCTCAGGGGACATCCTAAGGGTGTGTGTGTGAAACACTTTGTAAGCCGCTTTGACAGCTCCAACTAAAGACGGGGTATAAATAAAATTATTATTATTATTATTATTATTATTATTATTATTATTATTATTATTATTATTCCCTAAACATCTGCCTTTTGGTAGAAATGGGCGATGGCATTCACCTGTGCCTCTTTAAAACATTGGAGATGGTGTAAGGGGGCAAGGCTCAATGGAGGGAGAAAAAAGAGGCTTCATTGGTGGGGGTTTTTTAAAATTAAATTTTAAAATTTTAATTTTATTTTTTAATTATCTTTTAAATTTTTCTTTTAAAAATCCTATCTTACCAAATGTTCACTTTAACCACATGAAACTATGTACATGCAAATATATTCAAACTGTGAATATGATATTGTAATTCAACATTATAGTTTTAATTTTGCTAGTTGTTTATCCAGTGATGTATGAGTAACATTAATAGAAAAAACATTACTAAGGATTCTGTATGGTGTGGCATGGGAGGAGGTCAATAGAAATAGAATGAAGGGTATATGAGGACTTTTGCTCACAGAAGGAAGATGGTGGTCTTGGACAAAGAAGCTTCAGAGAAACGCCTGAAGGAGGGGAGGGGTTAGGAAAGGAGCAAAGCCAAAGCAAAATGCCTCCCTGGGGCCTCATGCGGCCTCTATTTTTATGGCCCTCACCCTTCGAGACTTCAGGCAATATCCAACTATACCATTATAGTGCTATTATTCCACTTTAATGTCTATGGCTGCCTCCTGTGGAATTCTGGGATTTGCACTTTAGGGAGGGGCATTTAGAATTCTCAGCTAGACAGCTCTTAGGCCTCACTGAACTACAAACCCCAGAATTACACAGAAGGCAGCCATAGCTGTTAAAATTGAATCACAGCATTATAACAATGTAGTGTGATATTGTCCTTCCTGGCCTGGCCTGTTCCTGTCCAAAAAAG
The DNA here is from genome assembly GCA_020142125.1 of Phrynosoma platyrhinos. Classification (NCBI taxonomy): domain Eukaryota; kingdom Metazoa; phylum Chordata; class Lepidosauria; order Squamata; family Phrynosomatidae; genus Phrynosoma; species Phrynosoma platyrhinos. The sequence continues at coordinate 276,518,041 of CM034703.1, forward strand.
GACGAATTGCCTCTTTTGAAAACTCAAGAAATTGTGATTTACTTCTTAAACAAGTTACAAGCGGCTTCTCTACTGTTTAAACTCAAAAAATATAATTTTTTCCCCAAACCCAGATATGGAATTCTGTCCACTTCTCATTCTCTTTAGTTTTTGTTTTTTTGGTTTGTTTTTTTTTTTTAAATAATTGGGGTCCTTTTAGCCATCTGTTGCACAAGCAGTAAAATGACCCCCAGTTCTACCACAATTCCTATCCTTGGCTTAGAGAAATGGACTTTTACTGTTCCTAAGAATTGTGACAGGAAAGAAAACTGGTCTTGCATGGAAACTGAAGGCCTGAATTTGAATGAGAAGCAGACAATGAATAGCTAATGGTTGAAAAAGCTGAGCAAATAATGATAGTTAAGGTATCCAAAATTAGGAAGAGAGACTGTGGAAAGCTCTCTCAGAGCATACTAACAAACTTGTATCTGGTGTTGGAGAGCCAGTAGTGTAGTGGTTGGAGTGTTGAACTATGACTCTGGAGACCAGGATTTCTATCCTCGCTTGGTCATAAAAACCTGTTGGGTTATCTTAGGCAAGTCACACTCTCTCAGACTCAGAGGAAAATAAAGGAAAACCCCCACTAAACAAATCTTGCCAAGAAAACTCTCGTGATATGTTTGCTTTAAGATTGCTTTATCTCTGAAATGACTTGGAGGCACACAACAGCAGCAAATCTGCTGTTGACAAGAGTAATACCTTATTTTCCTGCGTATAAGACTACTTTTTAACCTGCAA
>CM034703.1:276525613-276536072 GCA_020142125.1 Phrynosoma platyrhinos
CTCATCAAGCAGAGTAGATGCAGACTTGTATAGCTTCAACAGGTTGCTGAATCATGTACCTCAGACTGTACCTCAAGACCTTTTAATCAGGATTACTTGTAGCATGCAGAATACTATGTTATGCAATGCATGGCATTTCCTTCATTTCTGAAATATTTTCTTCAATTTCATAGCCTAATTGCTATGAATTTTTTTATCAAGAAAGATGCAAAACTATTTACCCCTACCTCCCACATTTTAGGGGAAAGGGTTATTAGCTTCTGCCATAATATCTCCTGGGTCAAGAATGCACTGTGTTCACAAGGGATACTTTAAAAGCCTGAAATACCTGTGCATGTCACTGCTCTCATTTATTCTGCGCAGGACAAGGGGATAGAAGTGAAGAATGTTGGGATTTATATCCAGTGTCTGCCTATATGTGCACACATAAATGTATATATTCTCTTGAATTCCTTAATACCATTTTGAGGGGAAGGGGACTGTTTAAAAAAAATAGAAACAAACCTCTTGGCGCTTGATTTCTTTGGATGTGAGCATCTGATTGACACAGACATCAAAGGTTTCACTCCAGAGTTTACTGTCTCTTCGCTTGGTGTTAGCAGGGGGTACATTTCTAGTCCAGGGACGTGAAGCAAGCAGATCAGGCCGACTGTCACTGCGGAAACTGATGGAACGCTGTAAAAATAATAATAAAGATTTAAGTAGTTATACATTGGCTCACATTTTATTTCAATTACTAGGTTTGATGCAAAAAGCTCACTGAGGGTCCTTGAAATGACCACTGTCTTTGACCCTAACTCACCTCGTAATTGTCATGAGGATAAAATAGGTGGCACATTGGAAGTAAGCACACTCCCTTGAGCTCTTTGGAGGAAAGTTGGGATATACATGTAACAAGCAAGTTGTTTTCAGTGGTACAGTTATGGGGGGAAACTATCCCTAGATATCCACTCATGCTGAAACTGAAAGCAAAGCAAATTTTCCCAGGAAAAAAATATTATGACTCAATGCGCACAGCAATATCTGGATCATATTTTAATACAGATCTCAGTAAATTAGTAACATTGCGTAAGCAAGACTATGAAAAAAGGAGTACTGAGTTTAGTCAAAGTCTAATTCATACTGGGCAACTGGAACCAAAAGGATCTTCTGTTTCAATGACTAGAAGTCTAAAAGCCTAATCACATTACAAAAGTAAGAAGAGAGACAATGCGACAGAAGCAGCTTTCTGTTTACCTCTCCACATGCCCTCAAAGTACTTCCGTTTTATTCCTAAAGGAGACAGTTGTTGCACTTTTGTTGCACTCGATAAATCCATTTAGCAAAAGGCATGCATATACAACCACCTCCCTCTGGAGGGAGAACAGAAGTGCTAGGACATCATGCAGAAGGGTAAACAGAAAGCCACTTCTCTCTCACTACCTCTAGTTTTACTTTTGTAATGTGATAAGGCTCTAAGGCTACTTCCAGTCAGTCAATCTTCTTCTCTTTTCAAGTTTCCAAAGTGTGTCCAGACAGGCAAAGTACTCTTCAGAAGGCAGAATCATATGAATAAAATAGCACTGAGGGAAAGCAATAGCACTCAGATATGAAGTAGACGTATCATTCAACTTCCTATAATATCACTACAAAGGAATAACACTTTTTAAAAAATAAGAACATGCAGAAGAAGAAAAATGCTACATTCTACACCTTCACAGGTAGCACTAAGCTGGACTTTTACTGTTGACCACAGTGATTCATAAATTGGTAACTTTAAGACAGCGCTATTATAATGAGCTTTATATGAGACCACCTTTGGCATTGGTTCAGAGGCTGCAGCTAGTAGCTGATTATTAGGATCCCCTTATCAGATATATAAAACATCTCTTTTTAAAAAAGTTCATCCTGGATGTCACAGTAGCAGGCCATGTCCAGGGCATTACATTTTGCTTATGTGGTCCTAAACAGGTCAGGAACATGCTATCTGAGAGACCACATTCCCATTTAGATCAACTCCAGTCTTTATGCTTAAAAGAACGGCCTTTCTTTACATACTACAGCCTAGTGAGATTTGTGGTACAGAAAAGGACTTATTTCATGATGTCACCTACCATGTGGAATGATCTCACTAAGATCCAGCTTGGTCCCAGTAAGAAGTGTTTCCACAGCCAACTAAAAACACATTTGTTTGCCAAGGTGTTTCTCTGATCACTAACCCATACAGTTATTCCTAGTGACTGTGATGTATTATTTTATTAATTGATTTGAATGAATTATGTGAGCATGAATTATTGGAAAATACTTTGATATTTTAATACAAAAATGAAAAATGGTATAAAAATATTCATAAATAAATAAAGGGAGAATAATGGAGAAAACAATTGGATGACACTCTCCTGTAGATGCATGATAGAAACAACAAAGAGTCATGTGGCACCTTAAAGAATGACAAGTTTTATTTATCTCTCCCCAGTGCAGTCTTACTATTCATTAGCTCATTCTATGGTAATTATATCACAACTTCAGCAACCCCTTCAAACATGCAAGTTTCAAAAATTGAGTACTTCATAATAGAATGAGAGATATTTGTTGTTTCATTTTCATGTTTTCCTATATTTGGTCATCTCAATTCAGTTTTCAATTGAAGAGGTGATGCAAGAAAATTAAACTTATTTTGATTATTTAGTAATTACACCATCAATCAACATCAGTTCCTCCTTCTGTTTAGGTTCAACTTTAAATCACAAATACCACAATAGTTCATTCAGCTATGCACATTTTAGGCAATATATAGCATGCTGGAGCTTAATTAAACCATAACTCATGTAGATAAATGGTGTTTTTCAATTAGTGTTTTAAAATGGAGGAGAGAGCAACAATTAAGAAAACTGATCATCTGGAGGTTGAATATGAATGTGGAAGTTGCCCGATTCAATGAGGACAGATCATATTAAAAATAGTACTATTCCTGCATTTCAGGTTATAATTTAAAACTGTTAAGATCTTCCAGAAAGATTATATTTCTAGGGGGGGAAATCCAGATTTTGCTATCTTGAATTTTTGTTGGTAATCAGTTGAAATAATTATGCATGTAAGGATGTTTTTTAAAAAAAATATGCTGGCATTTCCATCATAATAATGCTATTCAAGTTATTTCCATGCAACCCCCCCCAAAAAAAAACCCATGACACCAGTTGAACACTTTATATTGAATGCTGATTGCTACACAAACAAACAAAGAGGTTTACCTGAAGGGTCTGACCAAATCGCTTCAAAGGAGTTGCTCGGACAGGAGGAATTAAACTTGCTAGTGAAGTCACTCTAGAAAGAGGCCTGACCCGTTTATTACTGGGCTCCTATAAATTGCAGACAAAATAATTATATGTTACAATCATAAATTCACGCAGTAATTGCATATACAAAACAGATCCACAATAAAATGGTGCACTGTATCAACAAGAGCAATCCTCAGAGCTTCCACCAGTCAAAACCAAGAATCTAGTTACATAATTTGGGGCTCATGGAGAAAGAGGTTTCAGGTTAGTGAAAGCAAAGAAGGTAACTTTTTGTCTTTTTCATCAACTTAATTTTCTTCTGATATGTAGTGCTAAAGTGAGCCAGTGTGGTATAGTGGTTTGAGTGTTGGGACTATGGCTGTGAAGATCAGGGTTCAATTCCTCACTCAGCCATGGAAATCAACTGAGTGATCTTGGACATGTTACACACTATCAGCCCCAGAAAACCCATGATAAGGTTCCCTTAGGGATGCCATAAGTCAGAAACAACTTGAAGGCACCCAACAAAGTGCTCACATGCTCAGATCAAAGTCTAGCTGCTAAAATCCAAATTCTAAAGTGTTGTTAATTGTCTTATCATATTGTTCCTGCTTTTTAATGTAAAACAAAGCATTTAAAGAAAAACACAATATATACAAAGCAATACAAATTAAAACAAAAATACTAGATACTAAAAATAGCACCATTAAAGGACCCAAAGAACATCCATCTAAACCAGGGGTAGGCAACCTAAGGCCCAGGGGCCAGATGCGGCCCCCTGAGACCTTTGGACCGGCCCCAGGCCGGTCCTGCTGCTGCCGCCGCCGTCCCCCACCACCGCCCGCCATGATGATATTATTGTTGTTATTACTTGTTCTTGGGGTTTTCTTGGCAAAATCTCCACAGGGGTTTTGCCATGGCTTTTCTGGGGCTGAGAGAGTATGCATGCATGCATGCATGTATTTATTTATTTTTGGTGCTTCGCCCCCCCCCCCCCCATTGTCTGAGGGACAGCAACCAGGCCCCCGGCTCAAAAAGGTTGCCTATCCCTGATCTAAATAGAGTTAAAATCAGTCTATCAAAAGGGAAAGGGGTGTGTGTCTATTGGGAAGCATTCAGCATGTTTAAGATGCTCACCAAGCAGGCCCTATCTCTCTTGCACAATCTCCGATGTTTATCCCCATAATTGGACAGCTTCACGTGAGACTAGGTGATTTCTTAGGATTGTTATATAGTTGGGGAGACAGGGTTTCTTTTGTTTCTACTTCCCCCTCCTGTACAGTGCAGGGAGGAAGATTACCTTCATGGTGCATATAGAAACCTTAAGAGCTACCTCCAGGAATCTATAACCTGTTACAATATTAAGCAGACCCTTTAACTCTCCTACTATTCTCCCTACACACAGACACACACTCATTCTCAGCATTCCATTTTTCAGCAGCACCCCAAAGGCAGAGAGCAAAGATTCTTTAAATCATTTTCATTAATTTGAAATATTCTTCTGCATACCTGGGTAAGTCCTCCAAGTAAGCAAAATCCACAACTTTATCTTGGCAATAGAGTGATTCAGGCATAGCAACAAATGAACACAACCAATTTTCATGCTGACAAACATGTTTTGTTTTTGCTGAGTATACACAGCTGTCAGACATCTGATGTCCACAGGGAAGATGTTATGGTAGGGGAGAAAAGAGGCACAGCAGATGTATGAAATTTCTCACAGACAGACAGACAGACAGCAATCCTATTGTTTGCTCTTTGTCTTCAGTGGGCTTCAAGTAAGTATGATCAGGACATTTAATCAATTCTCTGAAAAATTTCCTACCAGCTGTAATCATTTAAAAGGTCCAGCTGCAATGCTTGTCATGATGACCTTGCCAGTGAAGGACATAGATGCAATTTAAAAACATAAGTATTTAGCCTCAAATTTTTCACCCTTCTGGTAGCCAAATCATTATACATTTCTGCATTCAATAAATCATATATCCCAAGAGGCAAAAAAATTAAACAGTTAAAAATTACAGTACTGTATCTGGAAAGGTCATTTGCACATCTGATCATATGTAAATCTCTCAAAGGTATTATACTATATACATGACATAAAATCCAATATGTATTTAAATGAAATGACACATTAAAATGTAATAAGCACCTAGTATGACAGAGAAATGGAATAACTAAAATTTATAATTTACATCTCAGAGTATTTAACCACCTGTGTGCCAAGCTCCTGATAAAAGCCTAATGTTCTGTTGTTGCAAACAAGAAGAAAATATACACAAAACTATGACAAAAGAGACAGAAAAGCAACAGTAGTAAATAATTTTTAGTTTATTATTACCCTTGCCTTCCTAATCTCCATCCGACATTGAAGGGATCTTGGGCAGCACATGTAAAAGGCAAGATTGAATAGAAAATCCCAAATCTTCCAAGTGGTATGAATGAATGGAATTGACCAAAAACTCCAAATCTTCCAGGAAATGTGAATAAACCCATCAACAATCATATTTCAAGTACATCCAAAGCCTGTTCACCTCTCTTTTTCAGCCATGATACTGAAGTTTGTTTAAGCACCTCGTAACTATAGCTTATTTAGAAAAATCCCTGTGAAAACTCTGATCTTACTACAATCTTCCACATGTTAGCATATTCATGTTAGCAATTCTTCATATATATTTTTAAAAAACGAAGAGCAGCAGTAGCTTCATTATTATTGGTCAGCAGTATTATTTCCAGCACAGGTAGAGACGGAACCAAAACTCAGATATGTATTCATTTTCTCCATAAATAAAGCTGAAATCCATTAGTACCCTAAAATATGGCATAAAAATGGTTAGAAGGCTTGTGTAAATAAATGGATTTATTCACTTCTGGATCCAGGCAACATTACAAAACAAAACAAACACCCCAAAAAAAAAAAAAACAGGCTGCACCCTCATCTTCAGCAAAGTACATTCAGCTCCTTTTGTCTTCAGCAGCAGCCACTTGGCTCAGCCTTTTTAAAGGTACATTTATTTTTTACGCCACTGCAGCATCACTCGACTACTGAACACAGGGGAAAAAATCTTTTGAGCTTTCACTATAATTCTCCTCTCGAAAGTGTCTCAGCCACCAGCTGTTTCTTACTTAGCATGCCAATGCTGTTGTGTCACAATTCTCCCTTGGCAGCAAGAAGCTTCTCATCAATCATACTGCACTGCAGTCAGAAGATCCTTAAATCTCAGGTGCGCAGGCTAGAGCAACACTACAATACACCAGGTTAATAAAGCTCACCTGGTTATATATTTCTTCTGCTTTAATGCCTCCAGAATATAATAACCTAATATAATATAATAACTTCCATAATTAAGATTCAAAGGCCATCTGAGGGTTTTTACCCTGAAACTATATAACCCCTGTTGACACCAACAAAATACTCCAGAATGTTTTAAAGTCATACTCTGCCACTATCTAATTTCTCCTCCTCTCCCTCTCCCCAAGCAACCTACACTTGTGTGTGTATATGTGCCTTCACCTGTCAATTTATGGCAACCCCATGAATTTCATGGGGTTTTCTTGGGCAAGGAATCCTCAGAGGCAGTCTCTCAACCAAGTACTAACCAGGGCTAACACTGCTTAGCTTCCAAGATCAGACAGGATCTGGTGCCTTTTAGGATACTTAGACCTTAACCTGTTCTTGTCCTAGGATAAAAAGAGGAAATTTATTTTATTTTATTTAAAAAATTTAATTTCATTTTATTTGTATGCCACTTTTCTCCCAGAAGGGACCTAAGGCAGCTCACAGTTAAAAACATTTTTTTAAAACATTGCCATAAAAATTTAAAACAGTTAAAAACATCTAAAAATGGTATAAAATTATCTATTAGTATACAAAAGAGGCATAACTAAAATACACACACCACATAACAGTCATCCTGACATAATTATATATTAAACTTCTGATTAAATAAAAACGTCTTAGCTTGCTGACGAAATGAAAGCAGGGAGGGGTTCAGCCTTGCCTCCTGCAGAAGGGCATTCTAGAGGTTGGGAGCAGCCACTAAGAAGGCTCTATCTTGTGTCCCCACTGTGATGGTGGCAGGACTGAGAGAAAAACCACAGGCTCTTTCACACTACACCAGGGGTAGGCAACCTTTCCCCTTTAAAGGCCGAGGGACTTCAGCTCCCAGAATCCCAGGAGCTATTGGCCAACATGGGACTACTGGCCAACATGGCTGAGGCTTCTGGGAGCTGAAGTCCCTCGGCCCTTAAAGGGGAAAGGTTGCCTACCCCTGCACTACACAGTTATAGCCTTATGATTCCAGTTTAACCATCATGGCAACATCCTGCAGAAACTTGGGGTTTGTAGCTTGGTGAGGTACTGGAGCTGAGAATTCTAAATACCCCTAAACTTCAAATCATAGAATGAAACCATGAGAGTTAAAGTGGAATATTGTGCTACAATTGTATAGTGTAAAAGGGCCCCATAATACTCCTGGAAGGAACCAACTTCAGATCATCCCAACTACTGATCTGTCACAAACACAAGGTACATTTCAGATATTCACTGCAAAGAAAAGCAGGGTTGGGAACCTTTTTCTTATTTTGAAATACAGTGAACCCTTGTTATCCACTGGGATTTGGTTCAAGGACACACACATACACCCACACAACCATGGATACCAAAATTCATGGATGCTCAAGTCCCATTAAATACAATGGCATAATACAACTGTGTCCCTTGTAAAAATGGCAAAGTCAAGGTTTGCTTTTTGGAATTTATATATTTTTGGAATATTTTCAATCTGTGGATGATTGAATCCATGGATTAAAAAAATCCATGGATACAGAGGACCAACTGTATTACATTCCTTCAGCAGTAATCTATCAGGGGCAACACCTGGATGAGACTTTTTTTGCAATTTTCTCCCATGTTTTCTTTCCTTTTTCTTCAATCAGTGGGCTATCAGGATAGGAATAGATAATTTCTGCCAGTCAGTAATGCAGCTAGGCTCCAAGCTCAGGACAGAAGTCCAGGATCCTACAGATGGTTGGGGGGGGGAGTGATGTAGGCAGCAGTAAGACCTGGAACAGCATGCACATGTTGGGACCCACTACAGATGGTCCTAATCATTAAAGAACTGAGTCTTTTATCTTAGTAAAAAAACATGTAATCAGAGGACTTGCAAACTAAAATACACGATTATATATGTTCATCTCTTTATTTCTGTATACAATATTACAATGTATTTTCCTCTTCTACAACAAAATTGTGCTTATGTCCAAGGAAACATATTTAGCCTCAAGGCGGGAAAGTAAACACCATTTCATGTCTGTAAACATGACAATGATATGGTATGTGTTTATTATGCAACAATGCAGATGCTCAGATTATTTCTTCTTTTTTTTTTCTTTTTTTTTTTTGCACGAAAGCTGGCAATTTCTTGTTGTTCTGACACAGGGGTAGGCAACCTTTCCCCTTTAAGGGCCGAGGGACTTCAGCTCCCAGAATCCAAGGAGCTATTGGCCAACATGGCTGAGGCTTCTGGGAGCTGAAGTCCCTCGGCCCTTAAAGGGGAAAGGTTGCCTACCCCTGTTCTGACATATTAAGAATGCAGAAGCATCTACTCGCCTCCCAACATCTGTGATACACATGTCTTTCTAAAGGATTTATGTGTGGGCAAAACATAATTAAATCCCATTACCGAGATCTACTATCACCTAGTGGTGTCCTGTGGCTTCCATGCCAATGAATGAACTCTGGGACTTTGAAAGGACTATCCAAGATGCTAGGACCAGCTGTCCTGCAAACGATCAATCTGGAAAAGACATGATCCAGTCACATAAGTAGCACCAAGCTGCTTTGCTCTTTCCTGCAGAATCTGCACTCTGTACTCCAAGGCAAGGCTTGCTCTGGAGCAAGCTTGTTTTCTGCTTGTTTTCAGAGACTAGGACATGGAGCAATGGATTCAAACTACAGGAAAAGAGATTCCACCTAAGCATTAGGAAGAATGTCTTGATGGTAAAAGCTGTTCAGCAGTGGACAAAGGACTTTACAGTTCTTGGAAGAAAAATAAAGAATCCCTGGTGAGGGGGAGTTTTTGCACAGTGGTCTATGCTAATGTGCCACTGGGGGGCAGCAGCAGATTTGCTGGATGTCAGGAGTTCCTGAAGCTACGGTGACATGGAACATGATGAGCCAAGCAGATTGCTTAAGGAAGGTCAGAAACGCCGGCTTGAGGGGCCTAGGACGGCACCTGAGGTTTCAAGGGAAATGCGTCCAGAAAAGGCAGCTGATGATAAGAGATATAAAGTGGCTGTGGATCACAGCAGCCAGCTTGTTCTGCAGATTCTGCTGGGTATCTAAGAGCATCACTGAAACACCCATCATCCACACACTGACATCCACTGCCTTAGAGTATGCCAGAGTCTTCTTCTTTGGAGATTTTTAAACAGAGGTTGGATGGCCATTGTTGGGAGTGCTTTGTGTCTTCTTGCATAGCAAGAGGTAGAATTGGATGGCCCTTGTGGTCTCTTTCATCTCTACAACTCCCTATTAAGTTCTGTGGGAAAGATCCATATGACTGGGTCCTCTAGTGTGTTTGGGTAACTTTGATGTCCTTCCTGCTGCACAGTAGTTGCTCACAGATCAGCAGATCTCACATTGTTGCTGTTAACTGCAGTTAAGTCAACTTCAATTTATGGCAACCTTATGAATGAGGATCTTCCAAGTTATACTATCATCAATAGCCCTGCTCAGGGCTTGGACACTCAGGGCCGTGGCTTCCATGATTGAATCTATCCATCTGGAATGTAGCTTTCCTCTTTCCTATTGCTTTCTACCTTACCAAACATTATTGTCTTTTCTAATGTCTTCTCATGATATGACCAAAGTACAACAGCCTCAGTTTAGTCATCTTGACGTCTTGGGAGAGTTCAGGCTTGATTTGCTTTGGGACCCATTTATTTCTCTTTTTAGCAGTCAATGGTATCTGTAGAACTCTTCTCCAGCACTACATTTCAAATGAGCTGATTTTCTTTCTATTATCTTTCTTCACTGTCCAGATTTCACAACCATACATAGAAACAGGGAAAATGATGCCATGGAAAATCTTAACTATATTCAATGATATAGCCCTGGTGGTGCAGTGGTTAAATACCTGTACTGCAGCCAGTCACTCACAAACCATAAGGTTGCAAGTTCAATACCAGCCAGGGCTCAG
>CM034703.1:276536172-276551146 GCA_020142125.1 Phrynosoma platyrhinos
AGCCAAGGTAAGGAAAATCTTGAACAATGTCTTAATTGTCTATGTAAATAAACTGTAAACCTGCCTTTGCATTCTCTTTCTTGACTTTGTTCAGTAATTGCTCCAGGTCTTTGCTATTTTCTGACAGTAGTATGGTATCATCTACATATTTTGAATTGTCGATGTTCCTTCCTCCAATTGTCATGTCTGAGTCTAATCCTGCTTTACTTATGATATTTTCGGCATACAGGTAAAACACATAGGATGACAGGATTCAGCCTTGCCTGACCCCCTTGCTAAGTGAAAACCATTTCATTTCTCCATATTCTGGGTAAAGCACTGTGTAATTACTGGATTCAAAATATCCCATTTCTATCCACTTTAGTTCATTCACCCCAAGTATTGCAATGTTTTTGTTTTAATATGTATAGCTTCCCTTGATTCATGATTCCCACATCCCATGTTTCTATACAGCTTTGGACTTTCCTTTCACCTTTGAGCAGGTCAGCAGCTGAGTGTCCTTTCAGACTGCATCCATTTGCATCATTAGCCACAGTGCTACTTATTGTTCTCTGCTATACCCAGTTAGGATTGCCATATCAGGGTTTTGGCTGGGACATTCGTGATTTTTCAGCTTTTGGGAATGTCCCGGCCCAGTTTTATAAGGATGTCCCACTGCTGCTTTGGTGCAGCAGTGGCCTGTGAGGCCTGGCAAAGCCGCTAGGCCTCACTTGGGGCGGGGGGGGGGGGGGTTGGGGCCTCCTCAGCCACTTCCGCTTCTCTTCCTTGCTTTCAGCATGGTGGTGGTGGTAGGGAGCAGAGAGGCCTAGGCTTTGGAAGGCCACCAGGCCTCGCTTGGGTCTGAGTGGGGAGTTGGGGCTTCCTCTGCCACCGCAGCCGCTTCCCTGATCCTGATCCTGATCCAGCGGCACAGCAAGGCCAGGGAGGCCTCTGTGGGCCTGAGACACAGGCGGTGTGGCAAGACCTCCCTGGGACTGGAGGTGAGGCCCAAAGAGATCCAGTGGTGTAGCAAGGCCAGGGAGGCCTCCCTGGGACTGGAGATGAGGCGCAGCATGAATTTATATACTTTTTAATTTTATTAATGTTTTTAGGTTTTAGTTTGTCATGTCCTCCATTTTTTTGAATGTCCTACATTTTCCCCAGTTTTGTGGTAAAGAATCATGGCAACCCTAAACCCAATAGCTCTTTCAGTGCCATCTGACTTGTTAGTTTCATCTTCTGGCACTATCCCATGATTTATTTTAGATTGTCTCATCCTATGATTTTCATTCAGACAATCAAAAGGGGTTACCATGCATCTTTCTGCTCAATACTAGGAAATGTTAGCTAAAGTGTCATTGCCATTGTCTGTGAGAGATCTTTCGCAGGTGTCACCCCCTTCCTACCGCTAATGCACAGTAGCTGTTTGGCCATTCAGTCCTCAGTTCCTCAACAAAAGCTTATCTGACATGGGAGATCCTACCAGACATACTGCTGCCATCAGCATAGCATCTTGCCTCAAAGAAGCACACAAACCCACCACTTGGAAAGGTAGTGCTATTGGATCTTACATAGTTAGAAGAATATCTGAAAAGTATTCAAATTAAACAATTTTGTGAATTCACATGTTATCTACAGAATACCATGTCATCTAAGCTTGACAGAAGCAATGAGAACAAAGAGGACTCCTTTGCCACGAATTATGGTGTCAGAAACCTCAGCTAGCCAGGGTAATCCTATTTTCTCCAATGTGGATGCCAGCCAGGTACTCTAACTCTAACTCTAAAATGTTCTGTCATATTTGCTCCCCATTTTTTTCAAGAGGCATACATAAGCAACCTGTCAGGTTTTGGGCTTGATGATGTGACCACGTAGAAGAAATGGGCAGGATTAGTATTTACTCCAAATAGTGGTTTGAGCATTGGACTAGAACTCTGGAGATGAGGGTTTGATTGCCTGCTTGGCTACGGAAACCCACTGGGTGGCCTTGGGCAAGTCACACACTCTTAGCCCCAGAAAACCTGATGATAGGGTTGCCTTAGGGTCACTATAAGCCAGAAACAACTTGAAGGCACACAACAACAACAATAAAAACAGCGTAATTTGAGCACACATTACCAACTGGCTCTCAGTTTCAGAGGATGGCAAAGGCAAATCCCATCTGAAGAAATGTGCCATGAAGCCCCTGTGATTGGTTCACCTTGGGGCCACCATAAGTCAGAAATGACTTCAAGGCCCACAGCAACAGCAAAAACTAGTGCAGCTATTTCATATAGTGCCTAGAGTGTAAAATGAGAACAAGATCCCAAAAAAGCAAATTTATTAAATATATGACATTTAAAAGATAGGGCTGAATCCAATTTTTATTGAAAAGGTTATTTTACACACTTTGCTATGGTTGGAAAGCAATTTCACCTTGGTCAAAATGAGATTTTTATTTCCAACTGGACTGGCAATGTGTCATTTTCCTTGAGAAACCGACATTCTTCTGCAAAGACATCAAGGTGATGTCATTCATCTTTTCGTTCTCTGCACAGAATAAACCCTATCTGCAGTCCTATATAGTACGTTTCACCCTAATAATGGTGAAAGGTGACAAAATCCACACTCTGATATTGCTACAGTGATGTTTATCTCTACTTACATATTATTCTGATTTACTTCTAAATGTATACACAATTGCTAGAAAGCTTCATTTTGGCATGTTTTTATACTTTTTTGTATTAAGGTTTATGACTTAAAGTGACTTCATAAATGCTGTTCTTCAGCACAGTCCAAATGCAGATTGTGTAATATTCAACGAATGAAATGTATCTTCTGGCTGGTATCCAATCTCTTATGCCAAATGAAAAGTCTTATTTGCCAGACCACATCAAAAACTGTTTCAGTTTTCAGAATACTGTTCTCTAACAGTATCACCTAGCACTCTAGAGCATGATGAACCTCCTTCCTGTGAATATCAGTTCTCTCCTTAACAACAATGGATTATCTCTTTCAAAACAAGATATATAGTTTCTGATAACAAAATCAAAATGTTGACTTTTAAAAGTATATCTGAAATTATCCTTGTTTTATTCTTAAACAATCGTTAAGCACTAAGAACTTTTTCCAATGATCCTATACGGCTTCATAAGCTGGGATATGAATGAACTTTTTGTCCGTGCTCTCAGTCTCTCTTTACGGCATGCCACAATTAAACCAAGAAGTCTTGAATGAAGCATATTTTCTATTTTGTCCAAAGCAGGAAAGTTTGGTTACCAATTCTGGAATAAGTATGGATTAAATCCAACTTGAGACCATGGTCTAAGATCTGGGGCTTTTTAGAAGCAGCAACAGATAACTATAGTTTCCCAGTTTCAATAAAATGGAAAACTACATTTAATTAGGGGGTTCCTTAAACCTCTGTGGAGATTTTGCCAAGAAAACCCCAAGAACAAGTAATGACAACAATAATCATGGTGGGCGGCGGCGGCAGCGGCAGGACTGGCCTGGGGCCGGTCCAAAGGCCTCAGGGGGCCGCATCCGGCCCCCGGGCCTTAGGTTGCCTACCCCTGGTCTAGGCAAAGTGTTTTATATATCATCAATATCATCATGGTGGGAGGTGGCAGCAGCGGGGGCAGCATCCGGCCCCCGGGCCTTAGGTTGCTTACCCGTGGCCTAGGTGAATGCTTTAATCATAGCATGATGTGCCAGGAGGTGCAAAGAGGGCTATGTGCTTGTATCTTGTTCACATTTTAGCTTTTTAAGTTACAAGTATAATTGTCTGAAAGCATCTATGGCCTGCAGTCCACAGGATGGAGCCTTTACTCTTTTATAAATGGTTAGGGTACAGATACTGACTACTAACACAACAGTCCATGAACAAGAAAAAATAAACTGAATAGTTTGCTTAAGGAATGGGAATTCCTCTAGCTTCAGAAAATGATTGGCTTGTCAGAATAAGTTAATTCTATATCACAATACTGATTAGCTTCTTTTACAGTTCATTCAACAAGACCACCCAAAGGCTCCTTACCTCATTCCCAAGAATAAAAGGCGAAATGGATTCAATTTTCTTAGGAAACAAACAAAAACGAATCGGCCAGATTTCCCCTATTGTCTTTAGACTGACAGAGGCAATGACCTGAATAATAAGTACTAGAAAACAACAGTGTTGACTGAAACAGGTGCAACAGACTGAGGTATTTGTTTGTGTTTTTTGTCTGAATAGGTTGCTTTCTAGGAAGCTAATTAGTTTAATCTATAAAGCAAGTGTGCATGTGTGCAAGTGAGAGAGAGAGAGATTATATTTGAGGGAAATGTGTAGTTTCTGAAATGACTGTATAAAAAACTGAAAAACAAGCCTTCAGAAAAATATTCCTTGGGGGTCTAGTGTATGTCAACAGTCACTAATGCACCCTGCAGTCATGCATCCATTGTGCTCACAGTTTCAAGTTATTCTTTTGGTCTTTTGTCATTTATCATAGACAAACCTTATAGTGACCTACAAAGTGACAACATTTAAAGACTGCAGTCTTATGTGCATTTACTTGGGAATAAACCCCACTGAAATCTGGGGACTTACTACGTAAGTAAATATATAGGGCTGGACTGAAGATCACCTTATACACAAAGTCTTGAAGAAAATCTGAGTTAGAAAACATTACAATCATAAATCATGTATTTTAAACAAGATTCTCCCAACAGCCTAGTCATAAAAAAGATAGTGTAGCGCATAAATTTATTCACAGGGCATACCAATATCTGTGCCACTACAGTATTTTGCAGCATGGTGCCAGCCTGAGTTGTGAGTTGTGAATATGCAATGATGAGCAAAGCCAATCACCTAAAACTGCCATAAATAAAATGAAATTTATTTTATGCAACACATGTTAAAAGAAGAATATTACTATAAACACTGATGTTATTAACTTTATGCAACTTTTTCACTGATTTAAAAAAAAAGGTTAAATCCACAGTAACTCCTACCTGCTACTGATGTTGCTGTGTGCCTTCAAGTCATTTCTGACTTATGGCAACCCAAACTGAACCTATTATGAGGTTTTCTTGGCAAGTTTCTTCAGAGTTACAAGTATGTCTGAAACTTTGTTAGACGGGGGTTTGCCATTGCCATCCTCTGAGGCTGAGAGGGTGTGACTTGCCCAAGGTAACCCAGCGGGTTTTCAAGGCCGAGCCACGATTCAAACCCTAGTCTCCAGAGTCACAGACAAACTACACCACCACACTGGCTCCTATCTACAGGAGATCAACTGAAATTAATGTAACTTGTTATTGAAGTCCCATTTATTTCAATGGGCTTACTCTAGGCAAGACTAATGTTAGACTAAGCCCACAAATACCATTGAGGGTTAAAATCCAAATCAGTTAAAATATAAATAAATAATTATTAAAAACAGCATTTCTTTGAATGTGGTTAAAAGTAAACAATCTGCACAAAATCTCCCAAATTATTCAACTACATGTTTTCTTTATTATGCTAAGATTAGATAAACCCGTCACATATCAAGATAAATCCAACTAGGTTTGTCTGGTCAAGATGTGTTGTGAACTTGAGGTTGGGTCCCCTGTACAAAAGAGTACATGCAGTGTTGCATATCCACTGCATATACAATTGTTGCTGTTGTGTGCCTTAAAGTCATTTTCGACATATGGTGATCCTAAGGCAAACCTATCATAGGGTTTTCTCAGCAAGATTCTTCAAAGGGGATTTGTCATTGCCATCCTCTCAGGCTGAGAAAGTGTGACTTGTCCAAGGTCACCCAGTGGGTTTCCATGGCCTATCTGGGATTCAAACCCTGGTCTCCCAGTACCCTAATCCAATGCCCAAATCATTACATCACACTGGCCCTCTATGTGCATTATACTATGCCAAATATCCAGATGTGTGTACTATAAAGCAGGGATAGCGAACATGTGGCCTACAGGAATGAAGGAAGGTAATCCAATATATACAAAATTGTGATTGGAAATACCCATTCCAAAAAACAACAACAGAGAAGCAAAAGAAGCAGCCACAACATCCAATGGGCTCCACCCAAAACAAACAAACATAAACAAACAAACAAATGTTCAAGAACACATATAAATTTGGCTGTTGGGGGAGGTGGTTGGTGTAATATTATTTCCATAGGAATAAAGCAATAACAAGGATATCATCTGGAAAACAGCTTGTCTTGCACTTAATATTATAAAAGACTCTTAAAGCTGGTACAGCATATAGTCTTTGTATCCCGTATAAACTACCAGTCATATAACAACTAAAATAAAACCAGACGACGTTATTTAAGACACCTTATTCCTGGCACAGTTTCTATACACATTTTCTTTCAAAGTTACAAGTCTGGTCAACAGTGTAAGGGGATGTCAACATTTGTGATGGCAGAAAGCCTAAAAAAATATTATTTGCATTAGTCTGCTACTGATTGAATTGGCACTGGATAAAATATGTGTAATAAAATAACCCCAAGTACTGAGCTTTAGAGGAAAACCACATTAAGAAAAGCTGCGTTTCAGCTCTCTTCCAGGGGATGTTACCAATATTTAGAATGAGACAGTGTTTCCTGTGTGGGTTGGGGATATTTTCAAAGAAATGCTTCCTTGATTGTAATCCTATGCACACTTCACAGTGAGTAAATTCCATTAAACATATTGGAAATTGATCTTGAGTAGATATCTATATGGGCAATAAAACGTATTTTGCACTCTCAAATAAAACTTCTTCCTTTTAAGATGGAAAGATGAGCTAACAAAAACTGAGCAATTAGTAAGGCTAAACATTTATCTTAAAATGTCACCTATAGTTATGGAAAACATATCCATTAGTTTAGTTAGTGTGGAATGGCAACATCCAATCAAAGTGAGCCTGGCAACAGCCAATGGGAGCAAAGCCAAGAAAAGGTGGGGCTACTCCCAGGAGCAAGTACAGTTGTGCCTCCATTTTCGTGGACTTCAAGTCTGCGACTCTCGCTTTTCCGTGAGAGACGAATGGAGGGGCACAAAATGGGGCCCATGCTCACTCACCGCCATGGACACGCACCTCCATCCAAGCCAACAGGGCTTGAATATTTGCATTTTTCCTTTTTCGTGGGGGGGGGGGGGCTGGAACGGATCCCCTGAATAAAAGGAGGGACGACTGTATAAATAGGAAGAGAAGAGCGTGTGTGAGTTAAATAGGGACCAGATAAGGACAGAGCTCTGAGTTAGAGTGGAAACTGAATTGGTGTGGCTAGGAAAGTCATAAAGTAGCAACAAAGTTTTAAAGCTCAGAGACTAGTCAAAAGTTTATGTGGAGCTGTAACATAGGGACCACTGATAGAATATAGTAGCAGAGACTGTAATACTTTGTAGCTGTTTAAACAAATAAACTCCGTATCAAGTCTGAATACCATCCATAAGAAAGATACTATAAACCAGGGATCGGCAACGTTAACGTACCTGGGGCCAGTCGCTGGTCCCCAGGTCTTCTGCTGGGCTGGGGGGGAATGGCGGTGCGCACAGCAGCTGCGACTTGTTTGCACATGTGCAGCAGTACTGCGCATGCACAAATGAGTCGCGGCCACCATTTTAGCAAACAAAATGGCGGTCGTGGCACATGTAGCAGGCCGGGGGCAGCCCGGGGGCTGTAGGTTGCCAACCCCTGCTGTAAACCTACCATTTTATAAAGACATTTTTCTCTTTTTGATTCAACACGTGGTCGCCTGATATATTTTGGGAAAATGTAAATAAAATGCTACCAAGAATTAATAGTTCTTTTATTGTTGAGAACATTCAAAATAGTGAGTGCTCTGTCTTCCTACAGAGTGACCCAGAGGCAAGGAAAAGTGTGGGAGTCACTCAAGTGAGGGATCTGAGTTCGAGGGTCTCACAGTGCAAGTTGGTGCCAAGCAATGGGGTGAAATAAGAAGAAAAAAAACTAAAATCTCACAGGGCACCTCATTAGTTATTGGTGGCAGCTAGGGAAGCGCTGTCACATATTAGTGGCAACAGTGGGATCAAAAACCCATTGGGCTGCCATCAGAGAAAAGTAGTTGCATGGTTGAGTCTCACCATGACAGTTACCTACTGCAGAATTAAATCAGTTTGATATCACTTAAACTGACATGTCTTTATCCCACAGAATCCTGGGACTTGTAGTATGGTTAGGCTCTCTGACAAACCAGATTGAATACATCAACAAATGATAAATCTCAGGAATCTATAGGATAGTCATGGCAGTTAAAGTGGTGTCAAACTGCTTTAATTTTGTAGAGTGGATATATCCCAACTAGAGTCTTTGGAGCAAAACTTTTTAGAGCACATTTTTTTAAGGTAATGCTGAGGATGTATATTACCGATTACCTTCCTTATCTTTTAATCTACTTTCACCATAGCCAGAGTGAATTAATGTAAATGTTGTCAGGCAAATTTTTTTCAGCTGTTTTCAAATTATGGAGTTTCAGTTTGCCAAAGTCTGAGAAATCCAAATGTGAGGTATCTTTATTTAGGGTCAGGATTAAATGGTGATTTTACACCTCCCCTTCCCCTGCCACTTACTGCCTCCCTTTATTCTGTAGTCAGAGGGCTATGGGGAAAAAAACTGAAAGCAATAATTTCTTTTAAAAAACAATTCTAGACCAGTACTGTAGTTTTTGCTTTCTCCTTTTCATTTTTTCATTACCAGACTGTGTAAATAATGGCATGGTGAGTGCCTTTGCTAGACAGAGTTGGTGGCATTCCAGTTCCTGATAAGCTCCCAATGTCCTCAGTATGACCCCAGATAATGAACAAAAGGATATGGCTGTGAACACCTTCAGATTCTTGCCAATATTCCTTGAACTCTCAATCAGGACATTGGGTTAATCTTTTCTTTTAAAAAGTGATTTATGCTATACTGATCACAGTGCAGTAAAAACATAAGAGGGATGTTTGATGTCAAGAGAAAAGGGAAAGTATTCTGTAACTAAATTTTTATAATTCATGTGCTTTGGATTATATATGTATGTCATCACTTTTGAATTATACTCAGTCAAGCTATTGGAAGTAAATGCTAGTACTGCATAGCACTTTGTGATGCAACCATTTGAACAATACATGAGAACACATAAGAATGGACTTTTTACAGAAACTAGAATTGTTATAGCATCAGTAGTATGTTTATAAATTGCCTATATCACAGTTAGTTTCAAATTGACTTATAGCTATTTAACATTAATGTTTTGCAACCACTGTCGATAAACTAATTTGCAATAGTCCCCAACAAGATGTGCCCAGTGATTGCTTTTAAGGTTCCTATACTAAGTGCCCATAATTTGAAATCTTACAATCAGAACAGCCACATAGTAATCTCCTGGTTACTGCTGCCTTTCCTTCCTGTGTTCTTAAACTGGCTAGAGGTAATAAAAAAAAAAAAAACAACATATAACACAGGATGGGTGTTCTGTAAGCAAAATGAAACAGTCAAGATTTTTAATATATAAGGCCAGGGCTTTATATCTCCCTCAACCCCTCCTCCCCCAAATTAAAAGAACACACAGTATGTACTTCATAAAATGAATGAACAACAACAATGAAAAGATTAAAACACAGATAACAGACAACTAATTACTTGGTCTTGGTTTTTCTTGCTGCCAATGCAAATCAAGTAACACAGGTATCTAGTAATCCTGGCTTCCTAAAAGAGTAGCCATATTCTGCCATTAGCAGTATAACAGATAAGCTTCACCATTCGGAATAATCTTGATGGAAGCACACTGATGTGCAGGATGACTTGGCTACACTATACAGGATCTCTCCTCGGTATAGTTTTCCAACCAGGATTTTGAAAATGGAAAGTTACCTAAATGATCTATTACCACCAAATGCTTGTGAAATTTCACAAGGCAGGGGGGAGTGTATGGTTTGAACAGGAGGAAATCATGTTATATTCTGGGTGGAGGAAAGGTTCCAGTTCTTCCTCCTCTCACTGCTTTATACTAACTCTTCTATCTCCTATCAACAGCAAACCATTAAATTAGGGATATTTCACAAATCTGGAAGGGGTCTGTCTCTCTGTCATGATTTGTTGTGGCCCAAAAGTTTAATTAGGTATACCAAGGCATGTCAATTCCCATTTCTCATTCAGGGTGTTCATGCATCTCAGTGCTGAATGGAAACCAACTTGTACATTTAGTGAGCACATGCTACAGACCTGTCCCGTAGACTAAAACAGTAACTTTTACAATTACTTCCTCTTAGTAGCATTCATCCAATTTCCATGCAATGTGAGAAATGTATTTTTTGCTTTCTTTCTTTAAAACACACCTATTTCCCCCAGTAATTACCTCACCTATTAGGAAATACAGCTAAGAAAACCAGGAAAAGCCTATTCTGCAATAACATCATGAATAAGAAAAGGTTTGCTTTTTAAGATAAAGGTCTCCAGCTCTTTAATTTTGTCACCTCTCCACAAGTTTCCTGTTGTTTACTTCCTAGCATCTACTGCCTGTTCTAACCTCCTGCTGTTCATCACTTGCATACTGTGATCAGGTTTAGCTTTTTGTTTCTTGTTCACAACTGCAGAAGACAACATTTGAGAAATCAGGATGCCTCTAGCTGGGCTGAAAGTATGAAAAGAGTATTTTCCATACTGTTTCAGTTCATTCATCTTTGCTAAAATTCCTTCTCATTTGTTGTTGTTGTGTGTCTTCAAGTAATTTTTGACTTACGGCAACCTTATCATGGGGTTTTCTTGCCAAGATTTGCTCAGCGGAAGTTTGCCATTGTCTTCCCCTGAGGCTGAGAGCATATGACTTGCCCAAGATCACCAAGCGGGTCTCATGGCCGAGCTGGAAATTGAACCCTAGTCTCCAGTCACAGTCCCAATGTTCAAACCACTATGCCACCCTGGGTCTCTCCTTCTCATTAATGAATAAAAATATTTTTTCTCTCCCCATAAAAAAAAAAACTGAAGGAAATTTACTAGAATAAAAAATAAACTAGCCTCCCCAGGTCTACATGGTTGCACAACTCTCTCCACAATCTCTATGCTTGGAGATATATACCAATGTGTTCAAAGGAACTTATTCCATATATATAGGATTGTAGCCTTAAAGAGGTACAGCTAAAGAAGTTAGCTAATGGTGTCTGCAGCAGTGAAAAATTGCATTTGGTCTTGAGGGAGACAGGTTCAGAATCTACCTTGGAAATTCACCTTTAGATCACAGCATCTAGGCCTTGATGTCGCCATTGTAAAAGCTCAGTATAACAAAATAAATTGCAGTATTGTAAGCCTTTCTGTAGAATAGGATATATTATACCTGGTTAGTTGGAAACAGAAGGTTTTGTTCTACTGCAATTGTATCAAATCTGTGTTTCAACTAATTTTTGAAAACCAAGAATAAAGAAGAAATCCAGTACTGTGGAGTAGGGTTTGAGGTTGAACTAGGACTTGAAGAGACCACAGTTCAAATCCCTGCTCGGCCACGGAAACTCACTGGCTGATCTTGGACAAGTCACACAGTCTTAGAGGAAGATGATAGCATACCTCATCTGAATGAATCTTGAAAAAAAAAATCCTAGGTCAGAGTTACCATAATTCAGATGACTTGAAGGTGCCTAACAAAACAATAAAGTGCCAGCAGTAAATGTGCTCAGTCTCGGTCTAACTTTGCTTAGGTATAATTTTTAAAAACAGGCAGTGAAGTTTCCAACAAAAGTAAGTATCACGGTGTTCAATGGGTCAAAGGCTGCAATCTTATGCAAGCTTATATGATACTAAGCACCAATAAACAAAGACTTGCTTCTGAACACAGACAGAAGTACACTGTAAGTACTGACTTTGTTTAGTTTCTATACATGTAGAGATACTGTTCCTGTGGAAAAACAGTCCTGATCCCATATTGAAAATCTGATAAGCATACACAATTAACAGAAAGAGGAAGCCAGTCACTCACAAACCATAAGGTTGTGAGTTCCAATACCATCCAGGGCTCAGGCTCACATCCTTCCAAGGTTGCTAAAATGAGTACCTGGCTTGTTGAGAGAAATTAGCTTATATTTGTAAACCGTTTAGAGACTGCATTGCACGGTATGAAGCAGTATATAAATGAAGCTGCTATTGCTATTGCTACTCTCAGAAGAAAATTCTATCTATTACATTTTAACTAATTTTACCAGATTAATAGAGCATTTTACATGAGGTTGCCTTTGAAGATAGTTCACCAACATAAATGGTTCAGAAGATTATACTGTGCTTGGATAGTGGATCTTCTCACGCAACGGCCCTAAATTTAATCTATAATTCTGAATATACAACAGCAATTTTAAGAATAATAATAATAATAGAACTGCACTGGATTCCAGGGCATTTTCAGAAGTTTAGTTCAAGGAATTAGTTTTAGTGTTTATAATCCTATATAGTTTGAAACAAATGTATGTAAATGTCTATCTTCTCTTTACATTGACTTCACCAAAATTTAAGTTCTGTTTCATGTACACTCTTTTGGGTGCTCACTGCCAGGTGACCTTAAGTGGATGACAAGGAAGCACAAGACCACTTAATTCCTGTTTGCAAAATGCCATTCCCTGAGAGGGAATATCACATGTTAGGTTGTTTAATCCCTCTTTCCTATTTTATCCCCCCCCTCCATTTAATTGACAAGTAGTGGTGACAGAAGAAGGGCATGCGGCTAAATTTGATAGGATAAGAACATAAATAATACAGACAACTTTATTAGAGTAAAAATAACAACTATCTCATTGACTATAGCTGTCAGAACCTTGGCACCACACAGGCCAAGGATCAATCCATTGGTCAACCCAACTGCTGAATGATGGCTTGCCTGCTGGGAAGGATGGCAGTAAATGGGATCCATATGGTGTCAGATACTATGCATCTCTCTGTGCCATTGGTAATGGGTAGTTCCTGATCTCTGCTTCCTCTTAAATGTCTACACCTCTAACTTCTCTTAAGGGAATCTTCAAAGGAAGAGAGACCAGCATACAGGCCCCATCTCTCACCCTCAGTTGATCCAGCCCATGCCAAAAGTACATGAAATGAGAGCAGGGATCCATACAATCCACACAAATCCTGCTTTAATTCCCACTTGCAGAATGCCTTTCTTGACATATTAAATTATATGCTATTTATCCCTCCTCTCACATAATGAAATTGAGCATTATTCTCCCCTTGTTCTCCAAAAAGCAACAGAGTCATGTGTCTGCTTTGTTAAGGGCAATCAAGTTTATTACATAGCATGATCATTCATGGACTATAGCCCACTTCTTCAGGTACGGGTCTTTTAAAGGAAAACATTTATTTTTTAAAAAAAAACAGGATGTTGTGTTTAGGGGGAAACCCACACACAATTCAAATCTACCCTGGATGGAGGTAGGCATGATACAACTGGTGGGCATAATAGTTACACACAAAAACACAAATCTGCAGCAAAATCTATTTGGCCAGTGACCCATGACTGTACCAAAGTCTCTTAAAAGTCACTGACTCTCCCTGTTCAAGAACAGGTGCTTGGTGCACTGGAAACCACTGCTTCAATCACCACCTACTTTTCCAAAAACACACTCTGCATCTCAGATTTCATCAAAATATTAGCTGTTAAGTCCATATACAAAGAGGCAGTAGAGAAATTAACTCTAACTGAAGGAGAAGCTATAAATATTTATAACACAGGATGTTACTTCTTCCTGTTTATTTTCCTTCCTTTCCTTACAAGAACTGGATGTTTGAACATTTAATGCTAAAGAAACAATGCCGACGAACAAACCTGTTCACAATAAAGTGGTTTGCTGCCTAATGTGCATGTCGCTTAACTTGAAAATAAAACCATGCCATTGTTGTTCCATGCATGGCATGAATTTCTGGAAAGGAAATGCTTTCTCATGTATCCTGTTTACAGGTTCAAAGAGTTAGATTTACCCTTGCTTGCCATAACCTGCATCATTTACTCTTTAAGTAGATAATGAAAAAATTAGAAATTACAAATTAAACAGGGCCTACTTTTGAAACTGTATATCATACGCTCCTGTTTGAAACCTTGGCACCAAAGAGCATGCATGGCATAGAATGAGCAAGGCCATAGACAACCATGGCCAAAAAGACTGGAGGTTTTGAACAGGGAGAATCACAAAAGCAGGTGCTAAAGAATGACTGCTAAGGGGATGAATAGTTGAGAGGAGGCAATTTTTTAAAAAGATGGCTGACAAAGGGGATTCTATGATTCAAGAGACAAGATTAAGATATGAGCTGACCACTGGCAGTCAGAATGGCAGTGGGAGGAAGTTAGGCAGGCTAGGAGGCCCTACAAGTGAGATAAAGCAGCCAGTGGGCATGTGAAGTGTAAAGCCCCAGCATGTGCCCATAGTAACAGGAAATGAGGATCCATAAGAGGAGACAAAGGACTGGTTTAACTATAAAGCATACTTGGGGAAAGTGTAACCCTCAAACTCCAGTTTTGTGCCCCCCCCCCAGTCTACCATCAGTCCCTGTAAACCCTCTGAACACTCCCCAAATGGTATTATGGTGCAATTTTGGGCAGTTTTCACCTGAAACTCACTTTAAGGTCTCTCAAAGATGCCAAAATACATGAAAACATCTGTCCACAATCTCCTAACCCGTCCCCTTCCAAATTCCTTTTTATATTTCTGTTTTCAGCTATATGCCAGTAAAAATGGTGTCAGGAAGGGACCATTGCATCACTTTTGTTTGCTGCTTTGGCTGATAAGTGGCCAGAAAGGGATATAAAGTGGGCCCACTGTATCTGCAGGGGTTTGGTTCCAGGACCCTACAAAGATACAGAAAAATGTGATTGTTCAAGTCCCATATTATTAAACAGTGGAAGAAATGTGTCGTAGTTGGTGGAATTTGCAGATCCAGAGGGCCCACTGCATTTGAGAGCCCTACTGGATGGGTGCAGTCTGTGAAGGCTAGGGTGGACAATGGCACCCAGCCCTGTGTAGTTGCCCATTCCTGCTATATAGGGAAGGAAGGGTAAATGTTGTTGTGGTTGCTAACTGCCCTCGA
>CM034703.1:276555705-276569839 GCA_020142125.1 Phrynosoma platyrhinos
GGGAAGCCTCCTGGGGGGCCCCCGCGGAGGCACCAGGCCTCTCGGAGGCCTGGCGCGGCCGAGGGAAGCCTCCTGGGGGCCACCTGCTGTCGTGCACATGCGCGCCAGATGTGGAGGGGCGGCTGCCATTTTGTTTTTCAAAATGGCGTGGCGCACGCATGTGCACGGGGGCCCCCAAGCGCCATTCCCCCCCGGCCCGTCGGCAAAAAAAGTTGCCGACCCCTGGCTTTAACCAATTTTTATTGTTTTAAACTTTTTAATTGTTTAAATAGGATTTTATTCTATGCTGCTCTGAGATCGTATGATATAGGGCAGTATACAAAAATGTTAATAAATACATACATAATAAAATAAATTTAGATGGTTTCTTGTGACACCCACAAAATTTCAAAACCTTTAGCTCTTGAACAGCAACTCTCCTTAGCAGTCATCCAGCCGATTCAGCAATGATCAGTATTAATTCCAGAGGCTAAAATATGCAGATCCTTTGCAATTACTTTGTTTACCTAGTATGTATGTCATTCCTTCTTGAAAACTGAGTGCTGATGAAATTAGAAACATGAACATTCATTACTTTAAGTATTACTCAGCTTCGCTTGACTCCCACAATTGCCACATCCTCTGTGCACAACACAGTGTTAAGCTCAGTTTTTTAGTCTTTATCCCATTACATCACACAGTTCAAAGTTCTTGGTTTTAGATGGATTAGCCACGGCTAGACATTGCTTTGTTACATGATTAGTTGGTGCTCTTTTACTGTACATTGCCTGGTGAAGGGCAGGAAATACAGAAATATTTTTTTAAATGTCCACTGCCTTGGAAGCTTGGTAGGTGCACAGAAACTATTTTTCACAGAACTCTAAACAAAGTTGTTAATTAAATTAATAACATTAATTATAGATAACAAAAATGCAAATAGATGTTTTGCTGATTTCTCCTGACTTCATCATAGTTCAAGAGTTTTAAGAAAAAGCAATTTACAGCTTGGTGAACTAACCAATTTCGTAGCACAAATAAAATAAACTAGACAGACAGAAGAAAAGAACCACTGGCAAATCAAAGGCAACTAAACCTCCAACACTAACACTAACAACAACAACAACAACTTCACATAGATAGAAAGTACTGCTGTTGTTGTTGCTGTGTGCCTTCAAGTTGTTTCTGACTTCAAGCAACCCTAAGGTGACCCTATCATGGGGGTTTTTCTGCAAGATTTGTTCAGAGGGATTTTTGCCATTGTCATCCTCTGAGGCTGAGAGTGTCTGATTTGCTCAAAATCACACAGTGGGCTTCCATGGCCAAACGGGAATTTGTACCCTCCTCTCCATAGTCATAATCCAGTGCTCAAACCACTACACCACACTGGCTCTGTAGACAGAAAGTATACAGGTTCCTAAAATATTGCCATGTAATATGGATATCAAATTAACAGATTCCCAAACAAATAACAGAACCTGTGGAGCATGAGTTGTGCTTTTAGCAGTTGGACCCAAAGTCCTTCTATCTCCTTAATTAGGGCAAATTGTAGTCAAAGTGACCCGCTAGTAAGCATGAAGCACTGTCTGCAGCTGACTGGAAGGAATACTGCATCTCTCTGCCAACAAGAAGTCACTAATAGACCCTCAACCAGCCTTTAACTAACTGCCAACTTCAATACATCCTAAAGAAGAGTACTTTCTATCCTCTCTTGAATGGGATAACGGAATAAAATATTATTCAGAGTGCTGTAATCTTTGTTTAGTTTTACTTTAGGCTCAAATATATTTTGTTCCTCCCTCCTTCCAAAATTTCAGATGCATTTTAATTCAGAACACTCTCACACTAAACACACTCCAAACTTTTATGGGCAAGACCATTGTCAAGAATTAACTCCATCCATTTCTGCCAGTAAACACTACTACATAAAAATGAAATGCCATGTTAAGATTGCAGAGGTGAATTCTCAGTTGAAGATGCATGTTTGGCTTGGACCCACAAAGAATCACCAATGAGCACCAAATGACAGGAAGGATTTCTGCCACTCAATATACACCAAGTCTGTGTAATAAAACAAATGTTTAAATACTACTTATTAAATATATACACTTTGGAGTACCAATCTGTATGCAGAAAGAAACATGAGAGGAATGAGTGTGCTAATGTCAACTTTCACCACTTGATAATATGTATCAATTATTTTACTTCACCAATATTTATTCTGCTGCCAAAATAATAACATATTATCTGACAATGATCTCAACTAGTATCAGCTACCTGGGTGAACAAGAAGGAGAGCCTTTTCAAGGTCAAAGACTGGTGATAGTCAAATGTGCTTTGATACTAATATTGGACAAGCACATAAGGATTCACTCTCAGTGTGTGAAATTATTGGATATTAATCTTACTGTTATTCTGGCCACATTTGGACAATCAGACTAACTTGAGTTATGCAAAATCTTTGTGCACCTGCAGAGAGTCACTTTGCTCTCACTTCAGACAAGTGAGTAAAGAAGCTAGGAAGCTGCAGTGAGCCACTGTTACAGCCAAACCAATAACTAAGGTTGATGATCTCCAAACAAGTCAGGATACAGAAGCCAACCTTAAATGATGCCTTCATATCCCAACTTGCCTAGAAATGGCAAGAAGCCATTAACCGTAGTTTCTCAATGTAGACATTGCGTGACACTGCAGCATCTTAGCTTTTTGGTTTTGGTGTCCCCACCCCACCCCTGTTTGTGGGAAGAGAGAAGTTAAACAGCTGCATGTGGGTACAGGAGATTTGTGGGTATTTATCAAACTGAGATTTGATCATCAGAAGCATAGCAGCATGCATATACCACACCCATAAATATTTCTGTCAGAGTTGTTTTTAAATGGCATTTTACTCTCAGTTTATGCTGAACGTAGCATTTATTAATTCATGTTTAATAATTAATATTTATTAATTATGATAAAGTTTATATTCCTCTGGAGGAGACCTGTGCAACTGCTCTTTTAACAAGGACAACAGAGTACATTTTGTATCATACTGGTTTAGATTTCTATAATACTCTATATTCTCTTGTACTATACATGGGAATAACATATCCAGAACTAATATGATTTTTAACATTAGATTTTTATAAACTGAACTCTGTTGATTAACAACTATCTAAAGGATCAAGACCATGATTAGTGTTACAGAATTTACAACTGATTTGAACAATCCATTAAATCTTTCATTATACTTCTATTGCTACTTACATGAAACAGTCCAATGATGCCTGATTAGTGTCATTAGATTCACATACTAACCACTATGCAAAACAGGAATATTGAGACCTCTACATGTTTTACAAATAATTAAATAATGGATATTTTAGGGGACTAGCCACAATCTAGTCAGACCATGAAACATCCCTAGGAATGAAATCTTATCTAGATCAGTGGGACACATTTCCCTGCAAAATATAGTTTGGACCAACATGTAATTTTATAAACCTGACAAAAGTAACTAGTATAGAATAGTCTTAAAATACCATAATTATGTTGACATAAACAGTCTGTGAAAATGCATGAATTCATCTCCTTGTTAGGAGCAATACATTCTTATTAAAATAATATTTTTCTTTAATCCTACTTGTTAATTCCACCTTTACCTTTACTTTACTCAATAGATCATTATTAAAATATTTTAATTTTATATATTTATCATCAAATGTTTTTGGTTTCATGAAATACCCCAATTTTATGAAACAGAAATCATTCATATTATGCATTTAAATGCAGTTTTGTAATACATCTTCCTGAATTGCTTATTCCAAAAATAAATCCTATTTTACCAAGTCTGCCATCAGACTTACCTGGAACGGCTAAAGAAAGCTGTGCAGAACCTCTCAGTATTTATAGTTGCAATTCTGACTTATTACTCTGCCACAGCTAATGTAGATTCTTTAGATTGGGGGGAAACCCCAAAAAGCAGTGCAGACTCTAAAATATCTACAGACCATACCTCTGTTTCTCTTCCTGAGATGCTTGTTGCCTGTACTTCCAATCCCCAGTTAGCTCTCTTGGCTGTGAGATAAAATGGATAATCCTTTGCCACCATTGTGGCTGAAGGAGTAGCAGTTTCGGATGTCACCGCTGATCCTGTGTGTCTACACAATATGAAAGCAAAGCCAGGTCTTCTGCCTGCAACCTCTCTGCCACTCAAAACCTGGAGAATGGGAGCTTTCTTCTGCAGCTGCACTAGGTTTCTGAAAACATTACCTAAGGCAACACTTGTGCTCCACTGAAACAGGAAGCAGAAAAGCTCTTGAGTGTGTCAAGCAAGTGTAACTGAATACTGTTCATTACTGAGGCCCGCCCACTGATACCAACTGGGAGGAGAGGGGGCAAGACTTCAGCACAAAGCAGCACAACACAGCAAATAACTCAAAACTTACTGAAAAATCAATGGAAAATACTTGTCTATGAAAAGTGCACTGTTCTACAAAAACAGGAGGAACAAATCACTGTTCACTGTCTTTAAGTTTTAAAAAAATGATATCTGATTGCTGGTTATTTGCATTTAAATTAGAACATACACTTGTCAGCAGCATTTAAAATTTAATAATAATCACTGACATTTGATTTGTTCAGACATGTGAATCTCTCTCATATCCTCCATAGTTGGGCTCAAAGCAAGGTTTAAATCGAAGGAATTTAAATCATTGATTTAAACTGTTTAAGTCATTGGAATTTTTTCATTACCACAGAAAACCTCTAGATTCAAATCATGGGTTATATAGTTACCACTGATACTTTTGTACATATATTTTGAACATTGGTGCAAATTATATCACTATAATATGTTAATTTACAACATCTAGGAAAGTGCAGTTTGTGGCAGTTTTTTTTTTTTAAAAAAAAAAGCTTTCTTTTTATTTATTTAGGAAATAGCAGTACAAAAATGTTTATCACCTGTGGCAAGCTGTGGATGCTACACATTAGGAATGATAAAAAGTAATTATCACTCGTACCAACATGACATCAAAGAGTGTGATCTTAACTGGTCAAGGGCCTGCTGAGCCACCACTCAGGTGAAATTGTGTCAATTGACCACTCCCCAGCTTTAAAATTTTAGAAATTACTTATGAATATCCTGGCCTAACTTTGTGTCAGCATTGTGCGCATTGAGCCTGGGGAGGTTTGGACCTGGCATAAATTCAATCCTTCCTTCTTCAATCCTTCTTCACTCTCTCTTGGCTCCTCTGACAGCAGAAGCCTCTGCTGGCAGATCCTTGAAATCTGCTGACACATCAACACTTCTGCTGGCAAGTAGAAGGAAAACATTGTTTGCACTCAATGTTTGCACTCAATTAATGGACCCATGCTATCACTCTTCTCTACTTTAATTCTCCTAATTCCTTTGCCTTGCTGAATTCAGCACAACACAGTGTGGTATATGCCTGACTCCACCCATCTTTGTACAGCACATAACTTTCTCCTGCTGAAAAGCTAGAGCTGGTAATTACTATGCAGTGCTGGAGAGACTAGAGCCATTTTGATGAGATGAAAAACTTAGGGCCTAAGCAGACTGCTAGAAATAGTGCATATTAAATTGAGGCACTGCCCTGGCTCAGTGCTAGGGAATTATGGGAACTGTAATTTATTGTGGCTCCAGAGCTCTCTGACAGAGAAGGCTCAATGTCTCAGAAAAAAATACAATTCTCATGATTCCTTAGCACCGAGCCAGGGCAGTGCCTCAATTTAATGTGCATTAGTTCTAGCAGTCTGCTTAGGCCCTCACATAAATGTCCTTGTTTAATTGTAGGTAAGGGCCTCGGCAGACGGCTAATTGAGCTGTCTCCGAGGCAGGGAAGAGGGACAGCTGCACGCTCGGCGCCCCTTCCTCCTCCTGAGGTTGCCCTCGGAGCCACTGGCGCTCCACATGGCCGGCGCTCCGGGGGCAATCTCCCGCCGCAGCGTCCTGACACGCTGCGGCGGATAAGTCAGCGAAAGTGCGCCTCACGCTTTTGGGGCGCACTTTTGCTGACTTCAGAAAGGAGCACTGATTTAGCGCTCCTTTCAGGGGCGGCGAAGAAGCACCGCAGGATCGAGGCGTGGGGATGCCTCGGTCCTGCAGCGCACCTTCCCGGGGCGGCGCAGAGCCACCAGTCTGCTTCCCCCCTAAGTGTATGTATACTTCAACAGAGCTACTAATTAATTTTTATGGGTGTAAGTATAAATTTGTGTTAAGTTTGTGTTAGCATGCTTGTGATGAGATTTCATTTGAACTATGATTTTAAAATGAGTCAAGAGAGAATTTTAGTATTCTATTTTTTCCCAATTTAAAATCCAAACAAATATCATATCTTAATTTTTGTGTAAGTTATCCAGTTTGGACAAAACTGCCTATGTCCTTCTTGCATTGGTGTTTAGTCTTAAATATACAGAATCATAGAATCATAGAGTAGGAAGAGACCACAAGGGCCGTCCAGTCCAACCCCCTGCCATGCAGGAACTCAAAATCAAAGCAACCCCAACAGATGGCCATCCAGCCTCTGTTTAAAGACCTCCAAAGAAGGAGACTCCACTAACCTCCAAGGGAGTGTTTCCACTGTCAAACAGCCCTTGCTTTCAGGAGGTACCTCCTAATGTTGAGGTGGAATCTCTTTTCCTGTAGCTTGCATCCATTGTTCCGGGTCCTGTTTTCTGGAGCAGCAGAAAACAAGCTAGCGCCCTTCTCAATATGACATCCCTTCAAATATTTAAACAGGGCTATCATATCACCTCTTAACTGTCTCTTCTCCAGGCTAAACATACCCAGTTCCCTAAGTCATTCCTCATAGGGCATGGTTTCCAGACCCTTCACCATTTTAGTCAACCTCCCCTGGACACACTCCAGTTTCTCCACATCCTTTTTGAATTGTGGTGCCCAGAACTGGACACAGTATTCCAGGTGGGGCCTGACCAAAGCAGAATACAATGGCACTACAGAGAATATTCAAACACGTATTTCACTCACATCTGTCTTGAAATGGAATAATCACAACAAGGTCTTCTTATGGGTTTTTTTTGGGGGGGGTATGAAACTTATTTTTCCTATGTAAAATGCAAGTTACATTTATGCATGGTATAGGATTAAACTCCACTACAAAGATGCTCTCCCAGCAACACTTTATGAACTATTGAATCAATGTGTCTGAGAAAGAAAATTCAAACAGTTACTTTTAGTTCACACCGTTGCCATTTGTCAGAGGAAAAGTTTGTTTTTATAGTTAGGCTGTACTTCAATCACTAGACAGACAGCTTCCTCTTCTTTGTCTTTTTCAAAGGGTGAAAAATACAGCAAATGGAAAAATAGCTCTGTATGGTATATGTTTCCATTCACAAAGGCAAAGGATACCTTCACCTGTTTACAAATGTACAAAAAGAGGCATGAACCATTCTAGCACTCTCTTAATGATAAAGAAATGTAAGATCATATAGAAATATAGTTTTATTTCTTGGAGGTAGATATTTGGATTTGAATACTCAGATCTGAATATCTTGTTTTTCCTTTAATAAAATAACTTTTAGATCAACTTTAATAGAACTCTTTGTTTTTCCTCTAGACAATGAGTGATTTATAAACTGAGATGTTATAATGGTTGTCAAACTTATATTCCAATATAAAAGGTAAAAGGTAAAGGTATTCCCCGTTGACAAGGTTGTCAAGTTGTGTCCAACTGTAGGGGGCGGTGCTCATCTCCATTACTAAGCTGAAGAGCCAGCATTGTCAGAGATTACTCTGTGATCCTGTGGCCAGCATGATTGCACAGAATGCTGTGCAATCCAATATGCAGCTAGCAAAATCAAAACATACATATTAGACCACTACTACAATACCTTGGTGTATAACTCTATTTTTCTAAAACAGCGATTCCCGACCTTTAGTCTTCCAGGTGTTTTGGGCTTCAGTTCCCAGAATCCCCAACCAACTTGACCAACATTCAGAAATTCTGGGAGCAGAAGTCCAAAACATCTGGAGGACCAAAGTTTGAGAACCATTGTTCTAAAAGGAAAACAAGAATCCTGCTATGTACTCCAAAACTGCTTCTGAAAGTGATAGCCCCTGAGCCACTGGCTGTCAGTCCCCAGGAAAGAAAGGACCAATTGTAGCCAATAAACACAAATATGGTGCTTGTCCCAAACACAGTCCAGGCTATACAGCTGATAGCAGACACCAGCTAATAAGTAAGCACAATAACAAAGCAGCTTATAATTCGGCACTTCCTTTACCTAGTAAACACAAGCCTTAAGACCCAAACACAATTCATTCAAAAATTTCAGATCCAGCAAGAGAGTTCCGTAATATTCAAGTCAAGTACATGGCATCCAGAGTGAACAAACACAGTCAAGGTCAAACACAGAGTTCAGGAACAGGACAAAGAGCCAGATAGGTCAGATAATCTTTGATAACTCTTGGAGGGCATGGCTGGGAATTTACAGATCAGAAGCTCAATGCAGCTGCATCTTAATTAATTGCTCTTTCCTAGAAATCCTGAGACCTCCTCAAGCCCTCCCTTTGTTGTCTCTGCTTGGCGAAGGTAGAATGGGTAAACTGTCTTCTATATCTGAATGGACAGGACTCTCTGCCAGAGGTGGTATTGCACTTTGGTCTCTATCTGAAACATTTGGCTCTGGAACTTCCTCTTCCTCTGGTTCAGCAGCAGATCCCAGCAGGTCCACTGTTTCAGTCTTTGTGTCAAAGTCCATGCCCATGTTCTGGAAGCAGGACATGACACTGCTGGCCCCTGGCATACTAGGAAAAAACCTAATTGTTTGTCCCCCACTACAGATAGCCTGAGAAGCACTGCTCTATGATGTATCTCAAAATGTACTAAAAGATCTGTACTTGTAAGTGCATGCTGACACATATTCAGATGCAAAGTAGGCATCTGTTTTACCTCCTCAAAGTCTAACTTGTCCACTACTTTTGTAGTTTATTGTGGCACCAGAGCTCTCTGACAGAGAAGTCTCAATGTCTCAGAAAAAAATACAATTCCCATGATTCCCTAGCATTGAGCCAGGACAGTTAAAGTGGACTCAATTTGCACTATTTCTGGCAGTCTGCAAAGGCCCTCAGTTCCTTCCCTGTCATGCCATCAACCTTTGGAGTCTCCAACCATTCTGTTGTATTCATCTGTTTATAGCTTGATATTTTGCCATGATACTGTGTGGTGTTTTCTCCTTCTAGTGTTGTTGGAGGAGCCCTGGTGATGCAGTGGTTAGATGCTGGTACTGCAGACACAAGGTTGTGAGTTTGATCCCAGACAAGGCTCCAAGGCTGACTTAGCTTCCATCCTTTCATAGGTTGGTACAATGTGTACTCAGCTTTTTAGGGGCAAATGGTTTACAGATTGTAAACTGCTTAGAGAGTGCTAGTTCACTGACAAGCAGTATAGAAATGTTAATGCTATTGCTAATGCTATTGTTATTGTTGGTCGTGGTAGTAGCAGCGATGCTGTTGCCATGATCATTGTGTCTAAAAACTGCACTGGCATTTTAACTAAATATTGTAAATTAAGAAGCATCCTTACGGATTTTTTGAACAGAAAGATGACCATTTAAATGCTCCTTTTTTTCAAAACAATCTTGAGAGAAGTAGAGTTTACTTTCAGGATTCTTGTCTCAGGTCCAAAACACACTGCAGAAATAATCCAGTTTGAGACTGCTTTAACTGGCCTAGTGCAATGCTAGGTAATTCTGGAACTGCATGTTTATGAGACATTTAACCTTCTCTGTCTGAGAGCTCTGGTAAACTACAATAAACTACAATTGTCAGGATTTCCTAGCACTCAGCCAGGGTAGTTAAAGTGGTTTCAAACTGGATTATTTCTGCAATGTGTTTTGGACCTCAATCAAGCAGGATGCACTGAGCATGTCGTCAACTGCACATATGGACCGGACAAATGGGGGCATTTAGCTGTGAAACTAGGCTTTAGAGAAGTAATTGACTCATGTTTCAAAGTGATTTGCTTTATCATCACCTGTTCTGCCCAGAGGTATGCACAGGTATCCTTTGGGAAGGAAGCTTGCTGGGAAGTCCTAAAAGGAGCAGAATTGGAAGCTTAGGGGCAACTAAAAATAACTTTTTTTAAAAAGCTGTCATAATCTACATTGCCTGACCCTCCAGAAGTCACTTTGGTTCCATTCATATTGGAAACCATAGTCATAAGCTGGCAAACACCCAGCCCTTACTTCTCATTTCCATTACTTTTCTTTTGCATCTCTTTTGCATAGCACTTGAACACTGGGCTCTAAAGAGCAAAGTATAGGACTAGGCTTGAATCTCAGCACTGGCCAAAAAAAGGCTGGTTTATGAAGCTGGACTGCAAACAGACATCAACATCAGTATGTCCCTTTTTCCTTTGTAAGCAAAAACTTGCTTAGGCCCTTACAGTAATGTCAGTCCTGTTAAACTACACACAAAAGGTCATGTATCTGATACAATATAAACAAGAAACTTTGCTCTGAATGTATGTTCCATACTTGCAATTCATTGTAAAGCAAGTAATTCTGCCTATGTGTTAAGATCTCTCAAGATAGCAAATGAAGAAACTATTTTGTTGATCCCATGGATTTTACAATAAAGTTACCATTTGACTTAGATCAGAATCATGAAGTGAGGTACAATACTACTTGGAATACAAGATTATCTTATCTTTGTGTGTGTCTCTTTCTTACACACACTCCCTTCCCTTCCCATGAAACATCTGTCCAGTATCTTCCTGCCTAGTTTTTGCAAACATATAAGGAAGGAAATTTTATTCCCTCATTGGGCAGTTTATCCCACTGAACTGCTTTTAGAGGTTAAAAAAAATTCCCAAATTGGTTACCTTTTAAAAATACTGTTCCTATCTTAAGCTTTGCAGTCAGAATGAAAGAGAGACAGAGGAAAACCACTGTCTTGTTTCTTACAGACATCACTGTAGAAGACAACAGGTCCAAAACACACTGCAGATATAATCCAGTTTGAGGCTGTTTTAACTGCCATGGCTCAATGCTAGGGAATTTTGGGAACTGTAGTTTTGTGAGACATTTATCTTTCGCTGTCAGAGAGCTCAGCTGCCACAATAAACTACAATTCCCATTATTCCCTAACACTGAGCCAGGGCAGTTAAAGTGGACCAACAGTTTTGGACCAACAGTTAGCTTATCCTTTTTACAGTCCCTCATCTTTGGGTTCCATCACTTCCAGTTAGTTGGTATCCCTTCTGCACCTAGGTACATTCAACTAAATCCAGCTGGACTTGTTGTTCCCTGTTTGTTTGTTTGATCCACATCCCATCTTTCTCCAAACACTAAGATGAAAGGCAGGTTCCAACATCGTTTTTAAAAAAAATACAGAAAATTTTACATATTAAAATACAAATCAATCATACTATTAATCCTATTATTAACACACCAATTAAAGTAGTTTAATACTACACACTGATGAAAATTAAAATTAAAAGATTTAAA
This sequence comes from Phrynosoma platyrhinos, assembly GCA_020142125.1. Classification (NCBI taxonomy): domain Eukaryota; kingdom Metazoa; phylum Chordata; class Lepidosauria; order Squamata; family Phrynosomatidae; genus Phrynosoma; species Phrynosoma platyrhinos. The sequence continues at coordinate 276,567,154 of CM034703.1, forward strand.
AGTCCATCACATCCATTTAAAACCCCTGACTATATCAGACAGGCAATCACTGAACAGAAAGTTCTCTCACATCTTTATGTAATGTCTTTGCAACAGAAAATAGGGGTGCATCTTTTTACACCTCAATGCTAGATGATTTCATATCATTGAAGCCCAAACTCATAGATAAAGAGGCCTGGTTTCCCTTGCTTTCTTCAGTGCTCTTACATTAGGAGGTCTGCAGTCTCAAACTGGAGAGAAAGCAGATCCCACCATCTACCTTCTGTAAATTACCAGGAAGTGGCATCTGTTATTTGTAGATGTGTCAAAGGAGATGTTATTTCCTTCATGTACTTGAATTTCCATGTCCTCCCCAAATTTAACAGCTTACCAACAAACTGGATCTGAAAGTCAGATTTTCAATGAATTTGTGAATTCATGGCAAAAACTGACAAAAGAAAATGTATGCAAGTTGCAGGTGGGCTATAGTAGAAGGTAAGGAAGGATATGCCTTCTCGCTTGTCTTTTTCACCATTCTTTCACTGTGTATTCCTGCACAGCGGGGGGGGGGGGGGGGGGGGGGTTTAGACTAGTTGGCCCTTGCAGTTGCTGCCAAAGCTTTGATTCTTTGTTGCAACTTTACCACTTATAGCCCACATACTTTCAAGCTTTTCGACCCCTATCAGCTAAAACTTCAAAAGCCTACTAAAGTATAGGGATGCCATATCCTACAACTCAACAAAACTCCCCAGGTGACACACAAGACCTGATGACAGTAAGGGGATTTTAAAAACTGGAAATGTCTAAAGTTGCAGGTTAACATATCAGAAAGCATTTAAAATGTTTTTATTTACCTGATCCACTACCATTTCATTCACAGTAAAAAATAATCATGTAACTTGAGTAAGGGGGGGGGATTGCTCTATAAACCAACATGCCACTTTTTATTTTAAAAAAAAGATATTGAACAGAATATTGAATCTCTGAGAAGGTGAGCATAAGGTGATAAATAAAATACATAATTCATTTAAAACTGAGTTATTTCAAATCAAATCTAATTCTGATACTAATCTGAAGAACTCCTTTGGTAATTCAAACCAATACCACATTTAGCTGAATGCTCTTTTTCCAAAAGTAGCTACTGCTTTAGTTAACATAAAGCAAAGCTTTACACTGTTTCTTAACTCACTTAATTTTGCAGTGTCCCCTATTTACTTATCTTCTCAAACCTGAACTTGTGCTTCACACAAAATATCTTAAAACATGAGACAGGTCTCCCTGAGACACTTCCCAGAGCAAGCAAGAAGTTCTTCTTGGCCCCCTTCCAGTATCTCTCGATGACCCTGAAAAAAGAATGCCAGTCACCTCCCACCCCATCAGTACAACAGAGGAAGACGGGTACCTCATGCACTGATGCAGTCATGTTTCACAGGCTCATTCCTTTGAACTAATTCACTGGGAGACTGTACATACGCCGTATGCTTCTGTTCTCTTTCATTTCCAATTTGCACAGTAACTGCCTCTTCTCTCCTAGCAATGAATTAACTATACAGCTGACATATGGATATTCTTAACACAGAGGTTTGTAAATGCACAAATAGAGTAAGAAGGACAAGGGTTGCAGTCTCTTCCTTGCTTTTACTAAGACCTGTTGCACTTCTCCATTCCAAAGTCAAAAGCCATATAGACACACCACTCTTAAAAAGTAATCACGCTGGATAAGGCCATCTAATCCAGCATTCTGTTCCCACAGTGGCCAACCAACTGCTTATAGGAAGATCACAAGCAGGACACAAGCACAATAACATCCTTCCACTCATGTTCACTACTAACTGGAATTTATAGTAATATAGACAGCTATTAGGGGCCTAATGCCATAAGGGCACCAGATCCGGTCTGATGTTGGAAGCTAAGCAGGGTCAGCTCTGGATAGTACTTGGATGGGAGACTGCCAATGAATACCAGATTATGTAGGCTACACTTCAGAGGAAGGAATTGGTGTAGTCACCATAAGTCACACACATACACACTTTACTCCCTATGTGTGAGGGCAATTAATATGGTGAAGGGTCTGGAAACCATGCCCTATGAGGAACGACTTAGGGAACTGGGTATGTTTAGCTTGGAGAAGAAATAGTTAAGAGGTGATATGATAGCCCTGTTTAAATATTTGAAGGGATGTCATATTGAGGAGGGAGCTACCTTGTTTTCTGCTGCTCCAGAGAATAGGACTCGGAACAATGGATGCAAGCTACTGGAAAAGAAATTCCACCTCAACATTAGGAGGAACTTCCTGACAGTAAGGGCGGTTCGACAGTGGAGCACACTCCCTCGGAGAGTAGTGGAGTCTCCTTCCTTGGAGGTCTTTAAGCAGAGGCTGGATGGCCATCTGTCAGGGATGCTTTGATTGGGAGTTCCTGCATGGCAGGGGGTTGGACTGGATGGCCCTTGTGGTCTCTTCCAACTCTATGATTCTATGAAAATCAGTCATCTACCAAACTATGATTTAAACAATATCTTAACAGCATTTAGTGACAATATAAGCAACAGGTTTGCACTACTTTTCATTCCCTGTAGGGATAAAGTCAGAAAAGCTAAAGCACAGAATGAACTCAGGCTTGCTAGAGAGGTTAAGAACAATAAAAAGGGTTTCTGGGTTTGTCAGCAGCAAAAGGAAGAATAAGGAAATGGTAGGGCCACTGTGTGG
>CM034703.1:276578377-276596323 GCA_020142125.1 Phrynosoma platyrhinos
GCCACCCACATGTTTTCCTCTATTTTTAATTATTATGAATTTGAACATTACCTTTTAAGCCTTTATTTTGTAAGAACAGTGCTTTCATGGAATTTCTTTTGTTAAGATTAATGAAATTATATCTGATTGATTAATTATCCGACTTGATAAAATTATGGTATCCTGGAATATTTGCCTGATATGGAACATGGGATACAGCTTTTCTGTGGTTCCAGTCTTTTTTGGCTGAACAATCCTAGAAGATGGTGCTGGCAGCCTCTTGGATATTAGCTTGTGAGGTCCCACAAGGCTCAATACTGCCCCCTATGCTTTTTAAAATCTACATCAGGAACAGGTGACTGTAGAAGGCTAGGCAGCCATATTAGCCCTTTAAGAGACTTTGGAGGGCTGCACTTGCTCCTGCCTAAATAAATAAATACATAAATAAAATTGAAATTTGCCCCCAAACACTTTTAGGAGGTATGGGGGCATCATGTTTTGGGTTTCAAAAAAGACCTCTCCTGAGCCTAAGTTGGCCCAGGAAGATTGCAAAATGTGGTGGAAATGCACCCCACACCCACTACATGAAGATTTTGGGGGAAGTCACTGATGCCCAGGTCTCTCTCTCTCTCTCTCTCTCTCTCTCTCTCTCTCTGACAGGTAATACCAAGAAGGCTATTCAGGTCCTGAACCATTTACTGGTTCAGGTTAGGGTTAGGGTTACTGGTTCAGGTGAAAGATTAGATGTGGGTATGTAAACTGAGGCTCAATCCAGACAAGACAGAAGTGCTGCTGGTCAGTAGGAAAACTAACCTGGGTTTGGGACCACAGCTTATCCTGGATAGGGTTGCACTCTGTTTGAAAGATCAAATCACAGTTTGCAGATGGTCTTGGACCAGCACTGCTCCAGGAAAGTTGGGTGGCTGTAGTGCCTTTGCCCAGGTTCAGCTGGTGTGTCAGCTGCACCCTTTCTTGGGGAGGTGAATCTGGCCAGTGGTCCATACCTTAATTTCCTCCCAATTAGACTACTGTAATGTGATCTATATGGGGTTGTTCTTGAAATGTGTTCAGAAGGTGCAAATTGTTATCAACCAGATTGTTGTCAAATGTGCATTTTAGAGACCATATTAACATTAATATGTTTACATTATCTTTGGAGATACATTATCTTTCCTTTTGTTTCTGAATTCAATTCAAGGTGATGATGTTTACCTACAAAGATGCTGGGTTGACCTACTGAGTCCTAAGGGAAAATAACTGATGTTGCTATTTTGACAAAAATGTTACTCTGTTGCCTTTAGCCCTCACCCCAGTTACTGATCAAAGCACAACATGTCAAAACAATAAATTGCAACTGCACTAGTTTTCTGTAGTGCTTATTTTGTTCTAGGAAGTAATTACAACAGGAGTCAACCTGCATACATTGTGGAAATTTACTGGCTTTTAATTGTGCAGGTACTGTGGAGATCATGACATCTAAATTTGAAGTTCATTAATCTGTTTTTCCTTTGTTACATGAAATTCATGTGGTTAATGCTAAATCAAATTTACATTCTTAATGACTCTAGACTGCTCTATATTTCATAATCTGGATTTCCCCACCAATACTTTTAAGTCTAGGTGTAGTGGCTTGAAGTTGTTGTTGTATAATTTTAAGTCAGGTATTCAAAAATACCTGAAAGTTTATGAGAAAGTTTCCCAAAAGTGACAACTTCTCAATTGAACATGCTGAAATAAACACTTGATTATCTTGACCACAAGCCATGGAAATGGGAACTCAGATAGGAGATGACACATCTACTGCAGTACACATATAGCATGTTCACTTACCAAAACTGCCATCTAATTATAATAGCGTTGTCAATTCCGGCAATGTTTTATCAACTGTGAGACAGTCCTAAAGGAGGCACAGATTTCTGTACTGTGCCTAGTAAATGGCTCTTTCTACTCCTCACTCAAGTGTTCAACGTTGACATAAGTTGTTAGTGCTGAACATCTTTATGGACCATTGCACAGGAATCTTGGGTATGGCATAAGATTTTGCAGCCCCCTATTGAAAGAGGAAATCCAAAAGTAGATTGTTTCTGCTCTGTTTGCAGATTGATCTTGCTATATTGGAACACATACTGTTTTTGGAGCCTCAGGGCAGGCATATCAAATTAACCAAACCATTTATAATGAACTGAGTTATCACTAAAAGCATTCTGAGTTCATCCCCATTGTGACTATTTCTGATATTCAAAGGTAACAAAGATTCTATGTATGGAACTATTACCAGGAGTGCAAGTGGGAACCCTCCAGACTTTAGTGAACTACAACTAAAGCATCTTATTAAAAGATCTCACAGCATAGGTATGATTTGGAAAGACTGTTTTCTCCCACAACCATTTTAAAGAGACTATTGCAATCTGATCTGTAGCTATTTGTTCTACTCACAGTAGCAATTATTGTGTTATTTTTAGTTGTGATCAACTCTATGTAAGTTTCATTTGCAACTTAAGGTTGTTGTTGTTGTTGTTTTTATTAAGTGATTTAAATGCCTGGGAATAGAGTTCCTGGTGTAAGCCTATTAATGCCTTGTACACAAGTACCAACACCTTATATATACTAGAAAATCTCACCCGCTGAAAAACAAATCCAAGCAAGAATGAAATTGCTCTTTTGCAGCTGCATCATAATATGGACAGTCAGATTAATCAAGGGCATGAAGGAACTTCCCTGGGTGCCCTTATGCACAGACCGAGGTGAGAAGATGAAGGGACTTTCCTGTTCTGACTGTCTTTGTAAATTCCCACTTTCAAACTAGTGAGAGTGGGACATAAGGTTTAGCAAACATGGAACAATTTGCTCCTACTCTCTTTTCTTCTCCATGGCACCCTGGGTGAAGCAGACCTTGGGGCAAAAAGGACAATAGATCTACCTTTAGAACCAAAAGCAAGAGCCACAAAGAAGGATCTAAAGCTCCTATGCAGAGGAAATGACCCAAGAGTTGGGACAAACAGCTCATGATACAATGTTCTTGAGAAAAACCAATTGTTTTAAACTCCCTACCTAGTTACATAATGGGGAGCATGAAGATTAATCCTGTAGGAACCCTTGCTCAGGATATTTTCTCAGTGTACACAGGAAGATAGCTTTCTTATTCCCCTCCCCAGTGAACATGTGCAGATAAGCCTTGAAAAAATTTTTTTTAAAATTAGTGAATTGTAAAATATTTAGAAAGCCAAGTGGGACTAGTTTAAGCAAGGAAGAAATTATTAAATAACGGGTAGATGCATTACCTTGATGACGACTGAATTTTATTTCATTCCTAATAATCTAATCCACCAACTCATTCTGCGTAACCTCTGGAGCTTTTTCATATTTAAAGTGTCTCTTCTATAGATTCCATCATATTTTTCTAGCAAATTTATATTCTTCCACCCCATCAAGATGTTCCAGGTCAATCTCCAAAGAATTCATGGATTACTTCTCTCCACTATACCATTCAGCATGGTTTTATCTGTCTTTTATTCTTATTTCTGGGTATCATAAATATGGAACAAAGAATCAATCTGTCACATCTAATCCATCTTTTTATTAAAAGGAATGGAAATCTTTCCAATTAGTCCCAAAGTAGATGGAGAACACCCAATTTAAAAAGTACTGCCTGAGGCAGCATCAGTTCCAGTCTGTTATGAGGGAAAAGGAAAAGCTTTCTTAAAAAGAATATCGAAGAGGTAAATAAATAAATAAATAAGATTAGAAAGAATTTTAAAAACCTATTTACTTGGTCAAAAATGTTTTCTAAGCAGAACGAACTATATCACCAATCACTGCATTGGTCATCCATTGACTATCCACTAAATGAAAACAAAACTAATTCAAGCACAAGAAATTATAAACAGTATCCCTACTTCTATTTGTTGCTTACTATATGGTAGTTTTTGTATTTGTGGTATTACCACTATATGCCAGGTACTCACCAGTTTTCTCTTTCCTTTTTCCAACCACACCAACCTCCTAGATCAAATGTTAATAATTGTCATGCCCTGTCTGGAGGAGGACTCAGAAGATGAGGGGGATGAGCCAGAACCTACTCTGAGACCTGAGCCTGCAGCTGTGGAGTCTCAGTCCGGCCCTAGTTCTGCTGTTCCCACTCCAGCAGAGCCTATGACCTCTTATGAGGTTCAGCAGCCAAGCCTCCTGGCAGCAGCGCCTTCAAACATGGAGGAGGATCAAGGGACAATGCCTACCTTCAACCAGCATCGAGCAGAAAGGGAGAGTCTTTGGCATTTGGTGAGACTTTATGAAAAATGCCAGAGCAATCAGCCTCAGCTGAGCTCCTGCAGCTTGGTAATTTAAGCAGGTGCAGAAGGTCTGCCTCAGTGCCAGAGATTATCTGAGCTTCCTAGTGAAAGCTTTTATCTCACCTTGTTCCTTGGTCTGACACCTTGACTCTTGGACTGCTGACTTATCTTGCACTTCTGGAACACTTGACCTTCGGACTGCCTTGTTGCTCTGCCTCTCTGGAATCCTAGGCCTTCTGACTGCTTGACCATTCTCTGACTAGACCTTTGGATTGGTAATACGGACCTTTGCTTTCTTGCTTTGCATTAGCAAAAGACGTTTGTTTGCCTTCAACCCTCACAAGAAGCTGTTATCAGCACTCTTGGCGGCTTTCCTGGATTCATTCTTTTGGTTCATTTATTTATGCATTACATCATTCCACTGTTTATTTCTAGCACTTATACCCTGTTTTTCCTGTTTACACTTGGAAGCCAAAAGAAGGAACTAGCACCTAGTAAGGGATTGGGTGCAGAATGTAGCCATTTGTGTAAGTGTATATAACTTCAAGTTGCATGTCGACTTATGGCAACCCCATGAATTTCATAGGGTTTTCACAGGTAAAGAACACTCAGAGGTGGTTTCCCAGTTCCTTTCTCTGAAATATAGCCTACAGCACCATGGTATTCCTTGGCCATTTCCCATCCAAGTACTATAAGCCTATCATATATAGCATGGCATCCACAGATAAAGCACTTGTATGAAAATATCCCATTCGTGTCTGGTCATATTTAAATTCACTTACCACACAAGCTGTCCCATTCACATCTTCCATTACCTTAATACTGGGGTAGGGAAACTCTGGTCAACTGTTTTGGACTACAGTTCACACAATGAGCTGGAGACTGATGGAAGTTTAGGCTAAAACTTACGAGGGGTCAAAATTGTCCCATCTATCCCTTCACAGATGACCCTATTAGTGCAATGGAAATCTATACAAAAATCACCACAAGGTGAATGCAAATACTGCAGTAAACCAGTTATGTTTGTTGCCTAGCAACAAACATAATCAGTCCACTTAAAAATGAAGATTAGACACAGTAAATCTAGACTGAGGTTTTAAAGATCATGAAAGAGTTAACACTCTGCTTTCACTGAAAAGTCAGTGCCTACAGTTTATAAAATTGCTTTTATCCTTTTTAAATCCCCAGCTATACAAATGATGGATATGAGAGCATGGCTAATGTGCAGAGGGTATATCTTTAGAGCAAGCATCACATTATGCAGGCTGTAAAAAAAAAGTGATGGCATAATAATAATAATTGGTTTTGAATCTTAGGGATTTGCACTGCGACGAGCATTTTCATGCCTTTTCATAAATAATGTGGAGTAAGGTGGCTATGTTTGGCATTAGGTAAGTAAAAACAAAAATGGATTGCAAAAAGAATCAGAATGATTTCTCTAAATTGGGAGTGAGCAGTACAATAGCAAAGGATATTAAATGTAAACAAGTTTAACATAATGCATACTGTGGGGGGGAAACACCACACAATGTCATCTATGCACTGATTAAATCTGAGCAGGTACCAACTGACCAAGAAAGGGATCTTGTGATTTTCACGGACAACTCAGTGAAAATATTGATCAGAGAGTAGCAGATATAAAAAAGCCAAAAGTAATGATGAGTTTATTAGAAAAGTTTATTAGAAAGGAATGAAAACTGGCAATATACTGCCTTTATACAATTCCATGGTGAGCAGTTCTGTTCAGTGTACCAAAAAAGGAACTGGAGAAGGAGCAAGAATGGAAAATCAACTACTGGAGCAACTACTCTATGACAAAAGATTTCAACATTTGGGGCTCTTTAGCTTAGACAAAAGCTAGTAAGAGAAGATAAAACAGATGTTTACAAAATTATGCATGATATGAAGAAAATAGAGAAAAAGTCCCCCCCCCTTTCCATAATACTAGAACCAGTAGAAGATTCAGTACAGACAAAAGGGTGTACCTCTTCACACACCACATACTTAAGCTGTGGAATTCATAGGTACAAAATATCATCATCATCACCACCACCACCACCACCAATACCAATACCATTATTATTTTGTTCATTTACTACTCACATTTCTTCCAATAATTGGACTCATGGTGGCTAACAACATATTTAAAAACAATTAGAAACTATACAAACACTTCAATAAAAGTATAAATATAAAAGTTATTTTAAAAGCAACTGAACAATGTATAAAGTTAAAACATTAAAAGACTATTAAAACATTAAAAGAAATAACAACACAGCACATTATTGGATGCTGATTTCATTCAGTTTCTAAGAAGCCTAACGGCACAATAATATTTTCACTTGTTGACTGAAGGAGAGCAAGGAGGAAGCCTTCCTGGTCTCTCTAAAAAGAGCTGAATATACTGTCAAAATTTAAGGGGTGAATTTGGAAATACATTTGAGTTGAAATCAGCAGGGAATTTTAAAAATCTCCTTTGTAAGATTATCTGATGAATACTGAAAGTTTCGGATGTAGAGTATATAAATAAGAAAGAGATAAGATAAAATAGTTATATCATTATAATATAGGTTTCTGCGAAGGTTCTCTAGAAGCAGTAGTAAGGAAGCATATTTTATGGTTGTTTGTATTGTATTGTTTGTATTGTCATGTATTGTATTGTCATGTGTTTTGTTATGTCATGTTATGCATGTTTCTTTTTATAATTCAATAAAATTTTAAAAAAAATTAAGGGGTGAAACAGACAGCCCCTTTGAGCCAGGTTGGGGCTGGCTTGGAGGCATGGCAGTTAGACACGCCATGACTCCAAGACAGGCAGAAACCAGGCTGGCGATTATATACAAGCCGGCTTCTCTCCCGCTTGGGGATGTGGTGTTTATACGCCATTTGCCCCAGAGTCGGATTTTACTTTTTGGTGTAAAATCTGGCTGGATTGGGGCCAGGCATTTGTTTGCCCCATCCCCAATCCAGCCTAAAAGGGGCGGCTTAAACCGCCCCTTTTTGCCCATCTGTTTTGCTCCTAAAATTGCATTAAAGACCACTCTCTTCTGGCAGGCTTATCCAGATGATTTTTAAATTGTGAATTTTAAATGATGACTTTTAAATGTGGATTATTTTAATATGTGTACATCTTGTTTTTCTTTTTAAATTGATGTCATTCCAGTCATCCTATTCTGTTCTTCATTGTGAAAGCAGGCCTTTCCTGACTAGATTTTCCAGCCTGAGGAGTCTCTCATCTTGCCCTCCCTCACTCATGTCTGCTGTCGCTGCTTCTTTAGGTTATTATAAATAAAACGTATTATTATTATTATTATTATTATTATTAGCTAATTAGTTTAATTGTTGTTTGTTTTATTAATTAATATTTTAATTGTTAATTGGGTTTAATACTTTTTAAGGGGTGGGTGGGTTCTCTGGTTTTGGGGTTATTTTAACATACTGTATGGAATTTTAATTTTTGTTAGCCACCCCAATTGCTTGTCAGAGGGGCGGGATACAAATAAATTTTATTATTATTATTATTATTATTATTATTATTATTATTATTATTATTCATTCTGTTAAAAATGAACAAAAATGGACTAGAAAAAGGTTGTGGTCACTATTAATAGCTAAGAGCTTTTGCAGACTGCCAGAAATAGTGCACTTTAAATTGAGGCACTGCCCTGGCTCAGTGCTAGGGAATCATGGGAACTGTAATTTATTGTGGCACCAGAGCTCTCTGACAGAGAAGGCTCAATGTCTCAGAAAAAAATACAATTCCCATGACTCCCTAGCACTGAGCCAGGGCAGTGCCTCAATTTAATGTGCACTATTTCTGGCAGTCTGCAAAGGCCCTAAATTAACTTTAAGTGCTTGTCTAATGTTAAATTAGAAAATCTTTCTCAGGAGAGAATATAGTTTTTCCAAATACAGCAACACTAATAGAGCTTGATCACTTTATCACAACTAGTTAAGTTCTGTGATGACACAACACAATTTGGCACAAAGAAACAGGACAATTCAATTGGTGTGACATTCTCATCTAGCTGATATATAAAATTATATTTGTATTTGTAGTAGTTTTAATAATATTTTCAAAGCCAAAGGTTTGGAGTAATAAGAAGAACTCTGTTTAGCCTTGATACCTTGTAACATACTATAGCTAACAATCGATCATGTAAATACTGAATTAGCAGACAGATATAACACTGAAAAAGGCAATTACACTGTGAATGCCAATTCAGGAGTTATACGCAGAGTTGATTATAACACTCTTCACCATATATCAATGTATTGTTTGGTTTTTACATATGCTGGATTTTAGCTTCATGCAATATCTGCAACTATCCCAGGATTAGACAATGTATCTAATACTGCTGTTGCTTTAGTTTAACTTTCAACTCCTTTAAAGGCCGGGGATCTATCTTTGTACTCTGGATACTTTTTAAAAAATTATTTCTCTGAGGAAAAATACATCAATTTAACACAGACCTACACAAGCACACAAAATAATTCCTTCCTTAAGCTGATTAAGTTGGCCTCAAATACAAAATAGGAAATAACTATAAGTTCCTGAAGGATAAGGGGGGAAAATGTGATTTTTAATTTAATTTAAAGGTGTTGCTTCTTCCTTTAGAATACAGTCATGTATATTTTAGTTCACTGACAGAAATGGTAGCAATAGATACACCCCACAATGGGTGATTTAAGAGTAAAGGAACTAGTGGCAAAACCCCCCAAATAATTTAATGTCATGCTCTGAAAAATATATAAAGATCAAAAATATATAAAGGTGATAGCATAATAAATTGCTAAAACTCACAGCCCAAGTTGGACAAAATGTGCTTATATAGTTTGCAAGCAAGATACAGTGGTTGACACAGCATACAGATACTCAGATGTAGTCCAGCTACACAGAACTGAGAACAAGTAAATAACTCTATATAAGAGAAATTAGAGTAGCCCACTTTCTTAAGAAAGTTATGGTAGGCTAGGAAGAAAATTCCCCAGATTACGTATACATGCAATCTACATTTGACCAAATCCTTTAAAATAATGATCTCCTTAGGTGGGCAGAAAATATTTAGATACTTTCTCAATTGTTATGGCAGAACAATCTAGTCTCAACTAATATCACTTCTAACAATTTGCAATGTTGGGTTAAATTAAACTACATTTTTATTGGTCTTTGCCTCTCTGATGCAGAAGCTTTGTTGAGAGCTTAGAGCAGGGGTAGGCAACCTTTTTGAGCCGGGGGCCGGGTTGCTGTCCCTCAGACAATTGGGGGGCCGAAGCACCAAAAATAAAAAAATAAAAATAAAAAAATATGCATGCACACTTTCTCAGCCCCAGAAAAACCATGGCAAAACCCCTGTGGAGATTTTGCCAAGAAAACCCCAAGAACAAGTAATAACAACAATAATCAATATCATCATGGAGGGTGGCGGCAGCGGCAGCGGCAGGACCGGCCTGGGGCCGGTCCAAAGGCCTCAGGGGGCCGCATTCGGCCCCTGGGCCTTAGGTTGCCTACCCCTGGCTTAGAGAAAACTGAAAAATAAATGTCATTTGCTTCATCCTTTTTTATTTGATATGCTCACCTCCAGACTGGAATGAGTGTAAGTGCTTCCAGACACCTTATTAAACTTTTTGAGTTACACTTATAAGGAATTCAGGGTTACATTCAATGCATCTCCAACTTAGAACAGACCCATTGAAATGAATAGGACTTGTAAGTCACAACTCACTTGAATTCCACTGATATCAATCAGTGGCATCACTAGGGTTGGGGTCACCTTGGTAAGGCATGATGTCACACACACACACACACACCATTGACCTCCTCCCATACCACACCATACAGAACCCTTAGTAATGTTTTTTGTACTGATGTTACTCATAAATCATAACTCCCATGTGCCACTGAATCTAATAGTAATGGTTGTGACACAAAAATTAGCAAAATTATACCTTTAAATTACAATATATGCATGGTCTAAATGTATTAACATGTACATTGTTTCATGTGGTTAAAGTGAACACCAATATTATGATGAAGTTAAGATAGAACACCATACAATATGTAGTTTGAGCTTAAGTCTCCATCTGACAATAGAGTTGCAGTTTCCTCCCCCTTGTGCTGATGAACAGCAGTACTGCTAGTTACTGCAACCTGAAATTCTAGTCTCCTAGAGGAACAAAGAGGTTCACGAAGGACGTGAGCCTGAGTGATCAAGGCATCCCAACACCAGCTCCCATGCCCAAAGGTCTTGCCAAGGAACTGAAGCTGTCTTGTCTGGCTTAGCTTCAATCAGTTTTCCTTCAACCATGGGCTCTAATATCAGTCATTCCATCTGATAAGGTATAGCCCTTTGGCAGATCCAGGCTTCTTTACTCTTACATTTATTTTTAATAGCTTTTCTAAAGCTATCTGATTCATATGTCCATTCCAAGCAATATCAGCTGGGATCACTCACTATACAGAGACAACATTTCAGCTACTAATTCAACAGGAATGTCAGGGTCATGAACACAGTCAAGCCTATGTACTCAGTGACTCATCACAGAAGCCTCAATTTCTGCTGCTTTCCCCTTGATCTGCTTCAAGCAATCTGCACCAGTTGCCTTCTGTTATGCAAGATCTGGTATGTACTTGTCATATTTTGAAGAATGATTGCTTCCCTTAAGCCAAACATCTCCCTCTTATGCACCATATCATAGCTTTGTCAGTTGAACAAATGTTTTGTTGAGAAAGGCAACATCAAGTGTATTTGAGAAGGCAAGCCAGCCAGTTAGTCATTTGTGTGCAGGAGTTTCTGAGATTTAATGTTATCTTTGCATGCAAAAGTCTCTAGAGAAACAGCTTAATTCTTAATCATACTCTAAGAATTCAATTTGGTTGTGTGTGTACGTATGTGCACACACACACACTGCATATTTGAAGATTTAGAAGTGAAGGTTGCATCATCATGATCGCTTTTAATTTGTATGCATGCCACTTTCCCACATAATACCTTCAAAATACCACTTTTCCACATAATACCAACAAGTAAAGCAATACTGAACCAAGAAACCATATCAAGAGAGTATTATAATATTACATCACTGCGATTCACAACCCAAACCATTTACTTCATTAATGCTAACATTATAACATTTTAAATCTACTGCAAAATAGGCAATATCAACCTTTATTCAATTGATATTATTGATAAATTCCACATAAGCCAGAGTCAAACCATTCCAAAAAGAAACAGAGAGATACAAGTTGAGTCTCCCTTACCTGAAATGCTTTGGACCAGAATTGTTTTGGATTTTGAAGGTTTTTTTAATTTTGGAATATTTGCATATATATCATGAGCTATCTTGGAGATGGGACCCAAGTCTCAACAAGAAATTCATTTATGGTTCAAATACTCCTTATAACATGTAGCCTGAAGACAATTTTATACAATATTTTAAATAATTTTGTGCATGAAACAAAATGTGTGTACACTGAATCAGAAGAGAGCATAGGTGTCACTATCTCAGCCATCCATGTGGACGATTTTAGAATATTTTGAATTTTGGAATTCTGGAAAATGCTTTAAGTTAAAAAAAATAGCAATCTGTAATTAGAAAGAGTCAGCTTTGCTTTACAATCAAACTAGGCAGGCTGCATAAGCCCAGCCTAGCATCCCTTCCTGTGACCACCATGGCAAGAGCAGCTGCAGACAGCCTGATGGATGGCCCAAGACAGCAGCCCCAGGAACCTACCCTGTTCCAGGCAAGTCCAGAGGCTTAACAGCCACTGAGAGGAGCTGGATTTTTAGAACTCCAAGGGAGGGACTATGGGAGGAGTTATTTCCCTTAAATGGCAGAAGGACAGACAGATGTTGGAATAAAAATCACAAAAGCCATACATCAACATACTAGAAGTAGTTACAATCTGGTTACCACATGGATGCTAACCAAAGTGAAAACCTTTCTATCCTTGGTCATATTGCCCTAGTCAAGATGTTCCTAGTTCCCCATCTCTCTCTTTTTTTATTTCAAAATATCCCACTAACCCCTCCTGCATCAAAATTCAACAAATGACAAATGCTAATTAACCATTTCATTTTCAACAGAAAAAGACCCAAGTACTCTAAATTCGTCAGATACATTGCCTCCATTAATGGAGGTTTGGCATTTCCAGATGTCTCACTTTACACCCAAGCTTTCCAACTAACCCACATCATCCAATTAACCAAAAAAAAAATGATTCCTCTAGATGGGTCACTGCAGAAATCAGCAAAATTGATTAAACTGAATCCACCTACCTTTACACTCAAACTGTGGGAAACAAATTCAATTTGAAATCTAACCCTTCCCTATCTAATTCCCTGATCATTTGGAACAAATAGAGAAATACTTTAGCCCATGTCCCCTCCCCCCATTAAACCTCTCTCCCTTCACCCCCAATTTCAGATAGCTGAGCAATTTTCACAAATTAAAAACTGGAAGAATAGTGGAATTTATCGTATTCAATATCTCTTCTCTAGTGGGAAGTCTAACTGCATAGATAACTTTAAAACACCCCTACTACCAACCAACCCCCTTGGTTCCAACCCCACTTACACTGACTTAACTCCTTTACCCAACTAATCTCAAGAGGAGAAAACCCAAGATCACCAACCATTTATGAAACTCTGCACAAAGACTGTGTCCTTTGGAAAAGGGATTGTTGCATGTATGTATAAATGTTTGCTTGAATACACTTATAGAAGGGGCCAATTTGTCCATATGTTCTGACAATCAAAAATGAAAACAAAGATCTCTTGACACTGAGTGGATGTGATTTGGTCTTCTTCATCTCATAAATAGATTTGCTTCTATAAAAGAAAATGTTCTAAAGCTCACCCACAGATGCCTGTTTGACTTTCTAAAATGGTCAAAACCCTCCAACCGAACTGCTAGAAGGGCTATAAAACCATTAGATCATACTTACACATGCAGGTTGAATGTCCCAGGGTAAGGTAGTTTTGGAATGAGGTCTTAGATCACATATCATGTATTACATGTCAAATGTATGTTTCTGCCCTGTTCTGATCTTGTTATTATTGTATATTAATAACAATACTAGGTTGAAACACAGAAAACTGATTGTCTTTTTGTTAGGGCCACCAGAGTAGAAGTGACCAAATACTGGAAAACTGGGAATCCTACAATGGACAAGGGTTTGGAATGGACAGGTTGCTTACCTGCAACAGTATTTCTTCGAGTGGTCACCTGCGAATTCACATAAATGGGTCATTCTGCTCCTGCGCAGAGCTGCTTGGAACCTTCTTAGAGCTATTAGAAACGTTTTGGCAGTAGCCCTGCCCACTCTCCAACTGTCTTATTAGCTGGTTTCCCATCTAAACCCTCAGTTCCATTGATGGCAAAGCAGTAGCCCAGGATCAAAGGAGAGGCAGGGCACCACTCTGAGAGGAGGATGTGTGGGATTTGTGTGAATTTGCAGATGACCACTCAAAGAAATACCATTACAGGCAAGCAACTTGTCCTTCTTCGTGGTCTCTGTGAATTGCACAAATGGGTTAGACTGACAAGCTTCAGTCAGTGGAGGAGGGAGTGCCATGCCACATAAGACGGCACATTGCCTCAAACAAAATCCCATTTGCGAGTCTGAGCCTCAGGCATGTAAATATAGGGGCGAACAGTCCTGCTAATATGACTCTACATGAGTCGAGCTGAAATTCCAATACCAAGACATAGTGGAAACAGTCACCAATGCAGGTGAGAACATGCCCAGTGACAGAAAAAACAGGCTTGCCAGCTAATCCATATGTTGCACAGTCTGTTGATAGACCTTGATGGTCTGTAATAACAAGGCAGATTTATGGCTAAGGTCAAGGGAGAATATCTAACCTTGACAGCACAGGTTTGTTAGCAATGGAAATTATGCCAAAATTATCCAGTAGGTAGTGAAAGAAGTTTACTACTGCAAGTGGACAAGGAATACTAGACAAACACCGCAACAAGAAGGAAGGTATACAGACTCTGTCTGATCCAGGAGATGAATGGAAACCAATGCGAAGGGCAACAGACTTGCAACTATGTGAGGCTGCCCAGGTCGTGACACTGGCAAAGAGGAAAAGGGGGGTTTACCAAACCCTCAAATTTAAAGATGCGTCAAAGCGAATCTTTCAAGTAGAAAAGGGCAGTGCCCTGATAAAGCCTCTAAGCCATTGTTTGGAGATTATGACATCGACAGCCAATGCCTAGAACACTAAATACTCTAGGGCTAAGCGTTCACATAGAATGGGAAATAGACCATCTGTGCTCAGCAATGAGGTGGTTGGGCATCACCAGCAAAAGCAGCAGAAAACAAGTGCCTGCACCACAAATGGGCAGTAGGACGTGCTATCCTAGTCCACTCATACAGAGAGAGCCTAATGGCAACGAACTGTAGAAGGTCCAGTAACAACTTTTTGAATAGTGGTGGACAACAGAGAAGAGGAATAGTACGTCATCTAGTCATAGCAAAGACACTGACAACAGTCATAGCAAAGACACTGACAATATCCAATTGTTGTGATCTACAAGGCTATCAGCATGAAACATGCAGTTCTTGATGAAAATTCCAGAGAAAATAATAGTGGCTGATGTGATGACTAGAAGACTAGTCCTAGCATTATAAAAGTAAAGGGATTTCATACTGTAACTAGAAAGAGATTCCTGTGGGAATGTTATCCCATCCCGTGATGTCCTGATAACATGACTTGGCAGAAATGGTGAGAATTTATAAGCAACAGTCTAACAGGAGCAATATGGTGTTGACTTGTCATGAATGGGTCATGAGAGAGGAATTTTAGAACAGGGGAGCTGGAATAGACCTTAAGAGCCACCAGTTCAGCTCCTAGCCAGGGGTAAAACCCTTTATCATATAGATATGGGGTGCTTGATGAAGCATGAAGTGCACTGTGATAGGGCACAACAACGGGGAGAGCACAGGCTTCCCTGTACGGAGAGAGAAGACTCAGGACATTTGCAGTGCATAGTTAGCCTTGGCAGGATTGCAGGTGGAGAACTGAAATGTCACCACCTCACCAGAATGATGCCCTGTAACCAGAGGCCTGGAATGACCACCCCAGTAATAGTTATGGCAAACCTGGAATGGTACTGGCCCTCGGTATGGGAGCATAATTATGTCTTCAATTTGGCAGTCTGAAGGAAATTATGGTATTGGTCCCAGTACAGAGGGACCAAGTATATCCCAGAATATATCTGTATCAAGCAAGTGATACAAGAATATTGTTTGGCATTAAAGGATGAGTGATGGTACCAATGCCCCCCATGGGGGGAACAAGACAATCTCAATCATGCTGGTACCCAGTGCATAAGTGTAGTGTCCCTAGGTATAGAGGGAGCAAATCAATCGCTGAATTTGATCCTTCAGTCCCGTGGGTCAGGCAATGGTACTGACAGTTGGTATGAACAGAGTGATGAGTGGAGGATTGTCCATATCAAAAGCACACTGGTAGCACCTGTAAGGTTATGGGGAACAACTTGGGCATCAGATTTAATGTCTACATTAAGTGAAGTTTAGTTGCCTGCAGTAGGAAGTTCAAATTTAAACTGTCAAGGGTATCTGTACATATTAGCATGTGAACAGAGACAAAAGCACGTCCTTATAAGAATATAATATGTGAATGGTAGTGCCCTCCTTCGGTATGGAGGAAGCACCACATTGTCCGAATCAGCTATATAAGGATAGCCATGATATCAAGTCTTGGCATGGAGGCAAATTTGACACTGCATATCTATCCAATTACTCTGTCATCCCTCAGTATCGAGGGAACAACCTTAAACCCAGCTCAAATTCGAATGAAATGGGAAGCGGCATGAGGAGTCCAATTGCAGACTTTGGTATAGAGGCAATAACCACAGCCTCGAATCCAACCGTGTGTGTGCACCAGGGTAACCATTGCTCGGAGTTGAACGAGTGATTACTGGCAGCGTCCCAAGGGATGAATTACAATGGGCCTCGAAAGGGAGATACAACCAAGGCTCCGAATTTGGCAGAGCGCTCGCAAGTAGTGGCCCTCGGTACAGAAGGAAACACTATGATCCTGAATCAGGGAGAGCATGAGCCAGTACTGCACCTCGATATGGAGGGAATAATCATGGTTCCAAATCAACAGCTTGGTGGTAGTTGACCTCAGTATGGAGGGAGCAACCACAGCCTGGAATCCAAACCAGCATCAGCTGTAATGGCCTTCAGAGGAGTTAATTGTGGCTTTGAAATTGACCAGGTTTCGTGAATGAGGAGCGTGTAGCAGTACCAATAATGGCCTCAGAAACTGAAAGGTCAGCTGCATTTGAATCCTCCTATGCACCTTAAGAATGGTACTGATGTTGGGACCTTAATATTTATTCTCCCAAAGGAGTATGAAGGCAGATTGTGGCAACACCATGATGCCGACCTGGCTACTACCCAAAGCTTGGGGAAGGTGCCATATAAAACCACTTGCGGGCCAATCAGTTTGACCCTGGAAAATCAGGGATTGATAAGCATCGAAGTAAGGATAAAATTCAATTAGTTTGACCTGGGAGAGTCAGGGACGGACAAGGATTGAAGTCAGGCTGTGAGTCAATCAGTATGACCCAGGAGAGTCAGGGACCAATGAGGGTTAGATATAGGACTGCAAGTCAATTGGTTTGATTCTGAAGAGTCAGGGACAGATGAGGATCAAAGTCAGGCTGCAAGCCAATTGGTTTGACCCCAGAGAGTCAGGGACTGACGAGGATTGATGCAGGGCTCCAAGCCAATCAGTTTGACTTCAGGGAATCAGGGACTGACAAGGATTGATGCAGGGCTGCAAGCCAATCAGTTTGACCCCAGAGAGTCAGGGACCAATGAGGATCCATGTAGGGCTCCAAGCCAATCGGTTTGACCCCAGGGAGTCAAGGACTGCCAAGGACTGAAGTTGGGTTAGAATCCAATTGGTGTGAACCTGGGGAGTCAAGGACTGATGAGGATCGAGGTAGGGCTGGGAATGAGAAGCCGATGATCACTTCAAGTAGATCCTTTCCCAGTTGCCTATGAGCCCTAATTAGACTGAGCTCATACAATAGAGCTGTTAACCTCGACTCCTCAGAAGGATGGGCTTTTACCAAGTGCTACAGCGAGGCGAACAGCTATTCAATCAATTCGACTTGGAAGTGTGGTGGGCTTTAGCTATGTGATGTAGAGGTCAGCAACCACATTAAAACTTCTCAGACATACAATGGGTCTTAGCTGGGCATGAAAGCAGGGCAAGCAGCCATAAAAGACATCCTCAGCAGTAAAAACGGCCTTAGGGTCTTTGTCAAGCATGCCAGTGAGGCAGGTAACATTTTAAAAAAAATTCCCCAAGAGTACAAGGGGGCTTTCCAAGCATGCCAGCAAGGCGGGCAATAATTTCAGAAAGAAATATTGTCCCCAGGGTAAAGGAGTTTTGCCAAGCACACCAGAGAGGTGAGTGGCGATATTATATAAAAAAAGAATTTACCTCAGCAGGCATTGAAATAACTTCACCTCAGAAGTTAAATCCACATGTAAGAACACAGTTCTCTCAGAAATCACAGCGCAGATTGATCCTGTCAAATGGTTACATTTTAAAGTGTAACAGGAAAATGAATCTCTGAAGATTCCTCTAAATCAGGGGTAGGCAACCTAAGGCTGGGGGGGGGGGGG
>CM034703.1:276613637-276636242 GCA_020142125.1 Phrynosoma platyrhinos
CTTACCCAGTTCTCACTGATTCAATGGGTCTATTCTGGAATTAATAGTTGAATTTAGACTTGAACAAGTTTCCTGTACCATAAATAAAGGTTTGAGAAACTTGATCCCAGGTTAAAGAGCTGGAGCCAATATAAGTGCTTGATATTGTGGGTTTTGTTTTGTTTTTAAAAAATCAAACCTGTCACACAATATACAGTAGAATGTGATGAAACTGGGTATATCTATAAATGTAAATGAATTAACATTCGGTTTCCCAGCTTTTTAGCCACAACTCAGCAATAGTAACTCTCTGGAGATTATCGCACCAGCTGTTTTCTCCCATTTTGGGCACAGGCTGAGACTGTGTAAAAATGGATGTTATCGCACAGTTTTGTGCCCAGATTGGAGGAATCCTGTTCTCCATTGGGACTTCTCCCATACTGTGCAAAAAAATGGTTCTTTTCTTACGCGATGCCTCCAATCTGGGCACGAAGCTGTGTGATAACATCTGTTTTTCACAGTCTCAGCCCATGCCCAGATCGAGGGGGAAAGCCATGTGATAATCTCCTCTGTGGCTTCACTCACCACTTCATCATTTTTACCATAGATGTCCTTTCTACATTAGAGTTTTGAGGCATAGCTATTCTACAATCAGCTGGAAGCACAATTATGATTCTAATTCCATATGGCACTTTATACAGTGTCATATCTTCCACTACTGTGTTATAATGCCTGCTCCCTTTATTGAAAAAGCTAAGTTCTATTCGGCGTTATACCAAGGCAGAAATCAAGGAAGTCTTTAATTAGATGGTGGGCCTGCTGGTTGTGGATCAGAAGCATGCCTCTAATTATATGGTTACAGATGACAGAAAGAATATGCACTAAGTAAAGACTGGGCTTTTGGGCACTAACTGTATCACTCGCAAATTTCCCTCTCACCTGGAGGGTTAAACCTTAGCGCCAAGAGAGGTCTAATGCAACAGAAGAACAGGGAGAATTTGAGAGCCCTCAACATTATGTGATTCACGTTACAGAGATGAAATAGAAATTTATATATTTGGGCTGTTCTGACCAATGGGAATAAGAAGTGCCCTAAAGATCAACAAGTTTGAACACTTGAGAAATTTACAGAAGCCAGAAAACATATCTACTGCTTCTTCTGCAGTGATAAACAAAAAGGAACTGAATGGGAATAGTGAAGCCATGAGTGCCATCTTAATAGTACTGGGGTGGGAAGAGCTTGCTCAGCTCTTGAATGTTCTGAACTGAGCTATACCCAGGAACAGGAAGTCCATATCTGCATGGACAGAGACTAGAAACTAGATGCTGACTTTTTAAAATACTCTTCAGAGAACTATAGGCAGAGAGTGGAAGAGCAGTATACTATAAATACCAAAATCAAAGATTATGGATATGACATGTGCACAGCATCATAGCCTTGTGTTCCATGTTAATCAATTCATTAAACTGGAAGCGTTTTATGTGTATAATCATTGAAATTAAGTAAATGAGTATCCTCAATCCTTATGAACAGGGAGGATGAAAAAAGGCCACCTTTCCACCATTCTGCCTGTAAATATGAAAAAATAGTTAAATTGAACATAATGTAGATAATTTACAATGTTAATTTTATATTCCTGAACTACTTTTTTAAACGCATGTGTTAGGAGAAGAATGGATCATACTAAAGATTGTTAAGAAGCTAAATATCATTCAGTAACCCAAATAACTAATAATATGCTAACCTTATATTCACCTTTTTTCCATGGAACAAAGACACTGAGAAATCCCTTAATGTCATTACTGTCCTAATATGCTTCCTGATAGTTGCCTACAAGTGAAAGCAGAGGTCCATTAATACATAAGACATTGTCTATAGTAATCTGGGTCACCAGGAGTTTGAGTGCATCTTGTATATTGGTAAATGATAATGACTAAGGGGGGGGGGGGGGGGGGGGAGAGGCTCTCACTATGACAAAAAAAACCCTTATTTATTATCTATCTTAAAAGCAAATTATAAACCCATAATTTAGATGTCTTCCTCCTCAGAAGTGAAATAATCTATGCATCCATTCCTAAACTCCAAGTAGCTAAGTATGTTGTAAACAGACTAGACCTGCTACAGGCAATTTGCAAGATGTTATGAACAGTTTCTAGGAAATGTTTTATAGTTTGTACCTTTCACAGAGGAAAAAAAGTGCAATTCATATTGGCCCCTCACCCAAACCCTATCCCATCTACATGCGTATAAATGATTCTTCCAATAGATACATCTGTTAGTTCAACTGGATAAGCACCAAAATGCAGATCTATACTAATATACCTTTGCTCAATAGTTTGTTTACAGTGTCATCTTAATGCAGATATTTTCTCTTTGGTTTGTTTCTCTTCCACAAAATCAGAGAAATAACCCAGAATTGCTTTTAGGATTATTTTTCCAGTTTGTTGGAGAGAAACAAACCAAAGAAGAGAAACTGCCCCTACTTGGACAACACAAGAAACTACACAAAGCTTTGGAGCAAAACTCCATAGTTTGTTTAGCACTTCTGCTGTAAGCAGCATGGCAGGTCAGGGTTCCTATATTTGCATAGCCCTACCTCCAGCTGGTATCTGATTGAATTTAAAAATATAGCCATGTTAGTCTGTAGAATTAATATGTACAGTTGTCCCTCCCCATTCACGGATTTCAAGTCTGTGGTCTCACTCTTCATAGGAGTAACAGGTGGGGTGTACCTGCGTGTGCCCCCTGCATGCGCCATTATTTTTAATGCTGCTCGAATATTTGCGAGCTGCCATTTTTGCAGGGAGGTCCGGAACAGAACCCCTATGAACTGGGAGGGGCTACTGTATATAGATTTTGTAGCACCTTTGAGACTAACTGAAAAAAAGAAAGAAGTTTGTAGCATGAGCTTTCGTAGACTTTAGTCTAGTTCTTCAGATGCCTATGGTGGAGTGGAAGCCAGGGACATACAAGAGTGCAGGAGTTTAACTGAAGAAAACTGAAAAGGAATGTTGGCTATTTCTCCACCATAAGCATCTGAAGAAGTAGACTAAAGTCTACGAAAGCTCATAGAGCACAGACTCAAAGACTGTAGAAAAATTTGGCCTGGGATCAAGTAATGAAGCAGGAGAGTGGCTGATTGAACTTTGGGAGGTCAACAGTTTGTTCCTCGTGACACACTCTTCAAGCAACCTGAAAGGCAATTGACAACAGGGGCATCACCTGATAGCCAATACAGAAATCAATTTGGTTATGTAGAGCATGAAAACTACGGTTTGCTCTTAAAGAAAAGGGTGTGCCACAGATTTGGTTGTACTGGTGGGAGTCCCTCTATTTATCAGGGCCTTATCCCTGTGGGAGGGGATACTGGAATCTTTGACATTACTGGTGGTGTGAGGGCAACAAGCAAATCAAATGCCAGAAAAAAAAACCTTCTGGATGGTGGTTGGAAAGTGACCGTTAGGTAGTTGAGAGAAGGCCCGAGGAAGAGTAAGGCCTCAGTCTGTGAGCCTGCCTCACTATTAGTCAGGAAGTCAGGCTTGCAGTATGTTAAGGTTTGGCTGACATGATTGTGTGTTGAAATTGATACTTTAAGTTTAGTGCCTGGAGGACCAGTTGTCTTCCATGTTTCTTTTCTTTAATGTTCCTTCTTTAAAATAAAACCTTTTTCTTCAGTACTTTGTCTCATTCTTAATTCCTTTTAATGGCCTTAGCTCGGCTAGTGCTTGTTCTATTTGTAGGTTATTAGTAGAAGGCCCCAGCAATGTCCCAATGCATTGCTGGGATATGACAGGCTAAATCATTGGGTAGTGGCAGCAAGTTGTTTGATTGTTTTAAAAGTAGTCTCAAAGGGTTCCATCCAGATCATGGAGTGGGACCATAGAGAACCTTCACACCTGTACTCACGAAAAGAGGCAACTGTCAAGTCAGAATAAAGAGAAACAGAATGATTTTCAATTGACAAAGGCAAGGCTGCATTTTATCACCCTATCTATTGAACCTGTACACTGAATATGTCACAAGTAAAGCAGGATTTCACTAAGTGAATGGAGGAAAACTGGAGGAAGGAACATCACCAAGGTAAGATATGCATACTACCAGAAAATAGCAAGAATGTGGAACAATTACTGAAGAAAGTAAAGGAAGAAAGTGCAAATATAGGTTTCACAGCTGAACATTAAGAAAACAAAAAGAATGACCACAGATGATTTACATAACTTTAAAGTAGATGATCCTGAAATAATTCAAGATTTCCCATACCTTGGCTCAATCATTAATCAGAATGGAGGCTGCAGTCAATAAATTAGAAAACTTGGAAGGGCAGTTATGAAGGAACTAGGCAAGATCTTGAAGTATGTGTATGTGTGTATGTATGTATTATATACATATAATGGAATAATAAGGATAGGATTGCCCATGTCATCTCATTTACAATTTGTATGTGTGGTTGTGAAAGCTAGAAAGTGAAGAAAGCTGATAGGAAGCTAATTTGAAATGTGGTGCTGGTTCTACAGATTTCTACGGATACTGTCAGCTGTTAAAAAGACAAATAAATACGTCCTAGAGCAAATCAATCCTGATGATTAAACAGAGACTTTTGTATTTTAGCCATAACATGAGAAAATATGACTCTCTAGAAAAGGCAATAATGCTTAGCAAAGTGGAAGGCAGTTGAAAAAGAAGAAGGCCACATTATATATGGACAGACTCAATCAAAGAAGCCATGGCTCTGAGTCTGCAAGACCTGAACAGGGCTGTTGATGATAGGGTAACTTGGAGACCTGAAATTCATAGGATCACCATAAGTTGAAATCAACATGATCGTAGTTAATAATAACAGAAACAACAACACAATATTATTCTTTCTTAAACAATTAAAACAATTATCAGTATTAAAATAATAAAAGAAATCCTTAAATGACATTTCAAAAGGCTTGCTAAACTATAATTCAATTCACAAATGTTAAGTAAATTAAAGAAATCAATTGACTTCATCCCATTAGGTCACTAGCAGCTTTCAAAGGTATAGCCATGTTAGCATATTTTCAAAATAAAATGAAATCAAGCATTAGTTCACTGGTTACTAGGCCTTTGTACAAGAACTGAATTCTGAATGAAGGGGGGATATAGATGGGACAAAAGAGGTGACTTAAAGCTGCCCCTTTTAGGCTGAATTGGGGCCAGGGCAAACAGATGCCTGGCCCCAATCCAGGCAGATTCCGCCCCAAAAAGGAGCAGATAAGAAGAATACCGCCACTGCCACACACGCTGCTGCCACCGCCTCCGCACATGTCGCGGCCGCCATTTTGTTCTCCAAAATGGTGGCCGCGACTCGTTTGCACATGCGCAGTACTCCTGTGCACGCGCAAACGCGTTGCGGCCACCATTTTGTGAAACAAAATGGCGGTTGCGACACGCGCGGCAACCAAAACGCGTGGCGGCAGCCAGGGTCCACGGGGGCCAGTAAGCGGAGGTCCGTGGGCTGGAACCAGCCCGCAGACCATGGGTTGCCAACCCCTGCTCTAAGATATCTAATTATGTACATAAATGCAAATTTAAGTATTCCAAAATTGGCTTGAACACACTTGTTGAACAAGAAGGGGATTATAATCAAGTACATTTAGAGGATAGCAAGTTGAAGATCTTAGTCTTGAGTAGACTGCTGGAAGCAACATACAGGTAAATCACATCCCGTTAAAAGCAGTTCAGATATCAAATCTCATACTCTAAAGTCTCTAACCCCAGCTTTCTGCAATAAATCAGGGAGTAAACAATGTATGAGTTTCTCTGAAGATGCTAGCCACAGATGCTGGCGAAACGTCAGAAAGAAACTCTTCTAGAACATGGCCACACAGCCCGAAAAAAACCACAAAAAAAACAATGTATGAGTTTATTCACTACACTAGTTGCCATAATTTCTTTTGCCTACAATCTGAGAGGGGAAAGTGCATTGGAGTGTCTTTATTTATCACATTTTGGTCACTGTTCAAATCAGTATACATGCTGAATCACAGCCCCAAAAGCTAATATACAATCACACAATTTTGATCTCTATTTCATATTTTAGATTCAGTGTAAGAAGCATATCAGGTTTCTTAGAAAACGCAGCTAATAAAGTTGAAACAAAGTGTCCATAAAAATGGATTACAAATATATTAGACAGATTTTATTATAAATTCTGAATCCAGATGCACATTAGTCTGTATAAGACAGAGATAAACATACATAATTCATGAATATATGTACCACACTGCCTAAGGTTTACATTTACTTTTCTGCTACTGGGCAATAGCATTAAATTTAAATCAAACATAAAGGAAGCAGCAGTGTGTTTTTCATTATCTCAAGTCCAGAAATCAGATAAAGTTAATCCCTTCTGATCTTTCTGATATGAGCTTGCTAGAATTTAGCAATCAAGTTGTTATTACCTTTAATTAGGTCAGAGGAATGGCAGCATTACTAACACATTTCCAGTTTGAATCCAGTCCTTAAAGCTATCAAAATTCATCAAAACCCAAGCTCTGAACGAACATGTGTGCAATGTATGTATATTCAGAGTTAATAGCATTAAAATTAATCACACTTGTAACTAGACTAATATCACTGCAACAGATCACAATTAAAAATTAAGGGCATTCTCTGCTAAGAATCTGGGCAGTAGTGGTGATTTATAATCCAGTCCTAAAATGTGGGCAGATAGAAATATGTGCTTACAGTAGGGTTTGTCACTAGTATATCACTGAATGTGTATATACTGTTTAGAGACTGGCCATCAAAAATCAGTAGTCAACAGGACAGACTCTGCTGTTACAAAATAAGCAACATATCTTCAATGTTGATTCTACTATTTCTGCAGTGTGGTGAGAGTGTGTGTGCGCGCGCGTGCGCACGCTGAAACAGCAGATTTTGAGAACAGCAGATTCAACAAAAATTAATGAATTTTGTTTTGTTCTGTTTTTAACCATGTACATGCAATTTTCTCAAGAGTGTCTATCTAATTCTTCATTGCACACAGAAAGACATCATCATAATCCAAAACAAAAAACACAGCAAATGCAGACGGAGTAAGTTATTGAATAACAACTGCTGGTGGAAAAGACTCATATTACAAGGGTGGAAAAATAAACATTCACCATTGACTGTTCAATGGTCAGAAGATCTTGCTGCTTTAGTCATGATGAGACATGTATTTCACAGACATCAACTCCAAAAAAAGAGAGAAGGTATTTTTGGATAGATGGTAAGCTTACAGTAGTGTATACATCTGTCAATATCTAGATACTTGTGCATGGATGTACTTCTCCCCTTTATTTCCCCCCTCTTTTTATCCTTTTCTTTCCCCCCTTTCTTTGTATGTGTATTTTTAAAAATCCAATAAAGATATATTTTATAAAGAGATTTTGTCATTCCAATTCATTAGTAACCTAGTCTGGAACCTTATTTCACATATGTTCCACAAAAAGATTTTGAGGGTTGGAACTGTATTATTTTATTTTG
Source organism: Phrynosoma platyrhinos (assembly GCA_020142125.1). NCBI lineage: Eukaryota > Metazoa > Chordata > Lepidosauria > Squamata > Phrynosomatidae > Phrynosoma > Phrynosoma platyrhinos. The sequence continues at coordinate 276,621,115 of CM034703.1, forward strand.
TATATATTACATAGAATACATTTTTACATTCCACCCAAATGGCAAATACCATTATTGACGTTTTCAGATTTTTTTTTTTAAAAAAAAGCAAAATGAATAATAAAACAACTATGTCTTTATATAGTAGGCCATGTTTTATGTATAAATTAAAGTATTAGGGTATTGTTGAATAATATATTGCCTATTTCTTCCCTTATTTATCCCAATGCATAAATGATGAAAAATCTCTACTGAACAGGAAAACCTATCTCTGAATAAACAACCATAGCAACATGAAGCTATGCATCCATTTTTCAAACTAGATTTTTATGACTCATTTTACAATTACATTTGTATGAAGGAAGAAGCTTTAAGAATCTTATATTTTCAGTCCCCTATCAGTTTTCCTTAAAATGTTTTACTTATATTTTAATATACTCTTTATTTGTGTTATTTTGTAAGCCACTTTATGAGTTTTTTGTTAAAATTTTAAAAAATGAACTAAAAATAAAATATAGTATAAATCTGCTATTCCTAATGCAATCCCCAATCTCCCCTTACACAGTTCCACTCTTTAGCACTCAGACCCTGCCCTTCTGTCTCCATCCAAATATCAAATCTATCTGTCATTACCTCACCCTTATGATACCTCCTACTCATACTCTCTCCACCAACCATCATCCACTAACAAAATAATCCAACATTCTACTGTTATGGCTTTATACACTCTCCTAAAACACACTTATCATCTAACTTATGTAATGTCGCACCAACCACCAACTTCTTTTGGGGGGGAAATCTAACCAAGGACTTTTCTCACTACTCTTTATAGCAATGCGGTATCACTTCAACTGTGATGCCTGCATGCTATGGAATCCTAAGATTTGTAATTTGGTGAGGCACTACAGCTCTCTAGCAGAGAATGCCAAGTACTTCACAGAACTACAAAATCTAACAATACAACTCCAATAACCACAACAGTGATTTAACTTTTTATATTAGATACCTGCAGGACTGCAGCACTGGGTGTTGATGACTTTGTAGCTCAGGTGACAGTCCAAGTTTAGCACAGAATCCACCTGCTCAAAAGGTGTCAGTGTTTATTGGCAAGGCAAGGAACAAATACCCTAAACTACTGTCTTTGTCAAATGACATTACACGCATCTGCCTTTTGTGTTCTCAGTACTAATGTTAATAACAAAAATAACATCCTAAGTGAATTAAATTTCTCAAGATAAACTATAATACATTCAAATAAAAACAAAAGGTGCCAAATGAGTTAAAGTTTTGTTCCCTTTCTTCTCAATCTAAAAAAACAAAACCCTGATGTGAAGTATCTCTGCTGCTCCAAACTAACAAAAGTATGAGCAATGCTTCAACACATCCTGTGAAAGACTGACAGGAAACTATCCCTTATGACAGACTATTATGGAAAAGAGTAGACAGTCTGGCACTGCCAGGATGCATTACAATTCTATATTTATTCAGGGACATGAAGTGTGGACAGATATATAGGCTAACTGGAAAGTGTTCCACCCATGTACAATACGAAGTCATCAGCTTTGAAGAATGTTACAACCCCACATCTTTTTAAATTTGTAAATGAATTTTCTACCAAACAAATTCAATCAAGTGCTGAAATTTGTTCTGCTTCAAACAAATGATAACCAGGACCCTCAGTGTTTGTGGCACTAGCGCATTAACTTTTAGAGTCCATAGAAAAATTGAAAATTGAAGAATATATGTGGTTTAAAATAATCTGTCCTAACCTATTCACACAAATGAGGCCCATGCATTTGTAATATTTAATTGCTAGAAACAGTATTAAAATATGGTAAAAGCTAATAAATAATCCATAGTTATTCCAATATCTCTGCAGCCAACCTGCAGTGCTATATAGCAATATATTTCAGAGATAAAATCTCTCTTGAATAACATGTAGAAACAAGGTTACCATCATCTACCACAGAATTGGGAATCATGTGGCCCTCCAGAGGTTGGCAGATTGTAACTCCCAGCATCCTTCATCACTGACTAGACTGGCTAGAGATGTTAAAAGTCCATGTGATTCACACCCATGATTCATTGGCAATACAGATATACCACCGTTCGTGAAGATGTGTTTAAGCCCATTACTTACATAGCAGAACATTTGGGACCAGGTGTTATTTGGCACAAGTAACATGGGAAGAATATCATAAATTATTTTTTAAAAAATCCAAAAAGAAAAAGATGTTAAACATGTTTCAGCAAACTTTTTCTTTGAAACCAAAGATATGGAATGAAACAGGTTAGGTAAGCCTTGCACAAGTAAACAAAAATATCTGGAACCTTCTAAGGACCATCTGAAAACTTCTTCCAAAACAGTGATGTTTGCCTTTCCTTTTTTCCGTTTTAGCATGCATTATCTCATTGTAGCAAAATGAACAATGCTCCAAGGCTTCTGCTGAAGGACTCAGGTTGAATCCCTGAAAACTTGAACACAAAGGGTCAAGCTATACCTTACAGAAATGGGAGGAACCTTGAAAACTCCTTAAAGCTATTTCAGGTCTTTGACTTGCTTACTTCTTCCACTTGCAGAGTTTATCTGCTCTATGCTGTACATATGTTTTAGTTCCATTAAATCTTTTGTGAGCAACCTGAAATGTTTAGTCTCTTGTCCAGCCACTGGCCATAAGTGCCTAAAAACCTTCATAAAAAGAAGCTTAATTCTCAGAGGCTTAATTAACTGAGTATTCTTGCACTGCAGTCTTAAACCTAAATCTAATTATTAGAATAGGCCCATTAAATCAAATCACTACCTATGTACATCAGCACCTCTGTAAATTCCATGTATCCAATGCTTCTACTATAGCTGGAATTAACACTGTGAATTAGACTATAGGTTATAATCATACACCCACTTACTTGCCTATGAGTAAGGTCTACTTAATTTAATGGAACTTCTAAATGGATATGCACATGTTAGCATTGTTAATTCATTACTGGGAATGCTATCACAGGAGTCAGTGTAGTATAGTGGTTGAGCATTGGACAACAACTCTCAACACCAGGGTTTGAATCTTTGCTTGGCCATAGAAACTCATTTGGTGACCTTGGACAAGTCACACTCTCTCAGCCTCTGAGGAAGGTAAAGGCAAACTCCATTTGAACAAATCATGCCAAGAAAATATTGTGATAGGGTCACCTTAAGATCACCATAAGTCAGAAACGACCTAAAGGCACACAACAATGCAATCACAACGCAAGTCTACCATTTGGATTTCATTTCCTTTTTTCACTTTTGATACTTTGAATAGGTCATAATTTAGTTTCCTATGTCAGGAATAACTGTTGTATCAGGAGATATAAAACCTACAGAAATCTTTGTCTTCATGTGCATATAGCTGGGCTCTCTGAAAATCAGCCACCTTTATGACTGTATTCCTAATGGTTAAAGTTCTCCCACTCTGGTTAAGTATTCTGATGGAGAAACAAACTGCAACCAATTAGATAATGCAGGAAGAATTGGGATTCATATACTATAACTTCACCAAAAATACAAATAAATTACAAAATGGATAGCTTTATTTTTATTATTGGGGAAGAGATCACAAGAAGAACTCTAAAAATAGCTTAAAGGTAGGTAAAGGTAGTCCCTTGACATGAATGTCTAGTCATAACCAACTGTAGGGAGTGGTGCTCATCTCTGTTACTAAGCCAAAGAGCCAGCGTTGTCTGAAGACAACTCCAGTGGTCATGTGAGGAGCATGACTGCACAGAATGCTACCTTCCTGCCAAAGTGATACCTATTGATCTACTTGCATTTGCATGCTTTCGAACTGCTAGGTTGGCAGAAGCTGAAACTAGTGATGGGAGCTCACTCCGTCATGTGGCACCTAAGTTTTGAACTGCCAACCTTCTGATCTTACAATCATGTCTTAAGCACTAAAACTTAAAATCCCTTAACTAGTTTAAAACTTAGGGGCTGAACAGACCAGCCAAAAGGACGGACATCGTGGTGGAGTGGGGGTGTGGCAATCGCACACCCCAACTCCACTCTTAAGCGGCTGTCACACCGCCCACCCAACTGTGCTTCAGGAGCGCAGAAGAGTGGCAGCAGCGGTGAAAGGAGCACTTCTTTTACGTCCCAAAAAGGAGTGGCATTTTGAGGATGACTTTTTCTTTCACCAGCCTCCACTCTTCCTATGATTTCCATTTTGGTGACATAACTTATAGATCTATGTTTTTTCCAACATGCCAGAGGAATTGGTGAGGCTGACTAATTTCCTCTTTCATTTTCTTTTCTGTTTTGCTGTTCAAACATGTTCAGTAAGTGATTCTGAAAGCTTCTGTTCCCCTTGTATGTACATAAGCACACACAACTGCCACAGGATCACCTTCAGAGAATCTCATTCATTCCCAGGTCAAGCTTTATTGCATTATTTCAGACATGCTGCTGCAATCCAGTACTGAAAGTCTGTCTTTCTCCTGCACTATCCTTCGAGAAACAATGCTGATTTTTTTTAAAATCCAAAAAACTTCCAGCAAGACAGAAGACAAAAAAAGAAAAGAAAAGAAAAGAAAAGAAAAGAAAAGAAAAGAAAAGAAAAGAAAGAAAGAAAGAGGGTCTGGCTAGGCTGATGTTCTGTAAAAAATACTTCATAAAAAGTAACTTCTTTGTCAAGAGGCTTTGTTTTATTATTTTTTTCCATTTATTAAAATATTTATACCCTGCCCAATACCAGGCAAACTCAGGGCAGCTTACAAATAGAATTTAAGCAGGTTAAAAACACTAAGAAGCTATAAATAAAACCATATTACATACGTTTTAATATAATGAGTTTATATACATATATTATAAGTTTAAAATAATTTTAAAGAGTTTTTAAAACTATAAATAGCAGTCTTCAATTAAATTAATAAAGTCAAAAGGCTTTGGCAAATGTTTTACCTAAATCAAAAGTATTGGTGCCAGTCAAGTCTCCAGGAGAAGAGCATTCCACAGTTTGGATGCCATGGCTGAGAAGGCCCTCTCTCATATCCCAACAATATGTATTGACCTCATTGGTGAAGCACAGAGGAGCCCCCTCTCAGCAGCTCTTGATCTCTGGGCACATATGAGGAGAGGCACTCCCTCAAGTACTGATGTCCCAAGTTGTTTAGGGCTTTAAAAGTCATCACAAGAACCTTGAATTCATACTGGAAATGTACTGGCAGCCACTGTAGTTTTTCAAGATTGGCATTACATGATATTCCAGTCAGCACTAGCTCTAGCTACCGAGTTTTCAAGGGCAGTCCCACATAGAACACATTACAGTAGTCTTTCTAGACTGAGGTATGCCTATATTTCTGCCTGTCCACATTAAATCACAATTTGGTGTAGTGTCAATGAGCATGATGCTTGCTTACACCCCCCACACACACCTTTGCTCATATCTGCTGCTGTTGTTCTTTCTAATTTAGCAAAAACACAAACACAAACCACCAGTTTTAGATTATTTGGTTTAAATGTAATGGAAAGCCAAAGTATGCAGCTACAAGTGGTGAGGTAAAAGTGGGATAGAGAGAGTGCACAAGCATTCTGAGTAGTGATGCCATGATTCAGCATTAAGCAAACATAAAAACCAATCACTGTCTCAAAAAGCTTAAAAGAAACTTAGGGCCTTTGCAGACTGCCAGAAATAGTGCACATTAAATTGAGGCACTGCCCTGGCTCAGTGCTAGGGAATCATGGGAACTGTAATTTATTGTGGCACTAGAGCTCTCTGACAGAGAAGGCTCAATGTCTCAGAAAAAAATACAATTCCCATGACTCCCTAGCACTGAGCCAGGGCAGTGCCTCAATTTAATGTGCACTATTTCTGGCAGTCTGCTTAGGCCTTTAATTTGAGGACTAACTATACTGAATCTTTCATTCCATACACATGGATAGTTTACTAGAATTCATATTTTCCCAATTATATAATAGTTGCACTACTATTTTACGTCCCAACTTATCTCACACAGGTTTCCCAACTTATCTCACAGATGGAAACAATCAGTTTCTTAGGGGTTAATCACACTGCGAAAATAATATAGGATGAATCTGGGTTAAATCTCCATTGTTCACATGCATCCTGATTGCACCCAATTAAGGTTTTTTTTGGGGGGGGGGCTGCCAAAATCCCACTTAATCCAGGTAACTGATAGCAGTTTTCCTCCTGAGTTTTTTTTTTTTTAAATGATTCATATCGTTGGTAGTGTGAATAACTGATGCGAACAGATTCGGGATAAAATGCTGCATACCAACAAAGAGGTTCTGAATGCATTCGCATTGTCAACTCCATGTTTATTCATATGCTTGCACATATGAACAACCAAACTTGCAGAGATGCACACTGATGCAGATCGATGTGATTCCATAGTGTGAATAACAAACCTGGAATGTGTGAGTGAGGTGATTCACTTTGTCACACTAAAAACAACGTGTGAATGTCCCCTTAGTGACATTTTCTTATTGGCAGTTTTATAAACTCTGCATGAATGGGTGTATGGCCACAAATTAGTATACAATTTATTTGCAAACAAAAAGGATGTACAGTACTTCATTTTCAAAATTAATCTGCAAGAGATTATTATGTGGCAATTAATTTGTAATGTGGCAACTGATTATAATGTGGTAACTGATTTACAATCAAAACAATGCTAACTCACTGCTTCTCACGTACAGTTAACAATTCCAGCAACTTCACTTCTCCCTTTCCTGCTTGTTCCTTTTCTCATCGTCACGTGAAGTCTAACTTCTTAGGGCAGAGGCCTTTCCTTTTGCATTCTGTAATGCACTGATGGCACTATATAAATGAATAATAAAATACATGATTCTGTAACAAAAGTTTATTAGGCATATGACAGTTCCCTTCCCTTCCCCTCTCCCTGACAATAACAAAAACAGCACTTAGGGGATTCTACTTGGAGCATCCCCTGGCAACTGTGAGGCAGAATGATGAATTACATAAGCCTTTGGTCTGATCCATTAGGGCTCTTCTCAAGTTTTTGGTATTGTGCAGCTTTCTGTACTGATTTTAAAGATTTACAAGCAGACCATGCTAGTAGGGAAACCTAGAGACCGGACCCTGTATTTCTCACATCTCTATATATTCTCCCAATCCCATCCATTTCCTACTAGTAAAGGTACACTAAGGGGGGGAAGCAGACGGGCAGCACAGGGCTGCCCCGGGAAACTGCGCATCAGGGCTGAGGCATCCACATTCCTCAGCCCGCTAAAATAGCGCTCCTTCTGCAAGACGCCGAAGGTGTGCCGCAAAAAGCATCTGGCGCACCTTCAGCGCCTCTTCCGCTGCAGCGTGTGCAGACGCTACAGCGGAAGTATGTCGTCGGAGCGCCAGCCGTGCAAAGGGCCAGCCACTCTGACAACATTTTGGGGAAGGGGTTGGGGCACCCAGCATGAGGCTGCCCCTCCTCTTCCTGGCCTGCTTAGACCCTAAGTATCAACAATATATTTGAATTTTTAAAAAAATCTATCCTTATACAATTAAATCTGAAACACTTCCTAATGAAGCTTCACTGTTCTGAAAGGTCCTATGAATTGAACAGGATAACCACCAATAAAACTGAAATAATTTTGAAAAACAGAGCTTGCATATTTAGCCAATGATGACAGATCTAACATGCTTTAAGGCATCTGTTAGGTGGATTAGTAATTGGTTGACTGGCTAAAACCAAAGGGTGCTCAGCAATGACTCCTCCTCATCTTGGAGAGAAGTGACCAGTGGGGTGCCTCAGGGTTTTGTCCTGGACCCAGTGCTATTCAACATTTTTATCAACGACTTGGACAAAAGAATAGAGGGCATGCTTATCAAATTTGCAGATGACACCAAATTAGAAGGAGTAACTAATACCCAAGAGGAGATTATGAAAATTCAAAATGACCTTAATAGATTAGAAACTGGGTCAAAGCTTATAACATTAATTTCAACAGGGAGAAATGTAAGGTACTGCACTTGGGCCTAAAAAAATGAAATGCATAGATACAGAATGGGGGACAACTGGCTTAACAAGACTACATGTAAAAGGGATCTAGGCATCCTAGTAGACCACAAGTTTAACACAAGTCAACAGTATGATGCAACAGCTTAAAAAGCCAATACGATTTTAGGCTGCATCAATAGAAGTAATGTGTCTAGATCAAGGGAAGTAATAGTGGCATTCTATTCTGCTTTGGTCAGGCCTCACCCAGAATACTGTGTCCAGTTCTGGGCACCACAATTCAAAAAGGATGTTGACAAGATGGAGGAGGGCAACCAAAATGGTGAAGGGTCTGGAAACAATGCCCTATGAGGAACAACTTAGGGAACTGGGTATGTTTAGCCTGGAGAAGAGATGGTTAAGAGATATGATAGCCCTGTCTAACTATTTGAAGGGGTGCAATACTGAGGATGGAGCAAGCTTGTTTTCTGCTGCTCCAGAGAATAGGACCCAGAACAATGGATGCTAGCTAAAGAAAAAGCGATTTCCTCTAAAAATTAGAAGGAACTTCCTGACAGTAAGAGCTGTTCAACTGTGGAACACACTCCCTCAGAGAGTGGTGGAGTCTCCTTCTTTGGAGGTCTTTAAACAGAGGATGGAGGCCATCTGTCTGTGGTGCTTTGTTTATGAGTTCCTGCATGACAGGGGGGGTTGAACTAGATGGCCCTTGCAGTCTCTTCCAACTCTATGATTCTAAGATTTATATAGCAATTTCTATAAGAAAGCTTTAAAAGATATTTCAGTAACTGCTTAATTCTGGAAAGCATCCCTTATGAATCATGCAGAGCACTTGCTTTCCAGGAATTACAAATCCTTATATGTTATGCAATATCAAATTTTTACTGATACAGAATAGTGTAGGATAAATACTATCAAGTTGACAGTACAATGGGCTAAATAAAATAAATCAGTCAAGCAACTGATAAGTCTTCTCCAACGCATACACATTTTTTAGCACTTAAATCCTATATGATGAGCGCTCCAAGAAAAAAAAATTGTGATCAGTTTCCTAAGTCCTGTAATTATCTTATCATTAACAGTGTGGAAGTAACATTATTTGAAACAGAATAGCTCAGTTTTTCTTTATTAAAACTGTATTTACCCAGATGTGCACATATCATGATTGTGTGTTCAGTGACATTATGGGGAATATGCAGTATTGGAAGAGAACATGATTTCATTACACGTTTAAGTAAGGCTTATTGATTCCAACAAACCCCTTAAGAGACTATGAGACCTCACTGAGCAAATGTCTTATGCATGAGTCCAAACCAGCTCTATGAAAACTAGAGCTGGCATCAGAGGCCTGCCAGGACCTATTTCTGATGCCTATCTTGCCCCATCACCTTATTTTTTCCCTGACTCTGCATTTGGATCTAAATACCCTCAAAAGAAATCTTAACTTAAGAGCAAAGATACTAATACCGTAGATCTATTGCATAGGTATTGGAAAGAAATGGGGGGGTGGAGAGGAGAGAGAAAGAAAGAAGGGGTGGCTTGACTACTTTTGGCTCTTGTTCCATCCATCACTGGCTTCATCAGCACTCCTGTCTGCCTATAGCCTCTGACATATATCCCCAGGAGAATATGGGTTCCACAAAAACAAGCTTTCCCAACCTTGCAATAGAGCTTACTTCCAAGTAGTCTGCTATATGAGAAAGATCTACTTGAAACCTGAAAGTAGAATTGAGGTAAAGACAATCAGGTCTTATGCTAAAATGGGATAATCTTCCTCTCCTTCTTCCATTGTGGCTACATGGAGACTGGAACCTTCTGCTTTAGACTGGGCACAGATCAGCATTTTATCTGAACCTTAAACTGTCATTAGTCTTTTCAAAAAAATGAGCCAGCTTTGTGTTAATTGTCTCCCATTAACCTTATTAAAGTGGTGACCAATCTAAAACAGAAGTGGGTAATTCTGAACTTGTCATCCCGGTTGCACCGTAAACAAAGGGACAGTATGCAAACTCTAGCTTCTAACATGAATTGCACTTAATTCTAATATGAATTGCCTGGAAATGCCCTTAATAGATTTCCTGTGGAAAACCTGTGGCAGGAGCTAGGGGGCAAGGAACTAGGTTCATTCTTGTACTGATAAATAATGGTTTAGCTTTACATGTGACTCAGTTTGTAGTATTAAAAAGTTCTACTTTTAACAAGCATTTATGTCTTCATTAGGGATCCAGCAAGGTCTCAGTGCAGCAATAAATATGAAAATTCACCCTTTATCTACAGCAGTACAACTCATCATTAAGTAAAGTGAAAGCAATCAAATGAGGCATATAAATATATTTATGTTTGGTTTCATATCTTATCATTGCTTTAGTATCTCAGGGCCTCTGCAGACGGGCCCTTTGTGGCGTGTTGGAAGCGGGAAAGGGGAGGGGAAGCCACATGCCAGCCGCCCCAACCACTCCCCAAAGACGTCCTGACACCATATGCCATTATGCACGGCGTGTGGCATCAGGACATCCTCCCGGTGCAGCGTCTTCACACGCTGCGCCGGAAGAGGCAGAGAAGAGCCGCGCATCGGCTCTTGGGACGGCCTTTTGCCGCCTCTAATAGGAGTGGCATTTTGCCGCTCTTTTAGAGGCGGCAAACGGGAGAATCGGGACTGTTGTGTGTGGTAGCAGTGGCCTCGATCCTCTGCTTCCCAGGGCGGCCCAGGACCTCCCGTCTGCATCCCCCCCCTTAATATCTTTTACTCAGAGTTTTAAGACAACATTTTTATCCATCAATTGGAATTTGGATAACAATACTGTTTTATCCGCATCACTTTTCTGAGTATAAACCTGCTTCCCTGAATTAAACAAACTGTTAACAATATTTTAACATATAAAACAGAAGATATCTCCATGACATACATAAACAGTCTGGCACTTGACAGCCAGCAATACCTCCACATTAGCATTACATACTGTGTATATAACATTTAAGTAACAGATTACTCACACATGAGTAGTCGAAGCTGCAGACACTGATAGCATCTTCATCCTGGGTGCTCTGTTTGCGCTTCTTCTATTAAAAACAGAATTTTTAAAAAGAGCTCAGTAACATAAAACAGTACAGTATAACAAAATAATCAAGTCCTTATTTTGCATCTTTCTGCATTATAATAACAATAAAAGGCTTTGCAACTAGAGAGTATCACTGGTTTCTACAAAAACTCACACACTGTTTACCCCAAATTGCTGCCAGAATGAGCTTTTCAAGAGACACCCCTCACCTCCAAATTGCTCTTCACAAAACAATTTGGGGTTGTGGGACAAGAGCACTTGAAAAGCCAAATGTGGCAAACTGATATGTGGATGCATGCAACATTTATCCTTTATGTTTCAACTCAAATTTCAAACCATATTTTCTATGGAAGTTTAAAGAAGAATTTGGAGGTTCTGTAGTTGGCACCACCTGAAAGCCTGGGGCCAGTCCAAAGGCCTCGGGGGGCCGCATCTGGCCCCCGGGCCTTAGGTTGCCTACCCCTGCTCTAAAATGTCCAAAATTGTAAGCTTCCTATCCCTTTCCCCACATGTCCATGTGCATGTGCGTGAGAGAGAGAGAGAGATCTTAACCACAGAGCAAGTGATGCAAATACAAGTTGAAGTGTCACAGAGATTAACTCCAAAGTATCATGGGCCAGATAGCACCAAGAAGTGGACCACCCCAAAAGAATGTGAACACTTAAGCGGAGAGATGCAGGCTTCCTACCTTCTTGAAAGGCATTTAAACCAGCTCTAGAAGGAGAGGTTAAGATGGGGTTACCACTTAACTTTGAGACCACCTGAGAGCAGCTCTGAAAGCACACCTAGGGATGGTCACTACTCCAGAGACTGCAAACACACAAAGAAAGACTCCACATGAACATCCTCATGAATGAAAGACCTCCTAATGAGGAAAACATCTATGTAAGTACCTATAAGGTTGAGGGGGGGTAATCTGTTCAAGGTGGGGCTTTGAGAACCCATCTGAATAACTCTTAATTTCCATTCAAGAAAGAAAACAATGACTGGTCCCAAGCAGAGCAGACCTAGTGAATCAATTGTTGAATGGTGAGTCAACATGTAGTTAAATCCCATTGATTATCAATACACAAGTCAGGACTAACAAGATTTAGGCCAATGCCTTTGCTGGCTCCAGCTCTTGTCAGTCACATCTCTGAATGCTGTTCTCACAGACCCCTTTCATCCTTGGATGTGGGATTGCTTATGGCTCTGCCTTTGGACTGCTTTTATCTGATTTGCCTACTCTTTGGTTTTATCCCTTGTGTTTGAACAAAGGATCCTATCTTTGGGTAGTCTTCTTGGAAAGTAAAAGATGACCCTGAAGACAGAGGGAGGTGGGGCTGGATGGCTCTCCGCTGTACATATTAAAAAAACAGCTCACATGAATACTGTAGTTTTCTCCACTCACTTCCTCTGCCAGTTGATCCTCTCTGCTTCTCTCTCTAGGCTTCACGTCTCTCTAGGCCTGATCTTAACTTTTGCATACTTTTGTGATCTTAACTCTTGCATGTAAAAACTTGAGACTGTTTTAAATTTTGTTAGCTGCCTTGAGTCCCTGTACTGACAGGAAGGCAGGAAATAAATATATAAATAAATAAAGTACTGGACAAAGATTCTCTCAGCTTGGGTAGTGACAAAGTCTAAAAAAAAATGCTTCCCATGCAATTCACTTCAAGGACATTAGTTAGCCTTTGTACTAAACACTGGAGGGAAAAAAGAAAATCTCTCATGTTAATTATGGTACTTAGGAAGCAGTCCTATACTGTCTGAAGCCTATTTCCTGATCCTATTAGTCCATGATGCAGTAATCACTTATACACCATAAAAGGAATAATAACCATCTGATAGCTTTGATTTTCACAAACTGTAAAAATCAGTGCAGTCTATTAACTCATATAGTTATAACATATTCTGTTTTGCAACAATGGAACTTGGAATATATTCTAAAATCTTTTAAAATATTTTTAAAGCACAAAACAAAATGCCAATCTGTGTCCTCGATGCAAAATGACATTAAAATGTTTTTCTTCATACTTTCATTACAAAATAAATAAAAACTCAGAAAATTTCAGCAAGACTGGACCAATGTATAAATACCCATACAATGGTATGTGTTATGATTTTCAAAATAGTATTTTCTTTTCAATGAAATATATTTGTTTCACGGCTGCAGAATTACACCCCTTTGTTTTCAACTAGAGTATTTTCCTATATTCTGTGTAACTATACTATTCCCTAAATACTGCCTCAGTATCACACTTAACTTGAAAGCCATGCTAGGAGCCACAAAAATCTAAACAACTGACTAATAATAATAATAATAATGTATTTCTAGTGCCTAGTCTGGATTCAGGGTGACCAGGTAGCCACATTTTTTTTCTCAACAATGTGTATTGGAGGGCCTCTGACACTTTCTCCTCTTTTAGCCATGGATAGTCAACTGGTTAAGATGTCAATTCTGACAATCGTAAGGTCAGAAGTTTGGCAGTTCAAGGTCTGAGTGCCGCATGTTGGGGTGAGCTCCCATCACTAGTCACAGCTTCTGCCAACCTAGCAGTTCAAAAGCATACAAATGCAACCTGATAAATAGGTACCACTTTGGTGGGAAGGTAACAGCGTTTGGTACAGTCATGCTGGCCACATGACCACCAAAGTATTCCTCAGACAACACTGGCTCTTCGTCAGCAACAGAGATGAACACTACTCCCTACAGTCAGTTACAGCTACCTCTACCTTTACTTTTATTCAAGCTGAAAGCCTAAATATGCTAAAAACACCAGATCCCGGCTGATCTTGGAAACTATGCAGGGTCAGCCATGGTTAGTACTTGGATGGGAGACCATAAATAAATACTGTAGACTGTATTGCAGAAGAAGGAACTAGCAAAAACAACAACAACAACAACAACACACCCCTTCTGAGGATCTGGCTACTGTTTGGGTGTTATTATTATGGACACATCAACTCAACAGATGACACTTTCTAGATTCAAAGCTGAAACTCTAAACCAGGGGCAGCAACCTATGGCCCACGGGCCGGGGCCAGCACCCCGAGGCCTTTGGACTGGCCCCCGCCGCCGCCGCACACACTCCTGCCGCATCACCGCCGCACGCGTCGCGGCTGCCATTTTGTTTTCCAAAATGGCAGCCGTGACTTGTGTGTGCATGCGCAGTACTCCTGCACATACGCAAACGAGCCATGGCCGCCATTTTGTTTTTCAAAATGGCGACCGCAACTCGTTTGCACATGCGCAGTACTTGTCGCATGCGCAAATGAGCCGCGGCCGCCATTTTGGCAAACAAAATGGCGGCCATGATGCACGCAGAGGTGGCAGCGCTGCGGCAGTGCGCATGGCAGCGGGGGCCATTTCCCCCACCACCACCATTGGCCCGCGGAAGACCCGGGGATCCCCGGACCGGCCCCAGGTAAGGGGAACTTGCCTACTCTAAACAAAGACAACATGTAGAGGAGTGTTTTTGTTTCCAAGCAGATGGTATCAAGCAGAGATCTGCTCTACCTATATCTGGATAAAAATGGCAATAGTATTCATTTCATTGGTGGTCTACCATACAAGTACTATAAGGCTTACACTGATTAGCTTCGAAAATCAGGTAGATCTGGTGACTTGATGGGAGACTGCCAACAAATATCAGATGCTATAGGGTGTATTTCAGAGGAATGAATCAGTAAAGCCACCTCTGGGTATTCCGTGTCCAAGAAAACCCTATGAAATTCATGAGGTTGCTGTAAGTCGATAGGAGACCCAGGCATACAGAGTATTTATTTCAGTCCACAGGCAAAGATTAATCAAGCATTCATCATCCAGACCAGTTCTGCTCCATTAATCTTTGCAGATGAAATGGAAGCAAAGGAAAAAAACCTCTTTGTGGCTACATATTTTACGACTGCCTTTGGTTCCAGTTAGTTAGCTTTCACATTCATTTCCATTAGCCAGTTTGTTCTAAGTGTCTTTCACACAGCTTCACTGATTTCTGATTTTCTGTAACCTGTGACTACCTGTGATGCTCTAAATCAGTACGACGAACTTAAATTGATAATTTATAGAGATACAATATTGTTCTCTCACTGGTCTGGTTAAAGTAGAATCATAGAATCATAGAATCATAGAGTTGGAAGAGACCA
>CM034703.1:276665674-276680153 GCA_020142125.1 Phrynosoma platyrhinos
ACTTTGTCCAGCCCACATTTTACCAGCTTGTTTGCAAGAATGTCATAGTACAATAATTGTGTAGCCATAAAGCCTCCCCCCAAATCAGCTTCAATCTGATGGTCCTTTTCACACTACACAATTATTGTACTATGATTTCACCATAGTTGCCATGGCTCCATTCTATGAAATCCTAGGATTTGCAGTTCAGGGAAGGGCATTTGGAATTCCCATCCAGACTGTTCTAGTGTCCCACCAACCTCCAAATCCTAAGATTCCATAAGGTGCAACCATGGCAGTTAAAGCAGAATCATGGTGCTATGTTTGTGCACTGTGAAAGGGCCCCGGAATATGTGAGAACAAACCAACATTCTTTCAAGGGATTCCAAAATGGCTCCTTCAAGGAAAGGGAAAAAAAATATGGCACTCTTAATTAAACCCCTTCCTCAGCAGCCAGAAGCATCTAGGAACAAAAAAGGTCTTTGCCCGTGTTTCAAAGAACAGCTGGATTTTATATTTCTTGTACTCGCTTTCCCCTTCTCCTAAAAGCTAGTCAGTCCTCTGTCTCAGAAGGGAGCAACCATGAAACTCCTGCCTCATGATGAATGCTAGTCAGCTTCCACACACGAGAGCCACTGTTAGGGGCTCTTCTATTGAAGTTTAGGAATTAATATTTTTGTCTATCTCCTTATCTATCCTAAGATGGATTTCCTGAAACAATAAATGTAAGTTTTTCTTTCTTTCTTTTTTCTTTTTATCTTACAAGAGCATCCTGAGTATTTTCTTCTGTTTCTACCACAACCTCATATTGCACTGGCTTCACTACATTCTGCTTTATATTGTTGTTGTTGTTAACTGCCTTCGCACTGGTCTCGACCCATGGCGACCCTATGGATGAGACTCCAGCCCCCCCCCCCGGCCTTTACTGCTCTGCCCAGCTCCTGCAAACTCTTATTCATGGTCTCTTTAATAAAATCCATCCATCTAGCATGTGGTCTTCCTCTCTTTCTACTTCCCTCCACCTTTCCTAACATTATTGTCTTTTCCAATGATTCATGTCTTCTCATGATGTGTCCAAAGTACAACAGTCTGAGGGCCTAAGCAGACGGCGCAAAGCACCGTTTTTGAGGCCAGGAAGGGGAGGGGCAGCCTCACGGTGGACACCCCAACCTCTTCCCAAATACGTCGTCAGAGTGCCTGTCGCTCCACATGGCCGGCGCTCCGACGACACACTTCCGCTGCAGCATCCGCACACGCTGCAGCGGAAGAGGTGCCGAAGGTGTGCTGGAGGCCTTTTGTGGCACACCTTTGGTGTCTTGAGGAAGGAGCACTCTTTTAGCGCTCCTTCCTGGGCCTGGGACGCGGCGCATTGGAGCCGAGGAGTGTGGATACCATGGCCCCGATCCACAGCTTCCCGGGACAGCCCCATGCCGCCCGTCTGCTTCCCCTCTAAGTCTTGTCATCTTGGTTTCTAGGGATATTTCTGGTTTGATCTGCTCTAGGACCCATTCGTTTGTCCTTTTGGCTGTCCATGGGATCCTCAGTACTTTTCTCCACCACATCTCAAATGTGTCAATTTTCCTCCTATCTTCTTTCTTAAATGTCCAGCTCTCACATCCATACATGGTAATAGAGAATTACGATGGTTTGTATGATTCTGACTTTTGTGCTGAGTTGTATGTCTTTGCATTTTAGGATCTTTTCTAACTCTTTCATAACCGCCCTTACCATTCTTAATCTTCTCTGATTTCCTGACTGCAGTCCCCATTCCGATCAATGTTTGATCCCAGGTATGAGAACTCTTGTACTATTTCTATTTCCTCATTGTCTGGTATGAATGCATATAAGTGGGTTGAACATCAGCCTTTATTCTTCCTTCCCCCCTGCCACACCTTTATTGACCACTTTGCCTGATGATGAAATCTGTAAAACTTTAAAGTTTGTTTAGGATGTTGTGACCTTTGTTATTTTGTGACTTCAAGTTGACTATGACTTATGGCAACCGTATACTGAGCTTTGTTTGATTGGTTTTTCTGGGCAAGATTTATTCTTAGGTGGCTTGCTATTGCCTTCCTCTAGGATTGAGAGTGTGTGACTTGCCCAAGGTCACCCTGTGAGTCTCCACAGCTGAGATGCAGTTCAAACCCTAAATTCCAGGAGTTCTAGTCCAAAATTCAAACCAATACACCATGTTGACTCTCTGTGATCTTTGAGTTGGCCTAATGAAGATATTACCCTTGTGACTTTTTTTTCTTGGCTGACACAGTTGCCTTTGGTTTTTGAAGATGAAATAAAATAATGTACAGACAGAGACTAATAGGGTTGTGACTGTATAATGAATAACGTACGGTACATCCACCCATTCAGAGTCTCTGGTGTGGCATGTTAAAGTATGTGCATAGCCCATGGAAAAATTACAGAGCTACACTAGTTGCCAATGTTCAGCTTCTATGAGGATAACAGGAATGCTTTTCAAAAGGCAACTGACCCCCAAATTGATCCATGAGCCAAATTGTTCATACAAAACTGTTACTAGGTAGGTTGTTTAGCTCATAGCCTTAGATCAGAATGATCAGAACATCTAGTGTCCCCAAATGATAAAGAAGGAGGAAGAGAGGGAAATAAAACAAACTGCTCATTTCTCAACTAAGTGGAACTGAAGAGAGGTCAAGTTCATCTGTTGCTCACAAAGAACTGGCAACAGGACGACACAGCAACACCCTGTCCCAGACTATAATTAACAATGGGAAATCTGTAAAGTAACAGCATAGCACTTACTTTCAGAGGGTGGGTCACAGTTGTATTTCTCTTATATCACATGTTGCTTATAAATTTTAGTATCTTTTGTATGCAGAATAGCAAGGAAGCAACAGGTTTATATCAGATGCTCAGCATTTTTACTTTTAAAAACAAACCACGCCTATGATGAGAAAGCAGTCTAGCTGAAACCTTTTAGAAACATCCAATAAACATCTGTAGAAAATTTTAAGAGGCCCACCAGGAGGACACCATTTAATTTTTTGAGCTGTCTTATCTCAGAAAAGCTGACTCATAACACTTAAGAGAGATAAGTTTAAAACCTCAGAGCAGTGTAAACCATAAACTCTTCTTGCTTATCAGAATCATACAGAATGTTCTTTATCTTATATTAAATACACTTTTCATTCTGAAATGAAATATGACAGAAAAGTGCTACTTGCCGTGCAATCCTATGTCCCCTGACTGCATCCTACAAGCTGCAAGACAAGGGTGCAGAGATAAGTCTAGCATAAGACAACTCGTTCACCTTTGGAGGAAATACCCACAACCCTGCCCCTACTTTCCAGAGAGGGGAAAGAGAAAGGAGGGGGTTGAGGTCTGCAATCCCCAGTTGTACCCATGGGGTGTATAGAAATAATTTTCATCCCAGCACTTGCAACAAGAAATAGGTAGCTTTTTTTAAAAAAAAAAAAGCAGACCAGCTTTTGACCTTGAAATCTGATGACTTACAGACAGGATCGCCCTGCCTGCATTCACGTAGAGCCCAAGTTCTTAACACATATTTTATCAGGAATCCCAACTACAAATGTACCACATAAGTCACTATTATCTTCACATCACAGCTTGCCTAAGGCCACCTAGTAAATGTGCAACTCTGAGATTTCAATGGATCCATAACTGAAGTATCACCACATCTTACAGTCCTACCATGCTATATTAATATAATCACATTAGAGGGGGAAATAACTCTGGAACAATCTCACTGCAATAAAGGAATGACAAAATAAAAAGACATATGCCTTTGAGCAGGGGTAGGCAACCTAAGGCCCGGGGGCCGGATGTGGCCCCTCGAAGCCTTTAGACCGGCCCCAGGCCAGTTCTGCCGCCGCCGCCGCCACCACCAGCCATGATGATATTATTATTGTTATTACTTGTTCTTGGGGTTTTCTTGGCAAAATCTCCACAGGGGTTTTGCCATGGCTTTTCTGGGGCTGAGAGAGTGTGCATGCATATTTTTTAATGTTTAATTTTTTTAAAAAAAAAAATATTTATTTATTTATTTATTTATTTATTTTTGGTGCTTCTGTCCCCCAATTGTCTGAGGGACAGCAACCCGGCCCCCGGCTCAAAAAGGTTGCCTACCCCTGCCTTTGAGTATGTGGGTTTTTCTTTTTAGTCTTACCTCTGTCTGAAAAGATATTACAGCAAATTATAAAACGGATGTATTAATCATGAAAATTATCTTTGAAAAATTTCTACTGAAAATATCTCATGTGCAAAGCACCTAAAACTTGCGTGTAGAATTAATATTTAAAATGTAGATGTAATTGGGAATGCGATTCCAACCTAGTTTTTAAATGTTTAGTCTATGTTTACTGCCAATACTGCAAGTCCTCAGCATCAAAATTATTTAATTATCAAAGTTGGAACTGACAGGATGAGTCACTGATGAGTAATCACATTTGTTCGTGCTCTGAAAGCTACTATTAAAAGCCCATTTGCACTTGCCAGAGCATTCTCCTCTTGCTTTCTCCTCTATCAGAAAGGAGAAAGAAGTAAACTGTACCTTAGCAGACTTGTTACAGGAAACTTCTACAGGAACTCTTCCTAATCTGGTGCCCTCCAGCTGTGTTGGGTATAACATCCCAGTCAGATATGTTGTCTGGGGAGATTAGTGCCACAATCTGATACATGTAATGGGTAACAGACTGGGGATGTCTGCAGTCATCAATTTTGTTCCTGTGCAGATTACACCAATCATCTGGCCCCAGTGCAATAGGGCAAGG
Source organism: Phrynosoma platyrhinos (assembly GCA_020142125.1). NCBI lineage: Eukaryota > Metazoa > Chordata > Lepidosauria > Squamata > Phrynosomatidae > Phrynosoma > Phrynosoma platyrhinos. The sequence continues at coordinate 276,670,420 of CM034703.1, forward strand.
AACTAGCAAAAAAAATAAATAAATCACTGTATCTGAAGAAACAGGATGTACATCCAAACTAAATAAACCAACCAGCCTATACTGAGATTCACTAGTCTTTCTCTGGGGACAATTACTATCATTATTTCCAAGTAGATATTAAAAATATAATAGCTTGAGCAAAAAAATGCCGTTAAAGTTGTATCACACTGCTTATGCTGTATTCCAGATGGGACCATAGCAGACACAGCCTCCAAGGTCTGCCACTCTTCTCACACACAACTACTTCACTTTTGGTACTAGCATATACCTTCAGGTTAATGGTACTGCTGTGAGAGCATGCATAGCACCATAATATGACAACATCTTAATTCATGCCTGACCTGGAACAATGCTTCTTTAACTCCTGTACCCAGAAACTTCTTCTCTATCTGAGGTGCACTGATGATGCCATCATAATTTGGAATCATGGAGGGATGAAGCAGACAGGGCAATAGGAGTGGGCAGATCACTGTGGGACCACCACACAACCATGGCAATCAGACACTGCGGTCCCGAGGGTGGCCACTGTCGTGATCCCAAATGGGCCATGAAAAGGAGCAATAAGAAACCACTCTTTCTGCGGCTGGATTTGCGGATGGGTCATGTGCATGCCCCACCCCCGGACTGGCCTGACAGCAGCCCTTTTAAGCCGTCTGTTCAAAACCAGAGATGACTCACTCACACATTTCTCCAGAATTTCAATTTCCACCCCAACATCAATCTCTATATGGAACTATCAACAGAACAAATTCACTTTCTGGACACCACTGTATAGCCATACAACAGACACGTAAGCATCACACTGTATGACAAACCCAATGACCACTACATATATTTGCATGCCTCCAGTTTCCATCCTGAACACACTAACAAATCCATAGTTTACAATATGATACAATCACATTTGCTCAGACAAAAAAGGAAGGGACACCAAACTCATGAAATTACAACAAGCATTCCTCAAGCTACAGTACCCACCATAGGAAGTTAAACAAACCAACACAAATCAACAAGGTAAGACTTGTACCCAGGACTAATCTATTACAGAACAGATTAAAGAAAGAAAATGGCAAAATTCCACAAGTGGTCACACAATGTTCCAAACTGAGACCATAAATCAATGAACTACAATCCATGCAGGATGGCTGCTCTCTCAAGGGCTCTTGGTGGCGGGTCTTTATTTACTTACATAAGCCTCTGAATTTCAAACAGTTATTTACCTACAGGAGGAGACACAACACAGAAAGGGAGACAGGTACAAAACTGTGCAACAAACCTAGATGCTAACTCTGACCATGTATCTACTTGGGAAATGTCATCACAAGACCTAATTACATCACCCACAATATTAGAGGTGCTTTCACATGCTGATTCTCTAGCATGAGATATGCCATCCTCTGTCAACAATGCCCTTCAACACTACTTTAGGCAAACAGGCTAGTCTCTGTGCCAGAGGATAAAGGGACATAAATCAGACATTAGGTTGGCATTGTAAAAAAGAAATAGGTACTATGCTACACATGTGGTGGACGTGTGACTGTAGTAACCTATTTTGGGGGGAAATAAGAGATATAATGTCAAAAACTTTACAGAAATGTTTACCATTTAAACCAGAATTGTATTTGCTAAATATAACTGATGAGATAAAAGACAAACTAAATAGTGTTGAGATAAGTGTGCTGTTATATATGGTTACTGCGGCACGTATCGTTATAGCAAAACACTGGAAATCAAACGAAACACTTAAAGTAAGTGAATGGAGGATGAAACTACATGAATTTATGATTATGGACAAGCTATCAATGTACACGGCAGACAAAACGATTCAGCAATACGAAAAAAAGTGGGAAAAAGTGCAGAAAAGATTATCTTTATAAAGTGGAAAAGATTACACATTTATAATTTTGTTTATTGTTAATGATATAGAAGATAAAGGATAATTAATATGTTATGATATCTGATTGGGTTGGTAAAAGTTGTGATGTTTATAATGTACTGTAACAGACTAAGAAAGAAAACACTGTAATATGAAAAAAAATGAAATAAAAATGATATGGGAAAAAAATAAATCAGACATTAGGAATGGGAATTCACAAAGAAACAAAAAAACAAACAAAACAAAAAACAGATGAGGAACACTCCAATCTTCCTGGGCATTCCCATCTTGGACCTCAAAACAGGAGTCCTTGAACAAAAAAACTGCAAAGGAAAATTGGAAAGAGAAACAGCAGAAGTGAAGTATATCTACAAACTCTAATCCATCAACAGTGGGTTGAACAAAGACTATGGTTTCCTGGCACACTACACCTATTATAACACTAGTTAACACCCCAGCTTCATGAGGGCTCTCCATCACTTCTCCTTTCTGGTTCCCAGACAGGCTTGTTTTCTGCAGCTGCAGAGAAGGACCCGGAGCAATGGATTGAAACTACAAGAAAGAAGATTCCACTTCAACATAAGGAAGAACTTCTTGACAGTAAGAGCTGCTCAACAGTGGAACACACTCCCTCAGTGTGTGGTGGAGTCTCCGGCTTTGGAGGACTTTAAACAGAGGCTGTATGGCCATCTGTCAGGGGTGCTTTGATTCTGTGTTCCTGCATGGAAGGGGGTTAGATTGGAAGGCCCTTATGGTCTCTTCCAACTCTGTGATTCTATTATCATTAAAACTGACCTTGTCATTTCATAACCATAACCACAAGTTTGCATTTCTGTTGCTATTCACACATACAACCTGTGTGTTCATAGCTATAAAGGTCTGTTCCTAGGCACTTCACTCCATGTATCCGAGGAAGTAGACTAAAGTCTGTGAAACTTATCTACCAACTTCCTTCTTTCAGTTAGTCTTAAAGATGCTACAAGATCCCTTTGTATGCTTGTGCTGTATACAACTAGTATGATAACTAGCAATTACCATTATTTCTGTTACACATATATGATTCTATATTTGACCTATTCAATAAAGAGGCTTCTCACTGAATTGTATCAAATGTGTTCATTTACATATTTCTTGGCATTAGTTACTTGATAATCAGTTGCATTTATTAAGAAGACTTTTGTCCTGATCCAACAGCAGATTTTTAAAAAATCATTTTGATACAAACTACATAACAACTAAAAGATGAAATTACTATCAGATGAAATTCTTATAAGATGTTGCTTGCTGAGACATACACATGTATATTCAGATAAAGTATCCTTTACTCTCCATAAATTTTGGTTTATTTGGACAAATTTATGCAGATTTCATTAGGATCAGCTATATAGGGCCTAAGCAGACTGCCAGAAATAGTGCACATTAAATTGAGGCACTGCCCTGGCTCAGTGCTAGGGAAACATGGGAACTGTAATTTATTGTGGCACCAGAGCTCTCTGACAGAGAAGGTTCAATGTCTCAGAAAAAAATACAATTCTCATGATTCCGTAGCACTGAGCCAGGGCAGTGCCTCAATTTAATGTGCACTATTTCTGGCAGTCTGCTTAGGCACAGTTAACTAACTAAAACCTTCATACAACTCGTTAGTCCTAATATTCAATCTAATTAAGCAAGAGCATGTGACATTAAAATAAATAAATCTTTCTCCTTTTCTGTTTCTACCTCCTATCCTTGTCACTATTTTCTACACTTATGGTCCTCCAGTTATGCACCTGTACTCTTCTGCCCTGTAAATCTAATACAATGCCACTACATGAAATAAATCTCTAGAATTAGTCAAGCTTCTTTTTGAAGATTTGGGGTTGGATCTACTCACAGAAGGCACTACCACAAAAATGTTTTGGGGGGAGAGTAAACTTTCCTCACACACCAGCTCACCCTATTCAGGAAGTTGCACACTTCTATAGCTTGATCCAGCTCCCTTTTAACAACAGAAAAGGAGAAATGTTAAAAGAAAACATGACCTTCTTCTTGAGAAAAAAAAAATCAGTCTCTTTGACAACTATATTTAACAACCATGTAATAACCTGTGTCTTACGATAATAACATCTAAACATTTATAACTGCTTGAGTGAATTCACCTTAGATTAACAGTGTGCTGTATCACATAATACAGTGGGTCCTTGGTATCCACTGAGGTTTGGTTCCAAAAACCCCATGGATGCCAACATCTGTGGATGCTCAAGTCCCATTAAATACAATGCATAGTAAAATGTTGTCCCTTATATAAAATGGCAAAATCAAGGTATCTTTTTGGAATTCATATTTTTTTTAAATACAGTATTTTCAAGCCGCAGATATCTGAATCCGTGGATACAGAGGACTGACTGTATAGAGCAGGAGTAGGCAACCTTTCCCCTTTAAGGGCCGAGGGACTTCAGCTCCCCGAAGCCTCAGCCATGTTGGCCAATAGTCCCATGTTGGCCAATAGCTCCCGGGAGTCTGGGAGCTGAAGTCCCTCGGCCCTTAAAGGGGACAGGTTGCCTACCCCTGGTATAGAGAAACACAGGTTTATTAGTGCTTTTAAATTTTATTTGGAATTGGCTTCAACTATCCATTAAACAAACACTATACAATGAGCTTCTGATAGCATCTCTGCCTTTGTGCCAAAACAAACTCTCCTGTTCCAGAAGAAATCAATCTTTTCATTATTTGTTAACAATAGTTCCAGTAGTTGGTTCATATAAACAAAACCAGTAATGAATAAAAACACTCAGGATCCTCCCACAGTATAAAAGTAGTAAACATCAAGAGCATATTAACAAGGGTAAAGATCAGAAATACTGTTCACTTATATAGTGTAAATGATATTAAAACATTTCCCCAAAATAATGGAGTCTGTCTGATAGTCCAGATATACTAACTGGGGGGAGGGGGACTTTCAGATTTGGCAGACACCATCTATACCAGTTCCAGCTTGAGCTATTCATCCGTTCACTAAAAAAAAGGGAGAGAATTAGAATATTATCAGGGATGTATTGGCAGAATGCTATAGTTACTCCAGCAAGAAGTCCAAAATGTGGTAGAAATGAGTATTATGTCAAAGAAAGAACAGACTTTAAAAACATCCTGGGCTACCTTCAGACCTTGCTCTCAGCTTTTTTCTATCTAAAGAAGTACCTTCTTGCCAAAAGAAAAAACACTGCCCCAACTTCCTCCTAGCAGAAAAAAACAGGGGAAGGGGGAGGACTTTTCCTGTCAACATTCCCTTGCTCCAACAGAACAGAGTATAGGATTCACACTCATCATGGAATCACAGCATACCTTCATCAATATGTTACACCCTGGTAGAAATAGTACTTTACATGCATGACCCACCAGCTATTACTGAGGTCTATATCACCACCCTTTCCTTCTATAAAGAAAAACTAGTTCAGGATATTTCTGAAAACTGTGTTACTTTCTTAGTGGGAATTTTTGGATCATCCTTACAATTATGTTTGCATAAATTATGCATACTGTCTGTGTCATGCAGAAGGTCCCAAAGAAGGGAGGAGATAAAACCAATGGGCTCTAGTAGTGAGCTATGGGCTCAGTAATAACATCTTATAATAAAGACACAATGATGTTAACATTTCCAAAGTAACTTTAACAAGAAGGAGAGACTCCTGTCTCTCTTTTTTATGTATCTCATGGACGCTTCCTAAGTTTTTGAGCTAAACAGCAGATAAGAAACACTTTTAATTATGATTTTATTGTACTGAGTAAAATTCTGTTTTATGTTAACTTCTATTATTCCATCACAACTTGTTAATGGAAATTGAATATGGGAAGTCTGTCTAGAAGTTGACAAAGTCAATGGCTATGACAGTAAAGATGATTAATGATAATACTTTCACATAAATGATGAAAAGAGCCAGCATAGTGGTCAGATTATTGGACTATGACTCTGGAGACCAGGGTTCAATTCCCAGCTCGGCCATGAAATCCACTGGGTGACCTTGCGCAAATCACATGCTCTCAGCCTCAGGGGAAGGGAATAGCAAACCTTCTCTGAAAAAATCATGCCAAGAAAGCCCCATGATAGCCTTAGGGTTGCCATGAATCAGAAACAACTTGAAGTCACACAACAACAAATTATGAAAAGTCTATGGGGTTATTCATGACCAACAATAATTTAGGATGACAAAAATGAACAAGCACAGGTGTCAGATGGAAGCATCCTCCCTTGCACCAGAAACCAGTTTGCCATTTATCTTAACACATTAAAACTTGGATTGAGATTCTAATCTTGTAAAGCAGGGGTAGGCAACCTTTCCCCTTTAAGGGCCGAGGGACTTCAGCTCCCAGAATCCCAGGAGCTATTGGCCAACATGGGTCTATTGGCCAACATGGCTGAGGCTTCTGGGAGCTGAAGTCCCTCGGCCCTTAAAGGGGAAAGGTTGCCTACCCCTGTTGTAAAGAAAAGATGAAGAATGTGACATTCACTGGATAGACAAACTTAAAATTTTATTTGCCCCCTGACTGTAGCCAAGCGTATATGATATATAATCAATTCCCTGAAGCTAATTAAAAATTTATAAATATTCATGAACAGAATATTTTTATGAACATGATATTTCTAATGTTCAAAGTAGAGTTGGTGCTAAGTGTGGTGCACTTTGGCTTTCCTATCATAATTCATCTCTCAGTGCACCAAATCCAAGACCAAGCAAATGTTCTTCATTCTTGATGTGAGAGTCCCCCCCCAACTTTTGCTATTTAAATATTTATTCCAACTTTTCCTAAGTTTCAAAATAATATATTAAATAACACTCTCCTCTTATAATAAAGACATGATGATGTTAACATTTCCAAAGTAACTTTAACAAGAGGTATTGAAATCACCTCACTGGTGTAACAAGTAAGGGGGGATGCAGACGGTGAAAAAGGCCATCCTCAATCCCAGGAAGCGGAGGACAGCCAGACGCTGGGCGCCCCATCCCCTTCCTGAGGACGTCATCGGAGTGACGGCCCGTCCGCACGACGGGCGCTTCAATGACATCCTTCCGGCTCAGTTGGCCTACAAAACATACTAGAATCAGCTTGAGGAGAGGAGGGAGGATGCAGGGGGTGACTGAATGGAAGGTGGCCAACAGCAGCTTGGCCCACCTCTGCCCAAGGAAGCATTAAGTCCCCACTCCCCTCACCTGACATTCCTCCACTACTTCTCAATTTCCCCACTTTGGACAGGAGACAATAACAACCCTGGATCACCATGCCTGCCCAGGGCCAAGTGCTGAGAGGCAATGGTTTAACAACCAGTTTGGGCAAACCAGTGTGTACTGGTAGAAAGACAGCATTGCGTTCAGCCCATTTTTGACTGAAAAAGCAGTAATGTGGCCCATGATGTGTGCAAAAATTGACCTCCGCCTCCTTCACAGTCACCCACGACTACTCTCTCTGGGGCCTGGACAGTGATTTTTTTTAAAGAAAATACATGTTTGTATCACAACAGCCTAGCGACTAAAACCTCTTCTGCTAAAGATATTGGGAGAGAAGCTAACTATGCATCTTGCCCTGGGCCCACTGTTAGCTCTCAAGGGCTCTGGTAATTAGCAGCAACAATAGATTATCTTTCAAACACTGCAATAAATAGAAGAAGCTCTGATTGGAAGTTACCACACAGCCAGTCTCCAATACAATGGCCCCCTCCAACAGGGGCATAAGCAAGTTTTTTACAAATATTGGCCAGGATCCCATTATAACAGAATCAACTATTCTTCCCTTCTATATCCTCCCGTATACCCTAACACCTACTCTGTGGCTATGAAATCATCTGGAGCAGCTTTTGGGGCCACCCAGGGTTGCACGAGAAGGGGGGAATCACCAATTGGCACAGAAACAATGGGGGAACAGGGAAAGTCATCAAGTATGTACTGTTTCTGCTGGCCATGGATATGAAAGTACACCTGTGGATTGTTGCCATTTCTTAATAACATATGGCAAGATATTTCTGTAAAAATGTGACAAATGAAGTGCCAAATATATAGCTTTTTAGCAATATTTTTAAAGAAAAGCCTCTTCTAGTACCTTCAGAATTACATACTGCAACACACAAAATTTTAGGAACTGGCTAAAACAATCTACCAGTCCCAGAGTTAAGAAGCTTTCCAACATATCAGTAAACCTGTTTAATAATCAAAGGGGGAAAGCAGACAGAGGCGCCGGAGGCGCCGCCAGACGGAGCGCCGCGGGAGCGCAGCCTCCGCACCACGGCGCTCCAGCGGCGTCCCTGGAAAGAGCGCTAAATCAGCGCTCCTTCCACAAGACAGGGAAAGTGCGCCCTAAAAGCATAGGGCGCACTTTCCCTGCCTTTTCCGCCGCAGCGCGTCCGGATGCTGCGGCGAGAGGTTGCCCCCGGAGCGCCGGCCGTGCGGAGGGCCGGCAGCTCCGAAGACGACCTCAGGAAGAGGAAGGGGCGCCGCGCGTGCGGCTGCCCCTCCTCTTCGTTGCCTCGAAGACGACTCAATTAGTCGTCTGCCGAGGCCCTAAGGCTGTTTCAAAATAGAAAATTAACAGCACTACCAATTAAAAGATGTTGTGTGGCCATTCAATTATTTCCTCATTAATTAACTGGGGGAAGGAGAGGCATGATAGAAAGAAATAAGAAATAAGTGGTAGGAAAATACAGAAAGGATGCATATGGAAGACAATACAGTCTGGGCTTTGTGTACAATACAAATTAAAAGTCTCATTAGTAAGTACATACAAAATAGATCTTAAAAGCAAAATATAGACAACATTGTTCTTTCTGCATTGCACATCCCATATGTGAACTTTGACCTCATGTGAACTTTTACTTAATGTTCCTGGCAGTTGCTACAAGTTTTGAAGTTTTTTCTGTCATCAAGCCAATGACAATAGTATATAAAACAATGAGTGACAGTATACGGCAGTGGTTCCAAACTTTTATATGCCTCCCACCTCTAGGAAATGTTTGATTGATGTATGCCTCCCCCACAAAAGTAATATCACACTTCAATTCAAAGACATAGTTGTGTCTGTCTGGAAAATCAGTATGGCAAATGGATCGTGCAGTACCACTGAGTCTAACTAAAAGAGAAGTTGGCAGCAAGAGCTTTTGTAGACTTCTGTAGACCAAAGCACCATATGGACCACCTGTCAAACAAAGGCACATCTCTCAAATGTCCCATCCCAAGCTGATAGAACATTTAGATGTGCCAGATAAGAATTCTTCAATATTTTGGAACTGTTAAACTCCAAAAATAATTAGCTGCCTGAAACTCAAAATCTGGACAGAAATTTTTTAGCAGATTCTATGCACCTCATTTTGTAATTAATATATTTGACTACCTAGCCACTCCCATAGATTTAACAAAATCTTCTGTTATAATCTGCAGTACAGAAAAACCAAGCATACTGATTTTATTTACTAGACTAGTTTCATGCATGTGCTGCACTAAAAGTCTGACCTAACAGAGGCCACAGGTCACAGGAGGCAGCCAAGAAGATTCCCCTTGACTAATGCTTAATAATAGCATTTAGCTAGCCAATTACTTGCCCTGAGTTTATGCCAGCCTCAAAGTGAATAACTGTTGAGGACACATACTGAGACAGTTCTTAGACTGGAAGATGTGACTGTACCAGTTCAACTTACAGATCTCACAACCCAAATTTGGAAACTTCCTCACACAGGAAATCACAGTGTGACAGAAGCAGTAAAAGAGGTCATTACCAGATTTTTTTTCTGTTAGTAAAAAAAAAAAATAAAAATCATTTTTAGAACTGCCTCCCACAAAACAACAACAGAAGAGCAAAGACATCATGCAGTAATCCC
>CM034703.1:276680253-276692109 GCA_020142125.1 Phrynosoma platyrhinos
CTTTTCTCTGTCTCCTGTTAACTTTTTGCCATCTTCTCCACACAATGTACTTTAATTGCCTCATGCTAGATTTAAAGACCAACACAGTTTTAAATTTTAAACAGCTGAAGCAGGTGACAGCTACTGCAATGCCTGTAGCATTTATATTTTCTATCTACAGTCTCCCTTCTGATTCGTGGGGACTCCCTTCTGAATCAGAAATATTGCAAATATCCAAATCCCATTGTTTTTAATGGCCACACACTCCCGCACCATTTTATCCATCCTGGCTTCCTGTCCGCAAAATAGGAAGGACGACTGTATAGGCCAATCCAGATTTAAGTGAAACCACACACCTAGATATTCAAAAACAAGGATATTAATTAAGAAGGTATATAATTTTGTGTGTATGTATGGTTTTGTTAAATGTGCTTAACTGCCATTCTAGATTAACAGAGTGAAAAGACAATAACCTAGGCAAACATGATAAATTCCTCTTTTCTGTGAAGATTTCCACAGATTAAAAGAATTCCAGCAGCATAAATATAGTATCTCATGTAAGCATCATGTAGAGCTGTGTATGTACCTTCAAGTCACCTGTTGACTTATGAAGACATCACGAATTCTATAGGGTTTTCTTAGACAAGGAGTGCTCAGAGGTGTTTTGCCAGTCCCCTCCTCTGAAATATAGCCCATAGCATCTAGTATTCATTAGTGGTCTCCCATCCATGCTCTAACGAGGTCTGACCCTGCTTAGCTTCCAAGATTAGACAGGAACTAGTGCCTTACCTATAGTAACTTGGCTTGCAGGCAGTGAAAGGTACAAATAAAACAGTTTTTTGTGTGGTTGCATCTTTAGGCCCTTTAAAGTTCTTAGTTTGCAGAATTACCTCATTATCATAAGGGGGTTGCAGACTGCCAGAAATAGTGCAAATTGAGTCCACTTTTAGGGTTAGGGTTAGTGCTAGGTAATCATGGGCATTTTTTTCCTGAGAAATTGAGCCTTCTCTGTCAGAGAGCTCTGGTGCCCACAATAAAATACAGTTCCCATGATTCCCTAACTCTAACCCTAACCCTAAAAGTGGACTCAATTTGCACTATTTCTGGCAGTCTGCAACCCCCTATAGTCTGCATTACAAATTGCATGTGGTGGGTGAAAATGGCAGTGTCAGAAATAAAAATATGTACATAAATCAATCAACTAAAACAAAATTCCCTTACCCCTCTGAAATTCCAGCCCTTGGGAGAAGGAAACAAGGAAAAGTTCTGCTGCTGCTGCTGTTGCTGCTGCTGAGGCCTACAAGACAGGGCAAAAAGGAAATTCAATATATTTATTGAATATCAGATCTCCCTCTTCAGCATGGGTTGGAGACATACAATGGTGCCCTTTCTCAGTATCACATGAACATACTACATTTCCTACCATCCAAAATACCTTTAACAGATTCACTTATCTTGTACTAGCTACTAAGGATGCTTCCAGATGGAGAGTTCCTAATGCTACAAATCAAAAGGCACTTTGCACCTACTGCATTTTTTATTCCTTAATGATTGAGGAAGTGATAGAAAAATAGGGAAAGATGACAAATGGAAGAGAACTATCATTTGGACCTATTGTAAAATTTCCTGTTTGAGGCAGAGCAATACAAGATAAAAACTTTTATCTGGAAGCACCCAAAGACATCAATACCCTTGTATAGGGTGAGTCAGAAAAAAGTACTGCTTATGAATCTGAGGGCCTCTACAGACAGCCCTTTGGGAAGTCCTGGATGCAGAGTTGGGGAGAGGCTGCCACACAGCAGCCACCTCAACCCCTCCCCGAAGACGTCATCACGGCGCGTGCCGTTACGCATGGCATGCACTGTCAGGACGTCCTTCTGACACAGCGTCTTAACGCGCTGCACTAGAAGGGCCGCAGAAGAACTGTGCGGCGGCTCTTGCCGCTCCTTTCAGGGCCGGGAAAAGGGTGGATTGGGGCCAAGGCATGGGGCAGCCTCATCCCCAATCCTCCCCTTCCCAGGACGGCCCAGGGCCGCCCGTCTACAACCCCCCATAGTTACTTTTGGCAAATGTGCACAAGAGTGCAGCTCAAGACTAGAACACTAGTCAATTACTCAGGCTGCATCTGCACTGCAGAAATAATGCAATCTGACACTGTTTTAACTGCACGATCGGCACCCCAACCCCTTCCCCAGGTCGTCCTCGGAGCAGCCGGCCCTCTGCATGGCCAGCGCTCCAAGGAGGACCTCCCGCTGCAGCGTCCACACACGCTGCAGCAGAAGAGTCGCTGAAGGTGCGCCGCAAGCTTTTGCGGCGCACCTTCGGCGACTGGTGAAAGGAGCACCAATTTAGCGCTCCTTTCCAGGGGTGGCAAAGGTGTGCCGCGGGGCTGAGGTGTGGAGATACCTCGGCCCTGCGGCGCAGCTTCCCGGGACAGCCCATGGCCGCCCATCTTCTTAGCACCTTAGTCTCCAGGTTGGATTCCCCCCAATGATTCTGATAGCCCATTAGAATAATTAAAATATTACTATGCAGCAAATTTCTATATTCTGTGTAATAGTCAGTTACCTTATTTTCCTGCGTATAAGACTACTTTTTTACCTGCAAAATCTGTGGCTAAAGTGGGGGGTCGTCTTATACGCCGGATATAGGGATAATGAGGGTAGAGTTGCTAAAACTCTATATTTTCACTGGAAAATGGGGGGTCGTCTTATACGCGGGTCGTCTTATACGCCGGAAAATACTGTATATGTTTTTAGAACCTCATGTAGCAGTTTAGTTCTTGAGAACTTTTTCTTGATTAACATGTCAACAACCACAATCACATTAAGATTTCAAATAAAACTTTCTAAAACTGAAGTACAGCGGGCCTGCTGCATCGGCGGGTTAACAACCAGTGGATTGGATATTACTTAATGGCAATGTGTGCATGAACTCACTGATGCATGCACATCACTGCCCATTGAATAATATAGGGCACAACCATCCACAGTTGTTCCCATCTATGCGGGGCTCTAGAACTGAATCCCCATGAATGAGAAGGGTCCACACTAAATTAAATAGTGGTAGAGAGGCAATTCAGAAACACTTGAAATATAGCCAAATCCCAATAGTGGTAGTTATCAAAGAAGGCTGACTAGATAGGACTGCCACTGAAGAATTTAAGCCAAGATCAGTAACATCTCATGACCCACACTGCCACCTTCGAATCTATTGCACCCCCTTGGTACCACTACTTTCAATTGATGCTAGTGTGATAATCATCCTCGTCTTAAAGGGTTCTATATTTGGAGGGACAATAAAAAGGATACAAGTCATCTATATCCAGTATATATTTAATAGGGTCATCCATACTTGCAGTCATCAAAAGTTTAGAGCTTTGTAGAAAAAAAATAGATTTATAACAGGCTTTTTATCTATTAGAACCTCCGGAAGGGAATTTCCTAATATAGCAAAAGAGACAATTTTCTAAAAAAAAACAAAAATCAGTAAGAAAGGGTTAAGCCTGTAAATTCCAAGGCTGAAAGAAATCTAGGCCAAATAAGAAACCATGAGATCTATTTCTAGGGATCACTCTTATTCTTAGGTCCTAAATCCAACTGTAGGTCAAAACCAGAGTAGATCCATTTAATCAATGGTACTTATACAAGGTTTGATTTAACATGATTCACTGGGTACACTTTGATTGGAACTAACACGTCAGTCTAGAAACCTGTATAGGAATTCTACTTCCCCCTGCCCAGAGATTGGCTTTGATAGCACATAAATCATCGTCATTAATTTGAATTACTATAACAATCCACATGGCTTGTGGGTGAAAGTTCCCCTTTTTCTACTGTATTCAAAGCCAACACTCTAGGAAACTAAAATCATCTAGCCACTACATTCACACCCACAGACCCCTGTATTACTAATTAACAAAGTGATGAAGATACAATGCCCACATGTGTTCTACTGAAACAAATGACAAACATACTGTGGTCTCACACATGTAGAAAAGAAAAGAAAAAAAACGGGGTGGGGGTGGGTGGGAGAGAAAAATACTCTGAGTGTATTTCCCCCAGCACATGCTGGTAATCACATAAATTAGAAAGAGATCAATGGAATTCATTGCTACTGTTTTCAGCATGCAGCATTGTTGTCTTAGCCAATTCTCAAAAGCTAAACTTGTACTCTTGCAATACAAAGTTAATCTAAAATGACTCATCAAGTATTCACTCATGGACTGAATGTGCCAAAATGTGTTGGTTTATTTATTATAAAAAGTACCATTTTAGAAAGCAGATATAAATATGGAATTGTAGCTGGGAAATTTTTATTTATTTCATTTGTATGCCACCTTTCTCCCCGGAGGGAGCCAAGGTGGCTCACAGATAAAAACATTTTAAAATCTCAGTAAAATTCAAAACAATTAAAATGATCTACACACAATATAAAATCATTTAAATTATACAAAAGTTAAAAGCATAAAAACTCACCTGCCCCATAAAAATCACCCTGATATGTATTATATACTAAATGCCTGGTTAAATAAAAATGTCTTGGCTTGCCAGCGAAAAGCATTTAGCAGAGAGGGGGCTAGCCTAGCTTCCCATGGAAGGGCATTCCAGAGGGTGGGAGCAACTACTGAGAAGGATCTCTCTCGTGTCCTTACCAAACGAGCCTGGGATGGTGGTGGGACCAAGAGAAAAACTGCTCCTGAAGATGTTAGGACTCTAGCAGGTTTGTATGGGGAGATACAGTCTCTCAAAAAGTCTGAACCTAAGCCATATAGGGCTTTATAGCTCATGACCAGAACTTTGAATTGTGTCCAGAAATGAACCAGTAGCCAGTGAAGCTGTTTCAACAAGGGAGTTACATGCTCCCGATAACTGGCCCCAGTCAGCATTCTACCTGCGGTTTTTTACACCCACTGGCGTTTCCAAACAACTTCCAAAGGCAGCTCCACATAGAGTGCATTAGAGTAGTCCAAACGGGATGTAATCAAGACATGTGTCATCACAGCCAGATCTGACTGTCTCAAGAAACAAGCGCAGCTAGTACACAAGTTTCAACAGTGCGAATGCAATCCTGGTCAGGATTCCCTGAACTGCCTGTGCTTGCCTCAAAGGAATATCTTATCCTCATCAAGATATTCAAAGGAATATCTTAAATATCCCAAAGGAATATCTTACAACTGACCAGGAGCACCTCTGTCTTGTCTTTAAATCTCTTGGAAGACTAAGCTTCTGTTATCTTAAGCAATTACTCTGAGCTTGGAATGTTACTTTTAAAAAAAAGGAATACAAGCATTTTAGCAGAGCAAATGATATTTTAGCAACCTTACCCTTAGAAAAGGCATGGAGATCTTATGCAAGTGGAAATGTTTTCCCACTCAGCAAGATATTTCTTGATCCAAGCCACAGGCTTAAAAAAAATAAGAATACAATGACTCTGTTTCTGTTTTATGTATTGTTTGCTAGAATTATGTTTTATGTGTTAGAATTATTTTTAATTTCTGTTTTATGTATTTCTAGTATCACAAAAGAGTTTAAGATGATCTATAAGATAAATGGGGGAAAGGGGGTATGTCAAACAAGTAGTTATATATATGAGCCAAATTATGGCTATACCTCTACAAATATGTACACAGTTTTTTATATTATTCATCTATTTATGGCCTGCTATCATCAATATAATCTTGAAGATCATTTCTCAGCGCATATGAGTGTTTTTCAGAGTGTTAGGGCATTACAGAATCTTACAAAATGTCAGATGTAAGAAGAACTTCCTCTTTGGCCATGTGTCACTGCCACAAGGTGACCATGACTACTGTACATTTCATAGAATAATAGAATCATAGAGTTGGAAGAGACCACAAGGGCCATCCAGTCCAACCCCCTGCCATGAAGGAACTCAAAATCAAACCATCCCCGATGGATGGCCATCCAGCCTCTGTTTAAAGATCTCCAAAGAAAGAGACTCCACCATACTCCAAGGGATTTATCCGATAAGAATTATTATATGGGGCTCTTACATAGATTAGGTGTGATCCAATCTCTTAATACACCACTTATGGGAAAAGTGTCATCTCAAGGAATTCTGATCTACTACCTGACAAATGTCTGTGATCTCCTTAAGACCTGACTCTTATCTAATATTTTCTTGCTTGTCAGGATCCGTATTTGGCCCAGATCTCCATCCCTTCCTATTGATGCAGCTGAGATTTAGGTATTTCTTGGGATTGTACTGGGCCATCAACATGGCTGGTCCCATGCTACTTCTGGCTTAAAGGACAAACTGCAATGTGAAGAGGCCCAATATTAATTTTCCTACAAAATATGAAGAAGTACTTCATTATAATAAAATAATCATAAAAGAAATTACAATATGAAGCCAATATAATAAAACCAGAACAAGAAAACAGACAATAACCATTGTACAGAGCAGAATTGGTTAATATATTAAAAGTCAGCACAAGATAATATGAGGGAGAATTTTTCAGGAAATCTTACAGAGATACTGTCCAGATTGCTGGCCCAAAATCAGAATAGCCAAGAAAACATCACAGCAAGAGTTAACTGACAATTTATTTTGGAAACCAAAACAGAGATTCCACATACAAACAGTTAATGTCAAATCCAAATTTTCCCCAGACAAATTTCCCCCCCTTTAAATCCCTGCCATCTAACCCCCTCCCTTCACCAGCTCCCCAACCAGCTCTTAATCATATCAAAAGATTTTTTAAAGTGTCCGCGGTCCGCACTTCCCCAGCTTTGTTATCGCCGACATCTGTCCCCAAAAAGGAAGATGCTAGTTTGACTGCATCAAATCTTGATTCTAGGAAGTAAACAAAGTCATAAAGTGTCATCCCCCTTTGCCCATCTGTCCTCCTTATCATTTGGATGCGAGTTCCCTCTTGATTTTGCTTCACCCCTCTATACTGCTATACAACCCCATCGATCTTCCCCCTTTTCCTTCTATTTTTTAATATGACAGGTCCATAAACCTCTGGCTATCCATGACTCACATTTCTGGGCATGACAGATACACCACTATATCTGTACTGGGAAAAGGGCAGGATATAAATTAAATGTGTCAGGTCACTATCTTTCCCAACATCAGTGGCATAGAGATCAAAGATGGGTCTCTGATGACATATGGAAAAAAGTCGCTCTTCAAGTATCCATAATATTTTAATTTGTAGACCACACTACACTACAAAATGCTTAGGGCAGTGTACAAATTTAGGACTGTGCAACAAATGAACAAAATACAATGTAAGCAGAAGAAGCAGAAACACACAATTAAATCGAGCACAACTATAGTATATTGTTAAAAAGGTGTGCCTCCTTGAGTGCATTCACTTTAAAGGTCTTTCCTTGGGGGAAAGATAGGGAGTGAATAAATAGCAGCTATATGCAAATACAAGATGCTAGGCAAATTTTAAATAAGTATGTGCCTAGAATTGGGGAGACACTGACATTGTTCTCTACGGAGAACATTCTACAGAAAGGCCACTGCCATCAGACAGCCATTAGTCAGTGAAGGGACAGAGAAAGGCTGCTGAAAATGAATGTGCCAAGGTCTCCAGAAGGCATCTGTACAGCTGGACACACCAGATTATGATGGAGGGATAAGTGGTGGAAGCAAACTGACTCATCTTGATACTGATTTCAAAAATCTTTAAACTTTTGTCTTGATAATTATGGACCACCTATCATAGATGGGGCAGCACTCTGAATGATCAAGTACTTAGCTTGGTGCTGCTCAAGGACTAAACACTGTCCCTTAATATTAAGGTAACATTAATAGTGCCTTTTACCAGCTTTGACCTGGTTCACCAATTCTTATCTTACTGGGAGAAAGCCAATCTGAGTCCCTTATACCAAATTTCAGACTAAACAATTGCAATCTGAGGATGCTTTTAAACAGATCAGAAATCATGTCTGCTATAAAATGCAGCCACTAGCACAACAGTGAATATGTAGTGATCATATTAAATCACTCCAATCATGTGTAAACTGCTCTATCAATTTTTTTCTATGCTCATTTTAAAATGCTGGTATAAGCATTTCATTTAGCACAGAATAAAGTGCTAATACAAACTTTAAATTTATTGGAAGACTAAGCTTCCATTATCTTAAGCAATTACTATGAGCTTGGAATGTTACTTTTTAAAAAGTAGGGTAATACAATTATTTTAGCAAAGCAAATGATATTTTAGCAACCTTACTCCCCTGGAGGCAGGAGCCACCAGTTGTATGACATCAACTTTTTCCCCTTAGCCAGTTTTCACATTGGCCTTTTCTCTGATTTATTAAATCCATCTAATCATAAATTATGGTGTCTGCAGATATTATTTATTATTATTTATTTATTATTTACTGACAGGACATGAGGGAGGGGAAAGAATACACACAGAAGAAACTATGTTGTTACAACCTTTGGCTTCTACAATCTATTTGTGCTTGTTCTTTGTTCACTACATTTTTTGTTCATGGAAGATAGACTAGCAGATACCAAAGTGAGACTGTTCAATTTTTCAGGGTTCCATTACTTCTCCGGATTACAACAGTTTTAAAATCTTTGATAATAGAAAAGACTTTCTGGAAGCCCATAGCTATTAGAAATATAGTAATGAACTGATCTGGAAAGGGGAAAAATGCAACTTATTTTGTGATACTTTTTAGCTGCAGATTATGCCTTGGGTCTTAGATTGCACTCCATGAATTAATGGAACCGGACCCCTTCTTTCTGCAACATGAGCATTCCCTGAATTTCTACTCCTAAGGAGAAGGGGAGTGGACAGAAATCATTCTTATGTTATTCAGCTATTTATTACCCCATCTGATTTATTCAGACTTGAAGATTTATTCCCACCTATGTAAGACTACAGCCTAAATAGCTATTGTAGAGGTAATCAGGCTGATTTTAAATACAAAACAGAATAAGGTAGTACAGTCAGCCCTTTATATCCACAGATTTTTTTTATTAATGGATTCAAGCATCCGCAGTTTGAAAATATTTTAAAAATATATACATTCCAAAAAGCAAACCTTGATTTTGCCATTTTATGTAAGGAACACCATTTTACTATGCCATTCTATTTAATGAGCATCCACGGATTTTGGTATCCAGAGAGGTTTTTGGAACCAAACCCCAGCGGACACCGAAGTCCACTGTAAATTGGCCTATATACCCTTTCAGACAACAGCTTGGGATACCCATTGCTGAAAGACCTTATGAACTAATTAATACTTGGAAACATCATATCAGAACAGAGAGAGCAGTATTATACTGAGTCCAACCATTTGTTGATCCTGATTAGAAATATCAACACTGACTGGCAGCAATTTTCTAGGGTTTCAGGAAAAAACCAGGATATTTTACAAATTTTCCAGAAAATGGGACCTTCTATATATAAAGCATGTTCTTTTCCCCCAAGCTATAACCCAAACAAGCACAAAGATAAAGTCTTTAGATTTCAGTTGGAAATCCAATTGGCCTTCCCTATCCACAGATTCTTCATCCATGGATTCAATCATCCACAGTTTGAAAATATTTTTAAAATAAATAAATTCCAAAAAGCAAAACATGATTTTGCCATTTTATATAAGGGACACCATTTTACTATGCCATTGTATTTAATGGGACCTGAGCATCCACAGAGTTTGGTATCCATGGGAGGTCTGGAACCAAATCCCAGCAGATACCAAGGGGCCACTATATGTTAAGCAGTACTGCATACTTTTGGATCTGGCATTTTTGTTTTACACAACTTTAAAAAAATTAGCTCTGTTTTAAATTAGACTACATGTTGTTTATGGCTCTTAAAATACTTAGAAATAATGTCTGAGATTTCACTTAGACAAAGCTTTTCAGCGTAATATTCTGCAAGGATATATTATATACATTTAACTCTCATTTCCTTGTAAAATAGACACTTTGAGTATTTATTCTGTTATCTTTGCAGGGTCGTTTTATTAACCTAATGTAGTATACAACAGAATGAAAATGTTTTCAAGTGATTGCTTGACACAGTGGGGTTCCTGGAGGAATATTTCTTGCATCAGTGTTGTCATAGCAATTTATATAGAAAAGGTACAGAATTCTCTGGAGTAATATCCAGGAAGCTTTGCTGAAAATGTCAGCTGAGAAGAGAACACACTAAATATGCACCAACATTTACACTGTATGTATTACAAAATGCAATAACATTTTTAAGAAGATGCTATTTCAAAACCAATTCAAATGGTTAACCATTTAAAAAACAATAACAAATCCACCAAACAGTGATACCTTTATTGGCCAATCAAAATGCATAATATATATATTGCAAGCTGTATATTGCATATTTTGGTTGGCCAATAAAGGTATCACTGTTTGGTGGCTTTTTGATCGGATTGGATTTGCTATATGGCTAACACGGCTACACCTGGATATTTTATATAAAAAACAGTGCAAGTCAATCTGATTTTCAGGTGCTCTGAATAGTAAGTATTGAAGGGCTCTGGCTGAAATTCATGCATCATGTCAACTACAGAGAACTGATGGGATATTAAACATTTGGACTGCATCTACACTGTAGAATAATGCAGTTTGACACTGCTTTAACTGTCATATGGCTCAATGCTATGGAATCCTGGGATCTGTAGTATGTTGTGGCACCAGAGCTCTCTGACACAGAAGACTAAGGGCCTTTGCAGACTGCCAGAAATAGTACAAATTGAGTCCACTTTAAGGGTTAGGGTTAGGGTTAGGGAATCATGGGGAACTGTATTTTATTGTGGCACCAGAGCTCTCTGACAGAGAAGGCTCAATGTCTCAGAAAAAAAAACAATTCCCATTACTCCCTAGCACTAACCCTAACACTTAAAGTGGATTCAATTTGCACTATTTCTAGTGGTCTGCAAAGGCCCTAAATATCTCAATCCCAGAATCCCAAAATTCCATAGCATGAAGCCATGACAGTTAATGGGGTGTCAAACAACAATAATTCTGCAGTGTAGATGAAGCCTTGTTCTTTCAAAATACAGCATACTAAAACATTTGGATATATTTCTTTCAGAATAAAAATGTATAGTACCTCATAGTTTGGCTAATATGGTATGCACCATCTAGGAATCTAAGATCCTCAG
The DNA here is from genome assembly GCA_020142125.1 of Phrynosoma platyrhinos. NCBI lineage: Eukaryota > Metazoa > Chordata > Lepidosauria > Squamata > Phrynosomatidae > Phrynosoma > Phrynosoma platyrhinos. The sequence continues at coordinate 276,691,353 of CM034703.1, forward strand.
GCAAACGATTAGTTTGTTCCACTGACACACAAAGCCCTGTCAAGGCCACAAGTCTTTCACGATCTGGTTCTGCATCTGTGCAACAATTTTCCTTTGGACCTATGGCTGGAGGAGGATCTCACCCATTTTCATAAGGGGTTGAAGACCTTCCTCTTTGATTCACAAGATTAAGATGCTGAGTTGTGCCTCAGGTTGTTGAGAAGGGTACTTCTATTCTCAGAAATAAGTTCAAAAATTTTACCTTGAGCAATGTTTTCACCTGTCTGGATGTTTAAATCTGAGTCTTAATATATAAGGAAAATAAACAAGGAATACAAATTTGGCTACAGTTCAAGGGAGGGGGAGAAGACTCCAACATGATTTATCCATTTCATGCAGTAGAGCTTCACATAATGGCTAGGATTATCAATAAGTAGCAGACTAACAGGAACACAAGCTGGCAGGCACATCATAAAGCAGTTTGGTTCTGCTTATCTTGGAAAGAACAGAGTGCCCTGGAATTTCTTTTATTGTAAACATGCATATGCAGTGAACTTTGTGAAATGTTTCCACCACTTGAAAATAAAAACTCCTGCCATTTTATATAGTACATTTTAATTCTGTCAGTTCAATTGTAAGTTGAACACATTACGTCTAGTGTCCTTTGATTACCTTAGATGACCTAAATGAAACAAAATTTTAATAAACTATTACAATATAGCACATGAAACTTATACCGTATTTTTCGGCATATAAGACGCATTTTTTCTTCCCCAAA
>CM034703.1:276722391-276735928 GCA_020142125.1 Phrynosoma platyrhinos
GAAAATAGGAGGAAGGAACATCAACAATCTAAGATATGCAGATGACACGATAGTACTAGCAGAAAACATCACAGACCTGGAACACCTACTACAGAAGATCAAAGGAGAAAGTGCAAAGGCAAGCTTAATGTTGAACATAAAGAAAAGAAAAATAATGACCACTGAGAACCTTCACAAGTTCAACCTAGACAATGAAGAAATAGAAATAGTAAAAGAATTCTCATACCTGGGACCAAACATTGATAGAAATGGGAACTGCAGTCAGGAAATAAGAAGAAGATTAAGAATGGGGAGGATGGCTATGAAAGAACTAGAAAAGATTCTAAAATGAAAAGTGTATACAACTCAGCACAAAGGTTAGAATCATACAAGCCATTGTATCCCCTATTACCATGTATGGATGTGAGAGTTGGACAGTTAAGAAAGATGATAGGAAGAAAATCAACTCTTTTGAGATGTGGGGCTGGAGAAGAATGTTGAGGATCCCGTGAACACCCAAAAGGACAAACAAATGGGTCCTAGAACAGATCAAGCCGTAAACCTCCCTAGAAGCCAAGATGGCCAAACTGAGGTTGTCGTACTTCGGTCACATCATGAGAAGAGAAGACTCATTAGAAAAGACAATAATGCTGGGAAAGGTGGAGAGAAGTAGGAAGAGAGGAAGGCCACATGCCAGATGGATTGATACTATTAAGGAGGTCATGGGTATGGGTTTGCAGGATTTAAGCAGAGCAGTGGAGGACAGGAGGTCTTGGAGATGTCTCATCCATAAGGCTGCCATGGGTTGAGATTGACTCGAGGACAGTTAACAACAAAATTCCCTCCCTGCATCAAATCCAAAACCCTACAGGACTCACCACTGTGCTGTAACAGTCCCCTCTTGCAAGAACCACGACACTGCTTGTGTAGAGTGGAGAGAATCTGCGCAGTACCTCATTCGGAACTTTCTAGAGTGTTACATAAGCTTTTTGGTAGTTGTCCTCCCCATCTCCACTACTTCTATATGAAGGGGATCCACATCATTTGATCAATAAAAGCCCAAACATAATCAGTGACAGAGGATGGATCTACTCTACCCAACAGCATCAGATGAGACTTTTGTGTTAGCATCCTATGACATCTTACATCCTTCAAATGGAAGCAGGAGGAGGAAAGCATGAAGCTGTTAAGTAACATGAATACACCTGTGACACTTTACCAGCATAACTACTGGAGTCATAATCTGTAACTGAATTTTAACCAGTGCAAGCTCAAAGGACTAGTTCTACTTCTTTCAGGTGGGCCTCACTGTTGTAACCCACTCAGCAGCTCCATCAAAAGGGAAGGATAAAAAAAATGGCAGGGAGGGCTAGGTTACAAGTGAAAGGAAAGGAGGAGATGGAATGAGATGGTTCAGAATGCTTAAAGAGGTGCAAGAGTGTTAGGAACTCTTGAAAAGACCTTCACTTGGAACCTCTAGATCAGTGGTTCTTAACCTGGGTTTGATCAAACACCAGGGGTTTGGTGAGTCAGTCTCATGGGTTCGGCGGAAGTCAAGACACACATCCGATTCATATGATTCGTGATGACACGCCCTGCTCATCCATCATTGGCTGCAGGTGATAATTATATGCCCCATCCAAGCAAACCAGCTTGCCCCGTCTCCACCAACAGAAGTGGTCCTCTGATTGGCCGTGTGGCGTGATTGACAGTGCGGAGGCCCACTCCCCTCACTGGATGGCGCTGACGATCCGTCTGTATTGGCGGTAGAAGGGTTCGGTGAATGCGTAAGAATTGTAAGAAGGGTTCGGTGAATGCGCATATGAAACTGGTGGGGGTCAGTACCTCCAACAAGGTTAAGAACCACTGCTCTAGGTTACCAAATTCTGCCTGAAATAGGGAGAATGAGGTATGAGTCAGTGTCTTTACTGAAACTGAAGAAAGATGAATTATGGAACTTCTTGCTCCAAAGAAAGCATTCAGGCAAAGTATTTAGCAATTTGCGAAGAAGCATTAGTTATCAATATACAGTAAAATTGTATGTAATGGCTGCACTCTGCTTTCAATTATTGTCATTTTGGGACTCTCGTTCAGTTCTCTCAACAGAGCACTGTGGAGTGTGGATATGAAGTCTGAGAACCCCTCAGCTTAAGCATTATTTTCCCATGTTAGCATCCAAGAAAACAAATTGTAACAGATCCATTAACTTACTCTTTTCATAAGGGGAATTAACCTAAAAGCAATGCCAGGATCAATAAAGCCAGAAGATCTTTAAATAATAACAGAATAGTTTGGATTTAAAAGCAGCTACATAATGAAGTAATTTAGGTCTATGTATTATTCAGAACGCCAACTCTTTATATTGCCAAAAATGGTTTTTGGGGGGGTTTTTTAGAAAAAATTAGCGTAGGTGCAGCAGACTATACATTTTAATGCATAAGCAGAATGCACATTTAAAGTGACATTTTTATGAAGGCTTACAAGATACTTTATCATCTGTAAAGTACCGTATTTTCTGGCGTATAAGACGACCCGGCGTATAAGACGACCCCCCATTTTTCCAGTCAAAATATAGAGTCTTAGCACCTCTATCCTCTTTATCCTTATACCTGGCGTATAAGACGACCCCCCCCCACTTTAACCATAGATTTTCCAGGTAAAAACGTAGTCTTATACGCAGGAAAATAAGGTAAGTCATTAGCCTATGATGGAACATTTTCAAGGTGATTAATCTGAAAAAAGAAAACCAGCACAGTTCAATACGGTATCAAACAAACCAAATAGATATGTCAACTGGAATTACTGCCAGTGTTCAACTTCTGAATTTTACACAAACAAGTAATGAAACTGCTATACTGCAGTACTTCATGCCCACCCCTAGCATTACCAATCAAAATAAAATATGTATCTTTTACTTCTTAGAATAGTTCCAGTAGAGCAGAACTTCTCAAATAGTAGGGCGCGCCCCCAAGGGCTCCGTAAAGGGGGGCGCGAGGCTATATTGTCTATAACAATTTTATAGACAAATGATACTATTTACAGTCGCGCGGGGGGCGCGAAATGTTTTCTTCTTCCTAGGGGGGCATGACAGAAAATAATTGAGAAGTACTGCAGTAGAGGAAGACATCATACTATTGACCTTCTCTGTTCAGTGAATTTCATAGAGGCTTCAGCCTAAGAGTTTAGAAATACTGCTACATAAGATAATGTTGATGTTAGTTTTTCAAAAAGTATTTACTCATTACTGATCAGTAATGAGTAGCAATATCATGTTACTTTTCCATCTTTAAAAAAAGTTCAAAATATAAAAAGGTCAAAATGGCTCCAAATGCTACCAAATTACCTCCAATAAATGACATTTTGAAGCTAAATATAAACATTATTCATTAACCTTAAAAAAAAAACTCGCTAGCATTTTAGTAATCATAGCTTTAAAAAGTATCATCATTGGTCCTTGCTACCCCAAAAGTATTGATTTATTTATTGACTGACTATTAAAATGTTACTTTTGAATTATGCTCTAGAAAATGATGTCCTTCACTTCTAATCCTCCCTCCAATGCTTCATCTGACTTTTTTTTTGGCATGGAAAATCCATTAAAGAGAAAATGGAAGAACTGCAAAGTGCAGTGCTTTCTAGCTGCTAATATGAATAACTATTCTGTCTGGAAATACCTTTAATAGAATCTGTGCAAAGAAAGCAACAGAACTAGCAAAGAAAAAAGAGAAAAAAAGGTTAAAAATGGAAGACAACAATGTCCATAAACCTCCATCATTCATTGATGGCTTCTACGAACAAGCCAGGCATCTTTTCCTTTTGGCTGCTCAGCCACCCCTATGTCTTCCAGGCTCAGCAGCTGGAGGAAGGAGGTGTCTGACTTGCTCACTGACAGTATCTACAAGCGAGCCAGCAGAGCCAGGCGTCTCCCTCCTCCTGACCTGAGCCACCTGCACACTCTCATGCCTTCCAGGCTCAGAGGCCAGAGGAATGAGGTGTCCAACTCGCTCACTGACAGCACCTACAAGTGAGCCAGGTGTCTCTTTCTTCCAGCTGCTGAGCTGCCCACAGGCTTCCACAGCTTCCATGCTCAAGAGCTGGAGGAATGAGGTGCCCAGCTGATGCTGACAGCATCTACAAATGAGCCAGGCATCTCCTTCTTTCGGCCATTGTGCCACCCACACCCTTCCATGCCTTCCAGGCCTATCAGGCAGAGTGGAGAAAAATGCTGGCCTCACTCACCTCCTTCCCCTGGCCACTGAGCCAGACCATGCTTTCAACTTTTGGGGAGCAATGGTATCCCCTCATTTAGAGTGTCACCTGGTAAGGTCTGCACTCCCCTAGTGATGTCTTTTCAGGTTGGCTCCACAGTTCCAAATCCTGGTCTTCTATCACTCCCTTTGCCATTTTATCCTCCTTAGATCTGGTACTGGGGCCTCAAGGTGACCACTGCACTGGATAATGGGATGTATTAGTCACTGGTTTCAATGTGGCAAAATGGGACTGGAATTATGACTCTGGAGAGCAGGGTTCAATTCCCAGCTGGGCCATGAAACCCACTGGGTAAGCTTGGTTAAGTCACATGCTCTAGCCTCAGGGGAAGACAATGGCAAACCTCCTCTGAATAAATCTTGCCAAGAAAAACCCATAATAGATTTGCCTTAGGTTTGCCATAAGTCGGAAATGACTTGAAGGCACACAGTAACAACTTCCTTGTTAATTATTAAAATGAACAGCTAGAGATATAGAAAATGAAACAATTAAAGATTTATTGTACAGGTCAAGTATCCGTTATCCAGAATTCTGAAGTCTAAAATACTCCAAAATTGCCCATGTCGGTGGCTGAGACCTTTGCCTTCTGATGGTTCATTGTATACAAACTTTGTTTCATGCACAAAACTATTAAAAATCGTATGTATACAATTACCTGTAGGCTATGTGTATGTACAAGATGTATACAAAATATAAATAAGTCTGTGTATAAGGTGTATACAAAATATAAATGAACTGCACGTTTAGACTTGGGTCCCTTTTCCAATATATCTCATTATCTATATGCAAATATTCCAAAATCCAAAACACATTTGGTCCCAAGTATTTCAGACAAGGGAGACTCAAGGCCTTTGCAGAGTGCCAGAAATAGTGGACATTAATTGAGGCACTACCCTGGCTCAGTGCTAGGGAATCATGGGAACTGCAATTTATTGTGGCACCAGAGTTCTCTGACAGAGAAGGCTCAATGTCTCAGAAAAAAATACAATTCCCATGACTCCCTAGCACTGAGCCAGGGCAGTGCCTCGATTTAATGTGCACTATTTCTGGCAGTCTGCAAAGGCCCCCAGTTTGTGTAACAAGATAAGCATCTAGCAGTATACAGACAGTACACTGTAATGCCTTAGTCTGAAATAAAGCAACACTTCTCCCTGAATTCTTTCCACTTTCAGCTAAAAACCCTATTCAGATCTCCTTCATTCCCCTCTTCCTAACTGGCCCTATCTCATCTTTTCCTCTTAGTATTTAATGTGCTCCAATCTGCTCCCCTCCCATTTCTATTTCAAACTGTTCCTATCTAACTGCTTGATAGATAACCCTTTGGTGATTCTATTTCCCCTCATAAGCCCCCTCATAGCATATCAAACAGGGGTAGGCAACCTTTCCCCTTTAAGGGCCGAGGGACTTCAGCTCCCAGAATCCTAGGAGCTATTGGCCAACATAGGACTATTGGCCAACATGGCTGAGGCTTCTGGGAGCTGAAGTCCCTCGGCCCTTAAAGGGGAAAGGTTGCCTACCCCTGATATCAAAGATAGTGATTGGCTAGCTGTACTCATGTTTGCCTAGCTCCTGTCTTCACACATGCCGGTATGAGTATTGTATCCTGACTTTGTTTAATTAAAGCATATCTCCTCACATCCTCAATTACCTTCCTTTCCCATAAAACAAATACGGTGGATTTGAAAACTCATATCTGGGTTTTACAAATAACGTTCAATACAAATAAAGATTAATGAATTGTAGTAATTGGTAGTTAATTCCATTTATAACTGTAATATAGTCATGGGAACAACTTGGCAGTAGGAAGGGGCCAAAATTAAAATAGGCTAAACTTTGGGCTGCAGATATTAATTAATAATTATTATTTATATTTAGTATTATTTATATTAAATATATTAAATATTATCAATATTAATTCCATCCTCTTCCTTCTCTGTCTGGCCCTTTCTCAGGAGAAAGCCGGACAGCGGTGGAGCCTTGCAGGGTAAGCATTTGCCCATCTGCCACCGCCGGGCCTTCTCCTCAGGAAAATGCTGGGCAGTAGAGGAGCCCTGAGGGGTGAGAGTTTGCCCATCCTCCTTCACCACCATCACCCAGCCTTCTCCTCGGGACAAAGCTGAGCAGCGGAGGAGTGTTGTGAATGTTCACCCCATCCTCATCTTCATCCTCCATCCTCCACCCAGCCTTCTCCTCAGGAGAAAGCCAAATAGTGGAGGAACCTTATAGGGCTAATATTTGCCCATCCTCCTTTTCCTCCACTGCCTGGCCTCCTCCTCAGGAGAAAGCTGAGAGGTGGAGGAGCCTTGCTCAGCAAGCATTTGCCTATCCTCCTCCTTCACTACCTGGCCTTCTCCTCAGGAGAAGGCCGAGCAGCAGAGGAGCCTTGAAGTCATTCCACATCCTTGTGGACTGCCAGAAATCCTTTGGTAGGCTGCGTGCGGCCCCCCAGGCTGTATGTTGTGCAGACCTGCTTTATCTGAAACACATGTCCTGTTGTAAGTAATTGCCTTCCTAATGTCCAAATCCAACAGATCCTCAACGCACTGCTCCAGAAGAAAAGTGGTTGCTAATTCCCAGTACTATATACCTGCAAAGATTCAAATGACCACTGATACTGGATTAAAATGAAGAACTGTACTAATAATGACAGATACAGATACCTGAAGAATAACACTGAAGTCCAGTTCTTGTCCCAACTAGAGCAGGCTCACTGATTCAACGGGATTTGCAAGTGTTGATTTAATTTGTACTACAAATGTAGTACATTATGTAGTACATAAATTGTACTACAGTTTGTATCTTTCCACTGTAACATTATATGGTAAATAATTACAAGGGGTATGTATGAAGATTGAGTAACAGATATACAATGTTCAGTAGAGTGTGTTTATATACAAATGGTGATTGGTGGAGAAAATATGAGAGGTACTTTGAAATTTATACTGTGAGAGTGAAAAGGTAAAGAAACAGACAGAAGACTGTGATACGTGTTTAAGATACAGTTCATTAGTACTATATTAAATAAAAAGAAAACTGGAACCACTTGTGTTAATATACTGGCGCGTATATGAGATGAAGTAATATATACACAGTATCTTAAGCTGCATTTTTTAAAAAAGTAGCCTAGCAGTTCGAAAACAGGCAAATGCAAGTAGATAAATACGTACCACTTTGGTGGAAAGGTAAACAGCATTCTGTGCAATCATGCTGGCCACATGATCACAAAGTAGTCTCTGACAATGCTGGCTCTTCAGTTTAGTAACGAAGATGAGCACTGCCCCCTATGGTTGGACATGACTTGACAACCTTGTCAACGGGGAACAACTTTACCTTTTTTTAACTGAAAGTCAACATAACCACTACACCAGTGTTAGAACAAGGTTAGAGAGCCAAGAGTCTAGAACAGCTGTTATTAAAAGAAGAGCCTGTTATACAAACCGAGTAGAAGTGGATCCACTGAAAATCCTGGAGGCAGCAATATTTTAGAAAGAGTATGGGGATCTGAGGAGGGACAAATTACCATAGGTAGTGCTTAGAAGGGTAATCAACAGTATGCGTCTGTCACAATATACTATTCTGCAATTGACTGATTATGTATATGCTAGTGATTTAGGTTTAAGGCTACAATTAAACTGGAAGTGGAAAATCATCAAGTCTTCCTAGCTTACATTGTTGTTGTTGTTGCTGCTGCTGCTGTCTGCCTTCAAGTCCTTTCTGACTTATGAGTCATGACAACCCTTAGGTGAATCTATCATGGGGTTTTCTTGGCAAGATGTGTTTAGAGGATGCTGGCTATTGCCTTCCCCTGAGGCTGAGAGCATGTGACTTGCCCAAGGTTGCCTAGTGGGTTTCATGGCTAAGCTGGGAATCGAACCCTGGTCTCCATAGTTGTAGTCTAACACTCAAACCATTATAACACACTGGCTCTTGCTCATTTGCACTTAACTGCCACAAAAGTATGAACCTGTTTTGAAAAGAATACAAATTCATATAAGGAAACATGACCCCAAAATCTCTTGTGAAGGCTCTCTCTAAAACTTAGGACCCAAAACAAACAGGCAGACAGGGATGGCTTCAAGCCACTCTGGAGGCATGCCATTACATGACACATGTCCCTCGGAAGCTCCTGGAAGCTGCCCTGGGGCCACACCGGGGACACCTAAGGCGGCCCAAATCTAACCCCAAAAAAAGCTGCTCCTTTCCTCTCCTATTTGGGGTCGCAGCGTGTTTACTGTGGCCCTAGGGCGATTGGACTGGGTGCGGTTTGAGGCCACTCCTTCCTGCCTCTCTGCTTCAGCCCTTAGTCTCCTGGCAGTGCTCACTTAAAGTAGGATATTATTACATCCTCTAATTTTATATGAATTCCAGTGGAGTCTTATGACTCTTTACAAATTTAACAATTTTATTGGGTAGGAAGATTTCAGGGGAGAGGCAATGTGGTATAGTGGTTTGACTCTCCAGATTATGACTCTGGAGATCAGGGTTCAAATCCCAGCTTGGCCTTTTAAACCGATTGGGTGACCATGGGCAAATCACACACTCTCTCTCTCAGCCTCAGAAGACAGCAATAGCAAAGCCCTTTTGAAGGAATTTCCCAAGAAAACCCCATGACAGGGTCATCTTAGGGTCATCATCAGTCAGAAATGACTTGAAGGCACACAACAACAACAACAACAACAACAGAAGATTTCATGAACCCAAACAGTATTTCTTAAGCTCTCCAATATGGGGGAACAGCAGGATCCTCTCCCCCCATCTGTCAGGTACCAGCACCATATTTGTGCCCATTGATTACAACTGTTTCCTTTTTCCATGGAAACTTGCCATGGACCACCAGCCAATAGTTTCCAGATTATTACAGGTCCAGAACCACTACTTTGAATAGCAGCAGATCCAGCACATATTTCAAATGTTAACCCTCCATTACCAGATTATTCCTATGTGTGCATGTTTGTTTACAACAGGGGTAGGCAACCTTTTTGAGCTGGGGGCCGGGTTGCTGTCCCTCAGACAGTTGGGGGGCCGAAGCACCAAAAATAAATAAATAAATAAATAAATATTTTTAAAAAATTAAAAATTAAAAATATGCATGCACACTCTCTCAGCCCCAGAAAAGCCATGGCAAAACCCCTGTGGAGATTTTGCCAAGAAAACCCTATGAACAAGTAATAACAACAATAATCAATATCATCATGGCGGGCAACGGGGGGTCAGCGGCGGCAGAGGAGGCAGGACTGGCCTTGGGCTGGTCCAAAGGCCTCGGGGGGCCGCATCCAGCCCCCAGGCCTTAGGTTGCCTACCCCTGGTTTACAATATCAAGGAACGGCATGAGATGTTACAACTACGTAACTACTACAGTGATCATTCATAACAACTATAATGAACACTGTCTGGTATCCTGTTAGTGACACACACTGCATATGTTTCTTTTTTCTCAACTGAGACCTCCAAAAGACCCCAGCAGATCATGAACAACAGTCTTCAGAACACAGCCAAATACTTGCAATGGAGTAGGTCATCAGAGGAAAGCTGCAGTGGCCACTGCAGCAAAATGGTGAGTCCTGGGCATGGTGATAGGGTAGCTGTAGGGTAGTTCTGTTCTTATGCTATGCTTGACTATCCTGATCAGTATCTGCCAAGAGGCAATAACACTTCATGCATTTTATTAGGTCAGTTCTATTCCATGACACATTATAAACTTGTTGAACTTTACAGACCCAAACAAATCTTTCCCTCCCTCCTACCTTCAATCTGCCTATCAAAATATGGCAACCCTTGAATTACATAAGATTTTCTTAGGCAAGGAATGCACTTTCCTGTATTTCCTCTAGCCATCCTTATTCTAAAGTGGGCCCTGGGCCCAAATGGAACCTCAGAGCTATTTTTGCAGTCTGTGACACACTCCCCCCTTTTTCCTGGGAGAAAAACAAGAATGAACTGTCTCTCCCAAAGCCTCCAAGAACAGAAATTCACCTTTTAATCAGATCACACACATACCCCAAAACTGTTTAACATGAAAGTATATCCATTTTTGAAAAATTTTCATCATAAAATAATTGTATTTTTAATTACTGTTATCTAGTTTGCTTGTATGTGTGGGGGGATGGGCGGGTGGGTGAAGGAGGGATGGGATTTTAATTTGATGTATTGTTTTGAAGTTTTGTAATGTTGTACACCGCCCCAATTGCCTGGCAGAGGGGTGGGATATAAATAAAAATTATTATTATTATTATTATTATTATTATTATTATTATTATTATTATTATTATTATTATTATTATAAAAAATAGATGACAGAACTTACTATAACAGTTTAGGCATGGATGTAAATTTTCAGCTGTTCCCAAGTGAAATCTCGAGCTAATCAGAGAAAATAGCTCTAATCAGAGAAAATAGTAATTTCATGCTGAAAAACTGATGTTTTCCTTCTGCTACAAAACAAAGAAATTCTGTACAGTGTGAAGAAGTGCTGCTATCACTTTTCAAATGTCTGCATAGCAACTTAAGAAATTGTTTAACTTAACAAAATGCATTGAAAATAAGATAACTGTTTGCATATGCTTAACAACTTTGTGACAATTTTGAGAAAAACTGTATTTTTATCTTATTTTAAGAATCTTCCTAAGGGTGACTTCATGCTATGAATTTTCAAGTAATTCTGGCAGATTGTATCTGTACATTTATGTTGCTACATACAGGTGTGAAGAAGTGCTGTTATATGCCTTGGAACCACAGTTGCTTCCACAAAGTTCTACAACTGCTACACAAGTTCAACATGTCAACACAAGTTCATGATGACTGAGAAGCATGCTGTTATTGTGATTATGCTATTGTGTCACAGTTCTGACTTGAAAACAGTTCAAGTCAAGCAATCCCTATTCTGCCCAACTCCTATATCAAGCATTCTACAAAACCATGTAAAATCATAACTGAATTTTTCTTAGGCAAACAATGTTTTTCACTAACAGTACAAATCTTTAGCACATATAGTAAGCTAAAATGGTAGATCTCTGACATTCAGAAATCTTTCTTAATGCCAACTCCTTAATTTATGCCACTTGTCTACTGACACTATGCTATGGAAATACATTTAATTATAGATAGACTCTTGGAGAGGTGCTCAAGCACAAGAGCAAGTGACAACAGGCCTAAAGTTCTAAAAGATGATCTCACTGTTCATAAATTCTGACACAAACCCATGATAATGCTTTCCCCTGCAGGTGAAATTTAACCAGTGGTTCCCAGATACAAAAGAAAGACATTTTTAAAGGTAATGTTGATACTTAGGCACCTTATATGTTCATGTTGGGTGGGCAAACTGCAGCTTATCCCTTGACCTCTCTATATTCTCCTTTACCTGCCACCCCAAAGGTGAATTGCTACTTTGGAAAACTCCAAGGCTGATAGTTAATTTATTGGATAGGCTGCAGGACACCCCTGCAATGGTTACCATTTTAAAATACGGTACCCATTTTTCAAAAAAAGATAGGCTTCTGGCCACTTGAGGTATGGAGATTTTTATTTTATTTACTTTTTGGTTTTGCCAGTTTTGCAATCTATGTAGCCCACAGAGGATCCAAAAGGCAGAAAAATGGTTCCCAGACCCACTGCGGTTGTCCATCCTTGCTTTGTAGGCTTGAGAACCTACACCACCAGTAGCAACACTACAGCTCTCAAAATGTTACTGGATTGTGACTCTCTATTCATCATTCACTGTGGCTACCAAAAACTGTGATTCCTGCTACTGATTTACAGTATGGACTCTGAAGAACTGGGCTCTAATACGAACATAATTCCTTGTTTCCCAGAGATAAAACTCAGTAAATTCATATGGTTTTATGTCCACATAATTGTCCATAGGATTACATTCTAAAACACAATTATGCTACCATGTCCAGTTAGTCTGGAGATGCCTTAAACCTATCTGAAGCTTGGGACCAATTATTTTTCCTCACATGTGCCATATGCCAGGATTGTTGTTGTGTGCTTTCAAGTCATTTATGACTTATGGGACCCTAATGAGATCCTATTATGGGGTTTTCTTGGTAAGATATGTTCACAGGAGGCTTGCCATTGCCTTACCCTGAGGCTGAGAACATGTGACTTGACCAAAGACACCCTGTGGGTTTCATGGCCAAGCTGGGAATTGAACCCCAACATCATTGTCCAGCACTCAAACTGACAAGTACCATATTTGTGCTCAATGGCTAGAATTTTTTCTGTGTTTCATGGAACCATACCAAGGACTGGCAACTACTAATGGCAATAGTCCAGGGACCACCACTAAGAACATCTGGAGGACCAAAGTTTGGAAACCACTGAATTCTAGCCAGTGTAGTGTAGTGGTTTGAGTGTTGGACTATGACTCTGGAGTAAAAGATAAAGGTATTCCCCGTTGACAAGGTTGTCAAGTCATGTCCGACCATAGGAGGTGATGCTCATCTGTGTTACTCAGCTGAAGAGCCAGCATTGTCAGACTACTCTGTGATCCTGTGGCCAGCATGACTGCACAGAATGCTGTTTACCTTCCCACTGAGAAGTAGTACCTATTTATCTACTTGCATTTGCATGCTTTTGACCTGCTAGGTTGGCAGAACCTGGGACTAGTGACAGGAGTTCACCCCACCATGCAGCACCTGGGCCTCGAACTGCCAACAGGGTTCAAATCCCAGCTTGGCCATGGGAACCCACTGGATGACTTTGGGCATAGTCACACTTTCTCAGTCTCTGGGGAAGGCAATGGCAAACCCCTTCTGAAGAAACTTGCCAAGAGGCGCTGTAAGTCAGAAATGACTTGAAGGCACACAACAATAACAACTTGGCCACTGGGGAATCTTGACTATAAAGGACACCAAAACACCAAAGCAGACACCCACCTCCGCCTCTTTCACAGAGGAGCTGCCAGCCAGCCAGCAGGGCTGAGGAGAGAGAGCTGGAGGGAAATGTTTGAAACTTTCTCAGCTGGGCACAAGATGGGGGGGTTGTTCCTTCTGGGGCGCCATGTTGCCTCCTCCTCCTCCTCCTCCTTCCCTCGGGGCTCAAACGTGATGATGGCATTTCAAAAAAGCTGCTGCTACTGCTATTATTATTATTATTATTATTATATTGTCGTCAACCGCCCCTTAGCTAAGCGACAGTTTAGCTTGCTGTTGTTATTATTATAATTATTATTATCATTATTGTCGTCGTCGTCGTCTCAGTCGCCCCTCACTTCTCCCAGCTAAGTCCCACCTCAGCTAAGTGACGGTTTCGCTTCTGGCTGTTGTTATTATAATTGCATTATAAACCC
>CM034703.1:276736388-276759402 GCA_020142125.1 Phrynosoma platyrhinos
TTTAGTTCATGGTGACAGAGGCATTAAACCAATTGTTAGTAGAGGAGACGCATTTAATCAATAGGAAAACTTAACTAAAGTTCCATTGGTTCAAGCTGCATCTTCACCGCAGAAATCATCCAGTTTGATATTGCTTTAACTGCCCTGGCTCAATGCTAGGGAATTCTAGGAACTGTAGTTTTGTGAGACATTTAGCCTTCTCTGTCAGAGAGCGCTGGTGCCACAGTAAGCTACAATTCCCAGGATTCCCTAGCACTGCGCCAGGATAGTTAAAGCGATCTCAAACTGCATTATTTCTGCAGTGTGTTTTGGACCTATGTTAGTACCATGGAGTTCAGTGTGAAAAGCTGCTATGGCTTCAGTCCCATTCTGTGAAACAAATTGTTGACTAAGCTGCTCCAATGTCACACACACATAAATCTTCATAAATACGTAAACTCTCTACAACACTGTCAACTTTGGAACACAACAAAAATATACTCAGAGGAAAAAATATTGAGCTTCCAGGAAGAGATTTAACTACTTAATGTTAAGGGCTGGGAGTTGTCCACCCTCTCAGATGTTCCACTACAAATCCCAGCATTGCTCACTGATTGATATGTTGACTACGATTTATGGGAGTTGCAATCTAGCACCTCCAGAACTGGCATCTTTTCCACTCATGGTCAAGCTATGTAGATTTTAATGAGGAAGTGGCCACATATTGACTGAACGGAGTTAGGAAATAAAAGTCCACAAGTTTCCCAACAGTCTTCTCTAGATTAAAATATTTAATTCATCACCTTACGTGTTGATGTTGTGTAAGGGGCTCTAACTCTCATGGGATTTTCTGGGGCTGAGAGTGTGTGAGTGCTTAAGGTCACCTAGTGGGTTTCCATAGCCAAGCGGGGAATTGAACCCTAGTCCCCAGAGTCATAGCCCAGTGTTCAAATCATTACACCACACTGGCTCATTCCCTTACATATAACAAATCAGAACTTTCACAGGGTCTCAAAACAGTGATTTATCTATTTAAACATTTTTTAAAGCCTAAAGCCATTTTTCCTTTACAAAATATCACTCAATTCCATTGACAAATAATAGGTTTTGTAGCATTTCATCCATACAGAACTGTGTATCAATTGTCCTAATTTTTTTTTCTTTTGGGACATCTTTTTGTTGACCCTTGTATGAAGCTTATCTATTAAATCTTTCTCATTATTTCACTTGAATTTCTACTTCTGATGACATTTCTGCTAATCTGGGCTCCTCCCGGTGGGACAAATATACAGCAGGCTCCATATTTGTTGCTATACCTAATTTTCAAGATTTGTTTAAAAACATCCAGACAATTTTTCTGTAGTTCTGTAGAACCGGGCTGCATGTACACTGCAGAAATAATGTAGTTTGACACTACTTTAACTGCCATGGTAAAGTTAAAAGTTTTCCCTTGACATGAATGTCTAGTTGTGTCTCGATGCAAAATCAGAAACTTATATTTCACTATAAAGGGAAGGCAAACTGAATAATAAAAACAGACATTGTTGTAAATATAAAAAGAAAGGAGGACAAAAAGGAGGAGTCTTGTAGAACTTTTGAAAGTCTGATTTATTTTAGCAGGAGCTTTCCCACATCTACAGATGTACTGAAGAAAAGTAAATAAAAATTGTTGGCCTAGAATTATGGGGCATGTTAGAATAAGTGGCTAAAGTGGTTAAGATGCTGACTCTGTATGGCTGAAGTCTATGCTGCAGAATTTTGAGCATTATTTTGCTTGCATGTGAGATTAGTGCTATTGTCCTATAGATGCTGCAGTCTTTTGTATCTTCTTTCTTGTGGATTGGTGTGTATAGCAAGCGTTTTCAGTCTGTTGGCCACCACTTTGTTTTTCATATTTTTTGGCATATTTCAGTTAGCACTAAAGTTGCATCTGTCTGTAGGCACTGTAGCAGTTCAATTGGGATATCATCTGTTCCCGGTGATTTATTTTTCCCCATTTCCTTTATTGCAGATTCCGTTTCACTTTTTAGAATTTGGGGTTCATCTTCATATGGCTCCTCATTCCAAATATCATTCATTCCCTCATCTCTTTTGCATAAAGGGCATATATTTCCCTTGCTGAAACAGCTCTATTGGCTACTGGACTGTTTCCAAGTCAGAATTCAAAGTACTAATTATGACCTATAATACAGTTTAGGTCCTGGCTATCTGGAAGACCGTATCTGTTGTGGTAGTACAATGTGTAGGTTTTCACATACTTTTTGATTGTTTTAAACTAATGTTTTTTTAAGTGGTTTGTATTTAAAGCAGATAAACCTACTGCACCATCTTCCCTGGCATATTTTTTAAAAGTATAAATAAATAAATAAAACTTATTTGTATCATGCTTTTCTACTATAATAGCAATCAAAGCAGCTTACATGTTAAAACAAATCAATACAATACATAACAAGACATCATAATATATCTTACCCACCTTTAAAAGAATTAAACTTAGCACAGTTTAAAAATTATAGTCTGTTAAAATCTATTCATAACAAATGGTCTATTGGGCAAAAAGGCAGCATAATACAAGTGTAAGGGGGTTTGTTTATAGCCAAGAAATTCTATTCAGGGAAGGCCTGCCAGAAGAGATCCATCTTGACAGCTTTTTTGAAGCCATCTAGGGGGCGTTGCAGACCGGCCTAAAGGGCCGACCTGGGGGTGGAGTTGGGGCAGGGCAGCCACACGCCGGCCGCCCCAACCCCAGCCCAACGCCATCCTAACGCCGTGTGCTTGTACATATGGCATGCGGCATCAGGACGTCCTCCTGACGCAGGGTGTAGACATGCTGCGCTGAAACGGTGCGGAAGAGCTGTGGTGCCGGCTCTTAGGGCAGCCTTTTGCCATACCTAAGAGCGGCATTTTGCTCCCAACCCGCAGATAGCCCGTCTGCATAGCCCGTATGTTGGTAAGTTGACGGATTTCCTCCGACAAGCCGTTTCACAGTCTGGGAGCGGTAGCAGAAAAGGTCCTCTGGGAGGTTGCAGTGAATCTGATCTTTATAGGCTGCAAGAGATTCCTGCCAGAGGACCTGAGGGTGCGGGGTGGATTATATGGAAGTAGGCGATCCCTTAAATAGGTTGGACCCAAGCCATGTAGGGCTTTAAAGGTGATAAGGTATAGTCTTGGCCACCATAACGAAAGTGTAGACTGGTGAAAGAAAAAATAATCCTGGACACATGTTGCATGAAGCCTTCAAGTGGTTGCTAAAAGATTAAAGGTATAATTTATTTATATGGCTTAGCTTTAGCTGACCTAGTTATTCCATTTTGCAGGTACATAGTTGTTTTGAACAAAAAGTTTTTCTGAAATAAGTTAAATTGCTTTTCTAATTTTGCAGTATAGGAATATATGCCTATTCTTTGCTAGTTATCTTTGCCTCTGATAACAAATATTCTGTAGCAGTGACCAAGAGCACATCTGTTTTGTTAACTGTCTTAAAACTGTTGACAGGGTATGGAAAAGAAACTACTCTAGTGAAATCTTAGCAGAATTTAGAGCACACATAATCCATATTTTTTATTTGTACTTCAGTAGTATTTTAATCCTCAAATTAAATTCCTATACATAATTTGCAAGTCCTACTGAATTCAGCAGAACTTGCTGCCTACATTTAGTAAATATTCTAGATATCTAAAAACCTGTTGAGAGCTAATGTTCCAGTGAAATGGCATTAATCATCACAGAAGGAGGGTGAATGCCCTTTCTTATAGCTTTTGCAAACAAGACTTTGTGTTGATTGAGAAGTTCATCTGCTCTAAAAGGAAGCCATGGCGTCTTCTCACTCTACCTTGTGTTCTGTAAAGGTGGGGGGGAATGATGGTGATCTAGGAATGGAGGAGCTTTCCACCATTCCATTGTCATGGACAGATCAACATCTGGTCAGGTTTAGACTTGCTGGAACTCTTAACCTCTGCAGGGGTGGGGGGACCCATTAAGATGGTCCACCCCAGAAGGCTTATGGATCCAGATGGATTCCTGATGACTCTTGCAGAGTATCCTGCTGTTTTGGCAAGTGATCCTGTTGAAGCCCTGGTTGATCTCTGGAATGGAGAAATGACCAGGGTAGTTGACACGATTGCTCCTAAGCATCCCGTCTCACACAGTGGAGCTGAACCAGCCCCTTGGTTTCTAAGGAGATGGCAGCAATGAACGAGACGGAGACTAGAGTGACAGTGGTGGAAAACTCAGAGTGAATCAGACTGAAAACAGGCTAAAATCTACCTGAAGGCATATGGTGGTGCAATAGATGCAGCAAAAAAGGCTTTTTTGACTAAGGGCCTTTACAAACTGCCAGAAATAGTGCAACTTGAAGCCACTTTAACTGTCCTGGCTCAGGGCTAAGGAATCATGGGAACTGTAGTTTATTGTGGCACCAGAGCTCTCTGACAGAGAAGGCTCAATGTCCCAGAAAAAAATACACTTCCCATGATTCTTTAGTACTGAGCCAGGACAGTTAAAGTGGCCTCAAGCTGCACTATTTCTGCAGTCTGTAAAGGCCCTAACTATTGGGGCTACACAGAATCGTTTAGTTGAGCTGTTTTGAGTGGTTAGGGATCTGTTACAATCTGGTCCAGAAGAGAATTTAAGCCCCTCAATAGCTCATTGTGAGGAATTTGCACACCATTTTGCTGATAAAATCGCTTGGATTCTCTCTGACTTAGGGGGGTTGCAGACTGCCAGAAATAGTGCAAATTGAGTCCACTTTTAGGGTTAGGGTTAGGGAATCATGAGAACTGTAATTTATTGTGGCACCAGAGCTCTCTGACATCGAAAAAAGCAAAAGCAAAGCAGCTTATTTATATACCGCTTCATATCACACTATGGGATGTCTAAGCGGTTTACAACTGTGAGCTGATTGCCCCCCAACAATCTGGGTCCTCATTTTAGCGACCTCGGAAGGATGCAGGCCTGAGTCGAGCCTCAGCCCTGGCTGGTATTGAACTCAAAACCTTGTGGTCTATGAGTGAGTGGCTGCAGTACAGGCATTTAACCACTGCGCCACCAGGGCTGATGGCTCAATCGAAGGCTCAATGTCTCAGAAAAAAAAAAAACAATTCCCATGATTCCCTAGCACTAACCCTAACCCTAAAAGTGGACTCAATTTGCACTATTTCTGGCAGTCTGCAATCCCCCTTAGACACCAGATTTGATACAGGTTCGGTGGATGTAACCTTGGCTCCTGCTTGTCCAGTATTGATGGATACTTTTCAATTTGTTCAGCCCGATGATGTGGACAGGATCCTTGGAGAGGTGAGAGCCACCACATGTATACCAAATCCTTGCCTTTCCTGGCTTATTAAACAGGCCAGAGGAGGACCAGTGGAATGGGTAAGGGAAGTGATTAATGCCTCTTTACAACAAGGCAAGGTCCCAACACAACTGGAGGAGGCTGTTAATAAGATATCTTTTGGAGGGAAAAAGCCTTCCCTGGATCCTACTGTACTAGATAATTGCAGGCCAGGCTCCAACCTTCCATTTTGGGGCAAGGTGCTGGAGTGTGTGGTGGCCTCTCAACTCCAGGGGTTTCTGGATGAGATGGATTATCTAGATCGGGGTAGGCAACCTAAGGCCTGGGGGCTGGATGTGGCCCGCCGAGGCCTTTGGACTGGCCCCAGGCCAGTCCTGCTGCCGCCGCCGCCACCCGCCATAATGATATTGATTATTGTTGTTATTACTTGTTCTTGGGATTTTCTTAGCAAAATCTCCACAGGGGTTTTGCCATGGCTTTTCTGGGGCTGAGAGAGTGTGCATGCATATTTATTTTATTTTTTAAAAAATATTTTTATTTTTATGTATGTATGTATTTATTTATTTTTGGTGCTTCGGCCCCCCAATTGTCTGAGGGACAGCAACCCGGCCCCCGGCTCGAAAAGGTTGCCTACCCCTGATCTAGATCCATGTCAGTCTGGTTACAGATCTGGCTGTGGGACAGAAACCACTTTGGTTGCCTTAGTGGATGACCTATGCAGAGACTTGGACAGTCTGTTGGTTTTACTGGACCTCTCAGTGGCTTCCAGTACCATAGACCATGGTATTCTTCTGAGTCGCCTCTCTGGGATGGGGCTTGGAGGCACTGTTCTACATTGGCTCCATTCTTTTTTGGAGGGGCGCTCTCAGAAGGTGGTGCTAGGGGATTCCTGTTTGACTCCTTGGCCATTGGCCTGTGGGGTCTCTCAGGGCTCAGTCCTGTCCCTTATGCTTTTTAACATCTACATGAAAGTGCTGGGAGAAGTTATCCGGAGTTTTGGAGTAAAATATCACCTGTACACTGATGATACCCAGCTCTATCACTCCTATCTCTCACCTAGCTCTATCACACTTAATTCCAAGGAAGATGTTTCTGTCCTAAACTGGTGTCTGGCCACTGAAATGGACTGGATAAGGGCAAACAAATTGAAGATTAATCAAGACAAGATAGAGGTGCTCCTGGTCAGTCAAAAGACAGATACGAGAATAGGGATTCAGCCTGTGTTAGATGGAGTTACACTCCCCCTGAAAACTTAGGTTCATAGTTTGGGAGTACTTCTGGAATCAGTGCTGAGCCTGGAAGCCCAAATATTGGCAGTGACCAGGAGTGCTTTTGCACAGCTTAAACTTGTGCACCAGCTGCGCTCTTTCCTGAAGTTAGATCTGGCCATGATGGTACATGCCTTGGTTACATCCCATCTGGATTACTGTAATGTGCTCTGCGTGGGGCTGCCTTTGAAAAGTGCTCAGAAACTTCAGCTGGTCCAAAAAGTTGCAGCCAGGCTGTTGACTAGAGCTGTTTACAGGGAGCATACAACTCCCTTGTTGCAACAGCTCCATTGGCTGTCAGTCCGTTTCCAGGCACAATTCAAAGTGCTGGTTTTGACCTATAAAATCCCATATGGCTTGGGTCCAGGCTATTTGATAAGCCAACTGCGTCCCTACCTGGACCAAAAGGACCTTGAAACAGTAGTACTTGCCCTGGTAATCTCTCGTTTGGATTTCTGTAATGTGCTCTACATGGGGCTACCTCTGTACCAAGTTCGGAAGCTTCAATTGGCAGCCAGATTGGTCACTGGAACATCTAGATCAGACCATATAACACCTATATTAAAATCTTTTCATTGACTGCCAATTAGCTTCCGAGCGCAGTACAAAGTGTTGGTTATTACCTTTAAAGCCCTACATGGCGCAGTACAAAGTGTTGGTTATTACCTTTAAAGCCCTACATGGCTTGGGCCCGAGTTACTTGAAGGAACGCCTCTCCTCACACAATCCACCCCGCACTCTCAGAATATCTGGGAAGAACTTATTAGAACATCATAGAACCAAACTCAACATGACTTCCCAAAGATCGTACACGGCCGCAGCTCCCATTTTATGGAATGGCCTACCGGAAGAGATTCGTCTTATTACTACGCTAGATGCCTTTAAGAAGGCACTTAAGATGGAGCTCTTCCGGCAGGCCTATCCATCTGATCTTCTAGATTCTAACGATGATTGGCTATTTTATTTTATTTTAATTTAATTTATTTTATTATATTACATTCTATGCTCTTATATTTTATTACTGTTGTTTGATTTCACTATTTTATTGTTTGTATTTTGCATATTGTATTCATTTAATTGTGTAATCCCACCTCGATCGGTAGGGAAAGGTGGGAAATATAAATTATTATTATTATTATTATTATTATTATTATTATTATTATTATTATTATTATTATTATTATTATTATTATTATTATTATTATTATTATTATTTGAAGGACCGTATCTCCCTGTACAAGCCCCTGGAGTACTGAGATCATCCAAGAGGTCTTTCAGGTGTGTTTAGTGGGAAAAAGAGAGAGGGCCTTCTCAGTAGCTGTTCCCAAACTTTGGAATTCCCTTCCTAGGGAGGCCAGGATGGCGCCATTCCTGCTGTCCTTCCTACAGCAGATAAAGACATTCTTGAGCCAACGGACCTTTGCAAACAGATAAAGACAGGGTTTTTAATGTTGTATGATATAAATTTTAATGGTTTGTATTTTAATGTTATATTTTAATCTATAACTGTTTTAACCCTTAAAATTGTTTGTTTTTTAAATATTATATTTATATATTTTAATATTATTGTACTGTTTTTAAATTGTATTGATTTATACTTCTTGTTCACTGCCTTGAGTCCCTATATTGGGAGAAAGGCAGGATATAAGAAAATAAAATAATAATAATAATTCTCAGAATGAAACTTGTACAGTTCACAGTAATTAATGGAGAATGGAGTGAGAATTTAAGGGAAACCATAAGTGTAATCACATTAAATGTATTGTATAAAATTTATTGTACATTTTAGCACTGTATTGATTTTTTGTCTGTGTAGACATCCAGTACACATCCATTATATGGACATTTCTTGATGTCCATATAATTCATTGTAGAGGTAGGAATTATAACCATTGCACAATCCCTTTGTAGAATTATTACCATAAAATACATCTAATGAAACTTTAATCTTAAGACTCTGCATTTGTACTTGAAAATACATTAATCTATTCCTAGTAATAGAGGAGATTTTCTAGAAAAAGGAAGTCTCTGAAAGCCATGTATTTTTTGTGTGTTTGTGTGTTTTGTGGTTTCTGCCTAAACAAAGACAGGTTAAATTAGTCTGCCCTGCGTATCCATGGATTCTGCATCCATCCATGGCTTGAAAATATTCTCCCCCAAACAAAAAGCAAACCTTGATTTTTCCATTTTTCATAAGGGGCACTACTTTCTTTCCTGCACCATTGTATGTAATGGGACTTGAGCATCTACAGATTTTAGTATCCATGACAGCGGATACCAGGGGCTCACTGTAACTGTTATTCCTATACCATCCCCACAATCAAACTATTAAATAAGCAGTTTATATGGATGTACCTGGATCTGAACCAGAAACTCACTTTATTGCTTTTATTTTTTGTAGCAACTGCCCTATAGGTTAAGTGGTGAAGGTAATATATCTAGGGACAGAGAAGAAAGGACTAGAAACTAAAGTAACAGGCAGAAAATTTTGCAAAGGTTCTATCTTCCTGGTTCAACTTTTTTGACCATATCCATGTCCCAGGGTAGACACTGCAAGACAACTGTACTCATGTCAAAGTACATTCACAAGTCACAGGCCCATTGCACCCCATACTCTAGGCAAGATGTAATGTAATTAATAAATTGATCAAGTAGCCTTTACATTGAGAATCAATGTGGTGTAATGGTTTGAGAGCTGAATTAGGAAATCAGGGCTGAATCCCCACTTAGTCATGAAAACTCATTGGGTGACCTTCAGCAACTCCCCACACTCTCATCCTCAGAGGAAGGCAATGGCAAACCCCCTCTAAATAAATCTTGCCAAGAAAAAAATGGAATGTGGTATTGTAAGTCAGAAATGACTTGAAGGCAAACAAGAAGCCTTTATGGGTGTATGGAAAATGACAAAGAAATAGTTTGCTAATATACGGCCACAGAAGTGTGTAAATGAATGCATATATTTGCAATGTGGTCCAAGGTGTCTTTGTTGTAATAGGAACATTCCCTAAAACAGATCAATAAGTGTACTTACTATATATTTAGGTAATTTAGCTCAAAATTTAAATGGAAATTGTAGTCATATTACAGTAACACAAGAACTCCAAATGTTGTGCACTACAACTTCCAGTGTTCTCATCATTGGCTATGCTAATTAAACCTGCTGGGATCTGCAGTCCAGCAATGTATCTCTGGAGAGTCCCATTGTTTTCACCCTTCCTAATATGTATATATAAAGGTAATACAGTTGTCCCTCCACATTTGCAGCTTTGACTTTAGTGGATTTGATTATTTGCAGTGTTCATTAATATGTTCTGTCTAGAAATCTCTAAGTCCTCCAGTGCAATTCTGTTGGAGACTGACCATAGAGTTGTGCTGGAGAACCTAGAAATTCCTAGAGAAAAATCTTCTCTGGGCATTTGTTGGTCCTCCAGCACAATTCTATGATCAATTTCTGGCAGATATTGGCCATAGAGTTACACTGGAGGACCTGGAGATTTCTAGAGAGCTGTTTTCTTAGGTACAAATATATATTTTTATTTGCTGTTTTTCCACATTCACAGGATCCTTTGCCCCTAACCCCAGCGAATGTGGAGGGATCACTTTATATGTGCCCAGTGATGGATACTTACTAAGTAAGTATGTAAGTAAAAACCTAATTTGTGCTTGGGAGCAGAGGGAAAGAGAACATTTTAATTTTCTATTCAAGTGACATTTGGGGGGGAAACCTACACCTTTGATATATGTCTTCCAATTGATTTTTATGGTGACCTAAGGTGACCTTATCACAGGGTTTTCTTACCAAGATTTGTTCAGATGAGACTGGCCATTGCCTTCCTCTGAGGCTAATAAAATGTGACTTGCCCAAGTTACCCAGTGTATTTCCATGCCTGATTGGGGATTTGAACCCTGGTCTCCTAGTCCCAAAAAAACCCACTGCACCATGCTGGCCCTCTCTAAACACACAGATATAAACTGCTACTTTTTACTTAAAAGTTCAAATACATCAGTTGAGTTTCATGAAGACAAAATGAAGTCATGAAGACCAACCTCCAGGCAGGCAGGAACACAACACTTCATACTCTACAGCTTATTTATTATCAGACACAGTGAAAATATTACTTACAAACAATATTGTTTCCTTTATTTTTGAATATCCAGCCTCAATAAATGGCAGGCTGTGTGTTGTCTCCTTTTATGTGCATCTGGAGGGTTCCTGAAATGATCAGAGGCTGACATTTTTTGAGGCTGGGCATTCAAAAATAAATATTAATAATAATATTTGTGATGTATTGTTTTCACTGGTGAGAGCCAGCATGGTTTATATGTATTAAACAAAATGTTACTTGCCATGAAACAAAGTAGGAATATTAGATGCCTCTTAACTTCCCTATTCAGAAAAAAACCCTATGGTCTAAAAATGTCTATAGCAATCACTTTCTTAGTAAAGCGCTGATCAACAAGGCAAAGGGAAAAAATGGTTCTTGTGGGCATTTTCTTCATTAACATCTTAAAGTACAGGAAGCTCACCACCAAGTTCCTAAACAAATCTAGTAGACAAAATAATCACCAAAAGTTTAACTTGCATTCACTGGCTTTGCACCTGTTTCATTGCAACCTGGCTTTCCAGAGAGAATCTGGCACTGGTTGCAAAGGTTGGACTTGGTTTATGGCTTCATTGAACTATATAAACTTTAATTCTGCATTAAAGCCACAAATTTGTTAAGTGCTACATAGCAGACATGGCGCAATTAGTATATAGTCTCTTCAAATGTCTCTTCTCACTTCCAGTTTACTATACTATGCCTTCTACTTACTTTGCACATAGAAATATTGAGCATTGTATTCAGCAGAGTACTTAGCAGCATGAATGTAAAATATTTAATGTTTTAGTCCTGTCATTTTATTTGGTCCCCTTTAATATATAAGTAGTACTCACAATATCTGTATACAGATTTTTCATTTGAAGTTATGTTATATCAAAAAGATACAAGTATGTGCTTCTATTGTGCCACATTTACAAAAACATACCTCTATTATAAAAAGGACAAGACACTCAGGGTGAAGTTTTATAACATTTTATTCTGGTGTTATTCTAAAATTATTGCAAGATAAAAACTAAATTCATCCAAATATCAGCTATTGTGGAAAGCTTATATCCATGTACATAAACATGAAAACTGGTACATTTAATTAAATGTTCAGCCATGTAGATATACATCTTCAGTTTTCAATTTATTCACACAAGAATTATAAACATTAAAAATGTTGTATCTCTTTATTTGTGTAATCTAAAAATACACAAGGGATTATGTTACCATTTAAAAACCAGTTCAGTTTTTATAACAATGCTAAAAGAATAGCAACCTAACCTCTAAAGTATATTATTAACATTTTTGGCATTCAGGAAATTTTACTGGTAACATTACAAGGGAATTTTTCAGGCAAGGGGGATTTGCTGATTCCTCCTGCCCATTTTGGGAATCACTAAAAAATCAGTCCCCTGCCCCCAAAGTCTCTTTTGGAATTCACAAATGAGAGAACCTTCAACCAAATATCCTCAAGCACATCATACAGGGTGGCACAATTCAGACAAAGGTAAGCACAATTAAGTTCCCATTGATTTCAGCTAGAGAGTTAAAGGACATATTTAACATGCTCTTTAAAGTTAAAAGCACCTTTTATATCCAAAGTTTTTTGGACTATGTAATGCTTTTAACCACATAGACTCAACATAATTAATGGGATTTGCAGAATGCATATATTCCAGTTGAGTTTTCACAGGAGCAGCTCCTGAGAAATTTTGTCATTTCTCAAAGGTATGCCATTATCAGTCTCAATTTAAACATTGAAAAGAAAAAGGGGAATCAGAGTGAGGGCTAGGGAAACTCAACATAAAGGAAAGAAAAATATTGTGTTCACTCATTTCTCCATCAGTTGCTCAAAATAACCTTAGGCGTCCTTATGTCTTTTTCCTTGCTAGAAACAAAGTATCAGCCATTTTCATTAACCCTACCAATGAATAAGGCCAACCTACCAAAGAAAGAAAAAAAAAAACTTCCCATGGGGAAGCCAAGGCACATGGAGAAACAGAATAAGGCACCCACTCCATGTATGGAAATAACTTGTTTCTACAGAACTACTGTGTTTGCTTTTGTTTTCCCCGCAAATCTCCTACATCTGTAGTAACAGATCCAGTAGCCATAAACAGGATAAAGCATGCAAAACTCTGCATAAGGTGGTGGACAGTTCAAAAATCCACAGAGGGAGAAAAGTGTTACAATAAATATCCAGATAAATTGAGAACCCCATGCTTTCTCTTTTAGAATAGCATGACATTCCTTCTGGGCTGCATAACATTCCTCTTTGGCTGCTGTAACAAAAACAGAATCTCTATATATTTTTGGAAATAGAAACTGAGGTAATAATTTGTTTTCCAGCATACAAGTCAATATTCTGGCTTACCTGTAATTCTTAAACTAGGTTGTTTAACAAATAATGCAAGTGGGAGGGTTGCAAAATGACTTCTTTTTAAAATTGAATCTGAGCATGACATTAAAGAGAACCAGTGATCCTTATAAATGCTTGGTTTACTCATCTAGCTCATGAACTCTTTTGAATTCATTTAAATACATGACACATCCTGGATTCTGTAAGAAGACAGTGTAAACAAGTTAGCAATTTTCCTTTTGTTCACTCCTCTTCGCACAGGTCAAAAAGCCACCTGTAATCTGGTGGGAGGGAAGGAGTTGCTTTGCTAAAAGACCCATTTCCGTCAGAACTAATATCTAATGTGGAAGGCTGGTTTTATAGTCTTCCAAGGGCTTTTTCTACAAAAATAGCAGTTCAGAAGAAACACAGAAGGCAAGAAAAGCTGCATTGTTCCATGGGGGGGGGGGGGAACCGTCCAACATCCATACAAACCAATACCTTAATTAGGAAACTCCAAAGCTTGTACAATATTTTCAGATATTTTGCTTGATCCTAATAAATGCCCATCTGTAGATCTGGGACTTTTTCTATCATGGACCAGCACAACTACCTTTGTTTCTTATATGCAATATTACAGAGTTTTGCATCTAGCTACTTATATCATCCATGTACAACCAGATAGATGATTTCCTACCACTTAAAGAACTCTGATCTTTCAAAGTTCCATTCCCAATAATCACGAAAGCTCAATTCCCTCTAACCGCTAAGGTGTCTTCAATCAACTTTTTTCCAGGTGCACAACCCAAAATTAATCTCTGCCTTTGTAAAGATAATGATGTCCACATTTTTCCTTAACTCTATGCTGGATAACAGCCAGCTCTTTACCATTTTCATAAATATCAGTGTCAGCCATTCCTTCTTTGCTCCAGAATCTTAGGTGTAACTATGAGTAGGCCAATGGATTTGCCACTGATCATTGTGGATTGTAATGATATTCCTATCCTTGTGTGAAAGTGGCATAGCCTCCATCCAGCTTAGAACAGCTATGAGAGGAATAGTGCCAAAATCCACAGTTTATTCACCACAACCACCCCTTCATGTAACTTGGTATCTGAAGCCCCTAAAAGTAAAGGTAAGGTATTTCCCGTTGTCAAGTCGTGTCCGACCATAGGGGGCAGTTCATCGCCGTTACTAAACTGAAGAACCAGTGTTGTCAGAGATTACTCTGTGATCATGGGGCCAGGATAATTGTACAGAATGCTGTTTACCTTCCCACTAAGAAGTGGTACTTATTTCTCTACTTGCATTTGCATGCTTTCGACCTGCTAGGTTGGCAGAAGCTGGGACTAGTGATAGGAGCTCACTCCATCATGGAGCACTCAGGCCTTTAACTGCTAACCTGCCGATCTTGCAATCAACAGTGCCTTAACCACCTGAGCCACTGCATCCCTCTGAGGTTCTAGCAGTGATTAAATATTGCAGCCTGCATTCTCCACCTGAGAAAGTGACTAAAAACAAATAAGCAGTTGGCAAGGAAATGGTTAAATACCTTCTACCCCGAAAGAACAACACCAAACAAAGTACTGCTGTCATCCCTTCACCTGAGAACCTATATAGCAATCTTCCTCAAGCTGATGCTCTCCAACTATTCTGTACTGCAGCTTTGATCAACCTGGCCCAACATTATTGTAAACTATTAACTTTATATATATATCCTACCTTTCCCCCAAGACTGGAACTCACAGTGGCATGAGCCATGCCTGGTGAGACAATATGAGATGTGAGCCACACAACAGGAGAGCACCAGATCAGGAAAGCATGCTGGTGGGGAGAGGTTTAATCTATATTAATCAATAGCACCGCTGTAGATATGTCACTTCCATCAGATGGAGTCACTCACTACTATGGCTATTATTTGGCAGGACTCATCTACCTCAGGTTATAGGAAACAATTGTTGGGTCTTTATAACAATCTGTGTCAGGAATAAAAAGAGCAAACCAAAGAAGGAATGAAAAGATGACTGCAAATAGATTTTTCTCTGTCTTGGCCTGGAGAAAAGTAATTAAGAACAAGTAGAAGAACAGATAAGAGTTTCAAAGAATTAAGAAAACCCAAGCCAACTGTATGTAGTGTTGAGGCACATAAGTCTTACTTTAACTGGCTGACAAGTAGGCTTGAGCTTCTAAAACATTTCTACCACCTGAAAATATAGACCATCCATATGAAACGCCAAATATTTATTCAGGTTTTTTGTAAAACCTGAGATCTAAAGGGGAACTACTAATGCTATTAGAGAGTTAGGAACCAACTGGTAAAGTAGTCTTTAGTAGAGATTGAATTTTTAAAAGCAGTTTCTCAAAAAAGCTTTGGTACCTTAGAAGAGCAGTAAATACTGTAATATTTACTTCATTTTCCATTACCAGCAAAAGAATGTTCTGAGTTCATTCTCTTTCTTAAACTGCAGTTATAAATAATCTAATTCAAACACTCAAATTCTTCTAACTTTTTTTTGGAGGGGATAGTGTGTTAATCTGTTATATCAAGAACAATGAAGTATGTAATGGTACCTGGTAGATGCATGCTGTTTGATGAAATGAGCTGTAATCTCTGAAAATTCTCATATTCTTGTATGTCAGCTTGTACAGAAACTGTATCAAAATACAGCATTGATAATTTGAGCTAGGAATTATAGCTACATTGAAATATTCTATCAAAGAGGCACTGATGCAGTAGAATACCATACCAGAAGCAAATGCAAAGAGGATGAGAGACTGCAAAACTATTTACATCTTGCAAAAACTATTCCTATCTTGGGTAACCAAGTAACTACTTTAGGATCTAAGCATGTATGGCATGCATATGGAATCCCTTTCCTCATAACACTTTTCTTCTGGAAATAATCTTCCTACATAGGGTTGGCTTCTAGCCATGAAGGGAAAAAATACAGATGGAGGTTTTAAAAATTCTGAGGGACGAGAGGAGGATGCTGGGTTCCAAAATTGGCTTGTTCTATATCTGTTTAGTGCAACATCATGTTCTATCTAGTGTTGTCTCCAACTGGATCTTCCATCCAATTTTTTTAATTACACAATTTTATACTATACTTTGTTTGATGAATTTGTCACAATAGTTGAAGTTTTAGAAATTCATAAACAGTTTATTCACTTAAAACTGTCCAAAAGAATTGTGTGTTTACTCAGGGGTTAGATTTTCAAGTAATCAGGATACACAGGATTTCAAGTGGTCAACATGCATATAGACAGATTGGGCAGGCAACTGCAGTGCAAAGGTTAAGATAACTAGTAACATGTTTGATCACCAGAATGATTCCTCAGTAAAAATGTCCTCTCACTTTTAATCTATTCAAGAAATATAAATCCCTTTTTGAAATAACTGACAATATTGCTTAACAAACTTGTTGCATATATTGCTATCCAAATCAGGCTAAAGTGACAGAAGTTGAAATTCTGTGCTCGTATTTCTACATTCAATGTTTGGACTTGCTTCCAAACAGAAGATTGGATTTAAAGATTAGTTTCGAGAAAAGTAACTAGTCCTCACTGCAACAGTTTGCTTGTAACACTTTTGCATAAAGGCTCTTAATTGCTTTACATATACTGAATCAACATATGCACCCAGTTTTACATTCTACATTCAATGTTTGGACTTGCTCCCAAACAGAAAATTGAATGTAAAGATTAGTTTTGAGAAAAGTTAACTAGTTCTCACTGCAAGAGTTTGCTCGCAATGCTTTTGCATAAAGGCTCTTAATTGCTTTACATATACTGATCAACATATGCACCCAGTTTTATGTCTGACTCTCATTTATTTGATAAACTGGAAAATAACATAAACAATAATGTATGTAACATATCCACAACACCACTGTAAAGTGGAGGCTGTAGCGGTCGTAACTTCACTGAGATATTGTGTGCATCTGTGTAATGTTAAAGACTCTCTATTATATTTGTCAACAATTCTTCAGCTTTCTAATTTTTTCTACCTTTTGCCCTCACATCTTTTCCTGATCAATTGTAAATAGTATTTTATCTTCTATGGGTTCAAACAAACATTTATAGAGATGCAAGTTTCCTTACATGACAAATAAATTTAAAAAAGCCAAGGTGACTACATTGAAACTGTAGTGCTTTGGACACCTCATAAGATGGCATGACTCACTAGAAAAGACAATAATGCTTGGTAAGGTAGAAAGCAGTAGGAAAAGAGGAAGATACTACAGATGGATAGATTCAGTCAAGAAAGCCAGTCTTAGGGGGGTTGCAGACTGCCAGAAATAGTGCAAATTGAGTCCACTTTTAGGGTTAGGGTTAGTGCTAGGGAATCATGGGAACTGTATTTTTTTTTCTGACACATTGAGCCTTCTCTGTCAGAGAGCTCTGGTGCCACAATAAAATACAGTTCCCATGAATCCCTAGCACTAACCCTAACCCTAAAAGTGGACTCAATTTGCACTATTTCTGGCAGTCTGCAACCTCCCATAGTCTTGAGTCTGCAAGTCCTGAGCAGGGCTGCTGATGACAGGGTGACTTGAAAGTTACTCACTTAGGTTGCCATAAGTTAAAGTTGCCTTTGATGGCAGTTAACAACAACAAATAAACACAATGGAATTTACATTTAAATTGTTCTCAAACAGAAATGTCAAAATAGCGATTAACATAAATAAATCCACAGGTTAACATGAGACACAAAATTATGACATGTCTAACTTGCTGCCAAAACATACTGGGCAGAGCTTAAACATAGAGTTTAACAAAAGAGAGGAAGTTTTGTTTTGTTTTTAAAATAGAGACTACTCTTCTATAGAGCCTATTTTTTCATAGGCCTAGTCTTTGGCATTTTAACATTGTGAATCCAGAATTCCCATTCTCAAATCTATTGTCTACTTATTATTACACTATCAAGAACAATTAGCACTTAGAACCAGAAGCAATGTTATATATCACACTGAATATCAGGGGACCGAAAATTTCTGGCTACTCTTTAGCTTATGTGGCTATAACACTAACAATCCGCTTAGTGTTACATGAAATAACTCTATTCTCCTCCTGTGCTTATGTGCTTATCTCTCCTCCTCCTCCATGCTAGATTGAGAATTCTGGAAGCTCTGATTATGTTTTAACTAAATATGGCTTCCCTGAGGGGAATTATACATTAAAACTGGTGGCTCAGTCTGGACTAACATGTGTGCTGAGCTATTTCATAGAATTTAGATTACTATTATTAACTATTTTCCTGTGTTATACTCCCAATTAAATTTGTACTATTGATTATTTGTTATGTTAAATGTAGGATAATTATTACTGAACAAATGCAAAAAAAAAATGTGCGTTATAGTATCAAAGCAGGAAAATCCTTTATAAAAGAACTATGAATAGAAATATACTGGCCATAAACTCCCCTGAGAAGCAGTGTAGGTAATCCTCCAGGAAAGTATTTTTTTTCCTTCATGTAGGTCATGTGGCTGTGATGATGTAGAGATTAATGCATACACAGAGGCTGTTGATAAAGTGGCAATGCGTAACAATTTTGCAGTGTGTTATAAAGGTGCAATTGCCTGTAGTTCCTCAGTGTGGATATGGCAATGAAGTTCTGCTTTACATATTCCAGGCACTAGGGATTTAGTGGCAGCAAGCAAAGGAGGTTCTTCTTCTCCTAGGAAGAAACAAAAATTGAAAATGTTTGGTTACACCATTTGTTCAACATCCCTTCAACACAGAGTAAAATGTGACACTATTATCTCTTATCTCCACAAGCACTTTGTTAAAAAACAAAAAGCCTATCTCAAAACAATACAATTAAAATAAGTTATAATGTGACCTACAAAGTTTAAAGATACCAACAGTATGGGAAGGAGAGTCAAGTATAGTTTACCATATGTGAATTTTATGTCACTAAGAAATACAACCAAAAGAAACTTCATGGACAAAAATGTTCCTGCTTTCTTTTCTGCCTTGTAGCCTTTATCACCCCTGAAAAACTTTTGTAAAATATCTGAAGGCTCTCTTGAACAACACAGGATAGAGTGCGAAGGACTGGTAAGGGAAGGGAGAATCTGTGAGTTTATCTTGCATATCTGATGTCAGTCTAACGTGTGCCATTCACAGCCCTGTAAACGTCCACTGTTGTTTTTTTTAAACTGGACTTTTGTTTATTAAAATTCTGACTCTACTGTTCCAAGGGCTTGTGAGTTCTTGTCAAATCTATGTGAAACCTCAGAAACAAGGAGGAGACTAATACAGACTTCCAGTGGCCACGGAACACAGTCCTCAATCTGGTGCTGTCTGAATATTTTGGATTAGCACTCCAGACAACATAATGAAAGTGTGTCCCAGTCTTGGTGAAAAGGTAGGATATAAACAAATAAAGAGGAGGAGGAGGAAGATTCAGCAATAGTAGCTGCAACAGGAGCAGCAGTAGCCCAAAAAGAGGGCATCAGATTGACAAAGGCTGAAACAGGGATAAAAATGCCCCTCTACTAGGATCAGCCCCATGGTCAAAAGCAATGGGGGGGGTCACTTTGAAATGGTGGTGAGAAGCCCCCTCCCCCATTCAGACTACGAGCCACTGATGCCCTACACTCTTTTCTAGTGCTCCTTTACAATCATTTTACTGAAGAGATATCACCTGACATAAACATTGTTCCAAACAGAGCCTGATATGCACTATGGTAAAAGAACAGCACAACTTTTGCTGCACCTGGCTGAAATATATGCTGCTTTGATAAGGTCTCAGTGACAAAAACTTCATGAGTGGATCAGGTAGTGGTGGTGTAGAGGACCTTATATAAATCTTTCATTATGCAAGCATTATCAGTACAAATTATACAATTAAACAAAAGGAGATGATAATAGTTCCAATCATTTGGGCCTAGGAAAAGTAGTTAAAGTTATGTTTTTAAGTGGAATTCCTAGGTTTACATTTTTCTTCATTGCTCAGTCTTACCCAGTCCTGACGAAGAGGAGACACTCTCTGTAATGGAAGATGTTTCAATTTGATCTGCTAAGAGCCCTTCCATTAAAGGTAATGATAATTCAGATGAAGGAACAGAAGAATCATAAATTCCAGAATCCCGGGGCATATCAGGGAGATTCGCAGCTTTTACAACATGCAGCAAGGGTGGAAGAATGGAACTACCATTATGAATGGCCTGAGATTCTCTATCCTCTCCAAGATTCAAATGCTGCACCATACAATGTGAGTCTGAATTTAAAGTCAGAATAATGTTTGCATCAGCTTTTAGGTAGAAATCTCCATCAGTCACTTGTTTACTGACTAAATCATTTAGCACTAGTCCAGAGTCAAATTTTTCCATCACAGGTTCTTGGTACTGTAAAGGAGCTGGGGAAAAGTCAACAAATTGCTTTTCAAACCAGTCAGGCTCCTGGTCAATGTACTGGTGCATGTTGCAAATGGCTACATAAAGGGACCGTCCAGATTTACTCCTGAAATAATTCCTTTTGCTGATGTGCACAGGATACAATTCTGAATCATGAAGGCTAAGATCTCTGGACTGTAAATGGGAGTAAAGTTGAGGCAGGTTATCCATGAGCTTGTATTTTGTAGTTAAATCCAGAACACCAGGAATGTCACTCTCATAGGAATAATCAAAGTAGACTGCAATGAACTTGCAGAAGTCATGGGGGTTCTGTTTCACATGACGCAGCTTCTCTGCTATCATAGCTACAGCAAGCATAAAGAGTTCTCCTTTTCCAGCATCCTTTTCCTTGGATCCCTTGTGTTTCCAGTTCTTTTTCTCCACAAAGTATTTCATTCCTTTGGAACACACAATGATGACATACTGGGATTCACTGATTTTTCGATGAAGCCACTCCTTTTGCCCTTCTTTACCAATCCTCAGATCTTCCCATAAATCTAAGGAAACCTTAAAAAAAAAAGAGGAGGTTGAAAACATTATAAAATAGGCTGAGTGACTCTCCACAACCAATACATCTTACATTATTCATATTAAGAAGTGTTTCTGTATTCATGTATAGGCAATTCGCTATAGGTTTGTGTAAAAATGCTCAGTGCTTTGTTGCTGCTGATTTTTCAAAGCAGCATTAATTAAATTGGTGGAAGAAAGAATTGGAGGCAGCTCATACATAAAGGTAGCCCATATATGATAACTGTCAGGGGGGTGGGGAGATGTGCTGAGGTCACAGCCCCACATAGGTGCCATAACATTATTCCATGTAAACATCTGTGATATGTGAATTCGCACAATATTCACCTAAAAGTGTGTGTGTGTGTGTGCGCGCACGCACATGCAATTGTGCTTGCTTAGGCAAGGAATACTCCAAGGTTGTTTTGCCAGTCTATTAATATATGTTGAAAAATGTGCACCTGGTCTTCCACAAAGGATCAAATAAAGTGTTTGGTACATTATCAAACACCTGCCTAGTCTCCATGGCAACATTATATAATTAAAATAATCACATGATTGAATCTGGATAAAATTTCCATTAATTATTAATTTAATTTATATCCCATTTATATCCCACCATTCTCCCCAAAAGGGGACAAGGAGGGTCAAAATAATATTACATAGAAGAGAAAACAGAGTTAAAATACAAAGATAAACAATACAAAGATAAACAATTAAAATATAATCAATGGCCCGTATGTTCCCATAAGCTTAGAGGTAATCTCAGCGAAGATCTGTTAGAAAAGTTCAGTAATATCTCCAAATTGCTTTGTAAACAGTGAACAACTCAATGATATTTGTACCCACCTCTCATTCCTCCTATTCTAAACAAAGGATTTTTATGCCTCAAAGGATACCTCTTGCTCCTGGTGTCTGATCCTCTTTCCCCTCTGCCTTGGTTAGATCTTTTGAAAATGTATGTTTTAAATTGTTTTAACATGGTTAATAGTTTAATTCTATTTAATGTTCACTTTTTGTATGTTTTCAATTATACTGTAATAATTTTAATCTGTAAGAGAGTTTGAGACTCAGTCTTAGGGAAAAGGTGGGATAGAAAAGATGATGGTGATGTTGTTGATGATGATGATGATGGAGCTTTTGAGTCTGGATTAAGTGGTAACACCATTTTATACTGGGCTGTCAGGCTTTTAAGGATAAGGGAAATCAATGAATCAGCTAAAATGACAATAATCACTCTTAGCATCCATTCTTGAGAGAACATTTGCATAATCAGTTCAAATTTACAATGCAGAGGCTTATTGAAGGAGAGGATTGTCCAGATTAATAGTACATTGCAATGCTGGATTAGCAGCTCTGAGACTATATTATAAACCACCAGGAACATGGGGAAACGCAGGGTGCTAAAACTGCAGCAGCCTAATCCAAAATTACATTTATTATAATCAGCATCATAATCATCTATTTGTGACATTTATATCCAGTTTTCGTCCAAAAAGCTTTTCCCTCCTATCTTTATCCTCCTAACAAACCTGTGAGGTAGGCAGCCTGCATAAAAATTATTGACCCAAAGTCAGTGAATTTCTTCACTAAGTGGGGACTTGAACTTGAGTGTCCCAGTCGGACATTTTAATCCAAGCATCAGCAAAGTACAGCCCAAGAGGTCCATGCAGTCCTCCTGGGCTCCTAGTGAGGAACATGCCCCAAGGGCCTCATGTCCATTAGAGCAGGGGTCGGCAACCTACGGCCCGGGGGCCGAATCCACCCCTCCGAGGACTTTGGACCGGCCCCAGGCTGGTCCTACCATCGCAGCTGCCACGTCACGCGTGTCGCAGCCGCCATTTTGTTTTCCAAAATGGCAGCCGCGACTCGTTTGTACTGTACAGTAATCCAAAAAGTAACTATTCAAAGTTTGGATTTGATGGTCAGGATAGAAAGCTCTTAGCATTAATTTGCAATCATTAAATATTCCAACATTCTCTGAAAAGTAACTAAAATAGAAAATAAGAGGCAAGTACTTTTACCAAATGAATTAGTGTGGTGTAATGGTTTGTGTTGACTCGGAGTCTGAACACCAGGGTTCAAATCCCCACTTGCCATGGAAACCCACTGGGTGGCCGTCAAATAGTCACATTCTCTCA
>CM034703.1:276762386-276781648 GCA_020142125.1 Phrynosoma platyrhinos
TTGTGGTCTCTTCCAACTCTATGATTCTATGATTCTATGATTATGCTAATTTGGACATTTCAGGAAATCCTAAGAAGTAACCTCAGAAATAAACTATTGCTTACATACTAAGCAAACAAACAGACAAACAAAAAACATACCTGGTTTGAGTGCATAATGCATTGTTTTTCTTGTTGTGTTGGTGTCGTCAACCAGCTTATTTAAAAAAAAAAAGAGGGATACACTTATTTTAAAAGTGGTATTGCAATATATATTTTCAAGACAGGAGGAATTAATTACAGGGACCTGGATGTTTTTCTCCCTTTCCCCTCCCTCTTGCAGCCCTGGCCCAAAATCCAGCCTAACCCTCCACAGCACGTTTTGTGTTCTAGAGTGTGTATAATGCAGTGGGCAGGAAATACTGTCCCCTTCCTGATTCTACTGATGGAAACAGTTCCATCAGTGATTGCATTCCATAGGATTTAGGCTCTCAGCTTAGGAGAAAGATGGGATATAAATCCAATAAATAAATAAATAAATAAATAAATAAAAGCTTGCTTCATCATCTGATGACTACAGTGCCAAATTATATTTTGCCTTTGTAAATGCATGGCTAAAGCTCACAAGAATTTTATTGTTGCCTCAAATGCAATACTTTTCAAGAGGACAGGTTTAAAGAACGAGCTGCAAGTTATCCACTAGGTAAAGAACAATCCAATGTTCTTTACCTAGTGGTAAAGAATTTTTGCAGACTTGGAAAGTCCAGGAGAAATACTTGGAAAATCCAGAAGAAAGGAAATAGCATAGATAAAAATATTTTTAAAATAATGAATTAGAAAACATATTGATCAGGTTTTTAAATTTTATTGAGTTTTCTTCTTAATGTAGAAAGGAGTGCAGAGAAAAATAGTCCTAATAAATACTAACAAGAGCAGCAGCTTCAGAACTTAATCCAATAATCTGTGCAAAGAAACAGTCACCATAAGGATGTCACAGCATCAGTTCAGACTATCTTTCTACAGCTCAGTATGGGTGAAAAGGCAAGTAACACATAGGTAAATCTATCACAATTCATGTAATAACAAAAAACGGAAAGCATCTGTGTTACAGTTATAGCTTTGCCCATGCATCTAGTGTGTAAGTTTCTCTATTACTGCTAATTCCCATAACCTGTTTTTCCATTGCACTGTAGAAATCCTTTGATCCTTCTTCCAGGCAGCCTTAATTTCCATGTGGGCTGCCAGCCAGAAGACAGAGT
Source organism: Phrynosoma platyrhinos (assembly GCA_020142125.1). Taxonomy (NCBI): domain Eukaryota; kingdom Metazoa; phylum Chordata; class Lepidosauria; order Squamata; family Phrynosomatidae; genus Phrynosoma; species Phrynosoma platyrhinos. Next base: position 276,763,624 of record CM034703.1, read on the forward strand.
TGGGCTTTGTGCAACAATGCCTCTTTAACTCCCCACAAGGATTGCCAAAAGATATAATACTGGAAATTTTCTGTGTGGTTATTTTAGATGCTTCACCAAAAACCTCCTCCCATAATGGACAGACTATGTCACCTGGATGTATAAACCCACTCCCTCTCAATTCCTCCAGCACAGCTTACCAGCAGCTTAAGTTTTATAGTTTAATTTTATTACAGTTAGATATCACCTAACAATAAATATCAGACAATATTCCCTTGTTTTAGTTGAGGTGGTTGTCAAAGGTTATACTACCAAAAGTCAGATTTTTTAAAAAAATATTGTTTTTATTTAAATAAATATTATTAACATTCCAAATTTTTCTCAATTCTCATTTTAAATTAGCAAACTGAATTACTCATTCTGTCACATTCACACAAATTGAGTTACCTCCAATCAAACGTGAAAAAGCAGGAAAATTTCTATTTTGGTGCATAAAAATAGCACTGGGAGCATGTACAATGAGATCTACTTGTAGAAGTTTAAAGGACAGTGAATATTTATTTAACACTGATATTCAAAATGCAAACATTTAAAAAGTTTTACCAATTAACCACACTGCCATTTATCACATTTTAGCGATCAAATTTTCAAAATTTGCTCAAAAAGGTAAAGAATCATCATTCTCTTCATTATTTCAGTCATGGCTTTTCTAATCTGTAATTGGTTTATTTCAGATTATTTTGATCCACTAGATATTAAATCAGTGCTTTGAACAATCATGACTGAAATCAATTAATCCAAGAATAAAATGTCATAAACTCAGAATCATAATTTGTACATATAAATAATTGAAAATGCACTGTTTTTTTAAAAAACTGAACTGGGTTCTGATACTGAGTAAAAAGTAAAAATGTTCTAAAATGAGTAAAGATTCAAAATGCTGCTCCATAATTTATTATTGCCAATCTTAAAAACTAATCAAGATACCAGTCTTATAAAAATATTGGTCTTCATACAAAAACAACTACGTGGTTGTCCGCACAGGCCAAACGGCCATGCTTCCCCCTAACCTTGTGCTGTCTAGTTTAGACAATGCAGGCCAAAAACCCCATGCCAGGATCAAGCCTGATTCTGCCTGTGCAGGCATGGATTTGGAAGATCCAGTATGACTCCAATGTAAAGAGCCTTTAACCTGGGATTCACACCACAGCCGTCATGCAAAGATAAAAAAGCATTATCTAAATGTGCTCCCAACTTTGTGGCATATGAAGAATACTTGCTCCCTTTATGTAACAAGAAAATAAATTTCTGTCAATACCAAATTCAGAAACTTGAAAAATAATTATATTACCTCAATTATATAATCTCCTGGTGAGACATTCTGAAGAACACAGCTTGTGACATCTATATTTTTCTCCTAAGAAGACAAGAAAGCAATCATTATAGTATGTCATTCATATGCCTTTGAATATTAGCATAGTTCATCAACATTAAAAGGGCTACCAGTTCGCAAATACATACTGCTTCCCAAGCATCTGAAATTCATCTAATAAAGATAAATGCAAACCTACAGCAAGATTATTAAGACGAAAGACTTAAGAGACCTTGGCCTTATAAATGTAGCACAGTACTCATAAAAAAAGTTAAGCATTCTAATCCAAGGACCAGTGTGACTGTAGATGCAGAAGGCTTATTCTTTCCCATAGCCAATGCTGGAGAACCTTGCTCCACACACAGACTAACTCTGTTGGCCTAAAGTCAAACATATCAAACAGCTCAAGGGAGCAGATTCCAAAAATGAATGCATATGATGGAAAACAATCAGCAGCATTTCACCCAAGGAAATGAGAACTGCACAATGTTTTATGGCCTGTGATGAAAGCATTGCGTTAATATTCCATAGAAAGCTGCATAACTTCAAAGCACTCTTACCGTAGGCATATTGCTTATTGTCCCAGGCCATCAAAAAGAACCCAGTAACACTTGCAAAAAATAAAACTGCAATGTCTATCACAAAAATCTATCTACAGAAAATAAGATTTTAGTAAACCAAGCTGTGATCAATAGGGTGTTCTATATAGTCACGTTAGGCACCCATAGCACTAAATACTACACTTTCAAGGGACTGATGAAAATAGGATTCCATTGTTATGGTGGTTGTTGTTGTTGTGTGCCTACAAGTCATTTCTGACTTATGGAGACCCTAAAACGAACCTATCATTGGCAAGTTTTCTTGGCAAATTTCTTCAAATTTGCCATCCTCTGAGCCTGCCATCCTCTGAGCCTGAGAGAATGTGACCTCCCCAAGGTCATCCTGTGGGTTTACATGGCCTAGCCAGAATTCGTACCCTGACCCCTGGAGTCCTAGCCCGAGGTCCAAACTACTAAGCCATGCTGGCTATCCACTGTTATGATACATTGATGAAAAACGAAGCTCCACATTTTCATAGTGAGCCAAACTGAAGCACTTTCAAGTGCTAGTGATTTCATTCACTTCTTGAAATTCCCTTAGTGCAGATTGCAGATCACTGGGATTTGAAAGGGCTTGTAAATAGATTGTAGTCACTTGGTTTTTCTGGGAAGGAACAGAATCTTCTGATTGCATTTTTAATCATCATAATATATTCTGCACAGATATAACAACCATGAACCACACTTCAAAAAGGTAACCTTACTTATAAATGATGGGGACAATATTCAAAATTGTACCACAGCTGGATATTATTTATTTATTTATTATTTATTTTAAGTATTTCTGTATCACCTACCAGGTCACAAGGGCTCCCAAGGCAATAAATTTTAAAAAAGCAATTAAAACAATACAAAGATTAAGATATTTTAAAATCACATTAAAATACTCTTTTAAAACTCCTAAAAACAGTAGTCCATCAGACTGAAGGAACAGCCATAGATCAAAGGGGTTCAGATAATGCCCACCCTCCATAGGTCTGCCCTGTCTTATCCATCCTGCTGCAGCTCTACTGTCAAAATCTTCTGCCAGCATATTTTTAAAGATGCCAACAGATTTGTCATTCCACTGGCACACCAAAATCCCTACCAAAAATATTACAACAACATCATGTACATACATAGTAGTGCAAATCATGCTCAGCAAACCTGTCTGCAAGTCTTTTGTTTGAAGTGTCCTTCACTTTTCAGCTTGTAGTGCAGATAGTAGTATTTAAATCCAAAATTATGAGGTGCATGGTCAAAAGATATCTGCATATTAAAGCCTTGCTGTGTAACATTTAGGTTTCTAGGCTTCCAAACTATCAAAGAAAAGATGTTTAGACATGGATTAATTACTGCTTCAGAAATCCAAGTACAGATTATCATCCAGATACAAACATTGTGAAGCAAACAGTTCCACTTACAAGGTTTGCAGGCTAAGTTTTCTGGTTGTAGCAGCAATTCACAAGCTAGAAATGTACACAAAAAAGAAACTGTTAAATTCTCCAGTGACAATTCATTTTTAAGAAGTTTCAGTTCAGAAATAAATAAAGATTGATACTCTTTTTGTATAAGGTTTCACAGGGTGGATCCTATATCAGCCAAGAAAGTTGGACCTTACAAAAATGACTAAACCATCCCCAAAACTCTTCAACTTATTACCTAGGTCACGTCCTTGAGATTGTCACAGAACTGTTAACTGTTACAAGTCCACAATTCTTGCAACAAGACAAAGTAAGCATTGCAAAAAAATAAACCTAACACAGGTATAAACCTCTTCCCACCACTTTCCTGTTCACCATACAAAAAAGAGGAATATAATTGTACCGACAGCTCGTATTATCTCACCAAAGGACAAAATGCCTTTAATATTTAATAGTGTCACGTTGTTTCACTCCTAAGAATACAGAGGAGGCAGATACAAGATGGTCTGGTCCTAACAACCTGTTCCCCTAACCGCCACTGCCTGTTATAATGTCTGTTTATGGTTTATTATGTGATGTTTGGTTTTATTCTGTGGTTTTAATACTATCTTAGTTTAATCTATTTTTAAGGGGTGGGCAGGTTAGGGGGGAGTAATTTGATTGCTGTGTTTTATTCTTGTATCGTTTTAATTTGTTGTATGCCCCCCCCCGGTTGCCTAGCAGAGGGGCGGGTTAAAAATAAATTATTATTATTATTATTATTATTATTATTATTATTATTATTATTATTATTATTATTATTATTATTATTATTATTCTAGACTGGGGATAGTTCATCCTCCCACCAGCAGGGGGCGAGAGGCTCAATTCAATGAGTTGGAGAGCCTGCTGCTATTGGAGGGAGTATAAGGACAAACCCAGTCTAGGGTGTCCTCTGCACACCACAGGAGAATGTGAGAGCTGCGGGGTACAACCCTCCCAACCCAGGAATGTGTGCCCAAGCAAGAGTTTCCAGACAAATAGGCCCCTACTCAAATTAAACCAAAAGGAAGTAGCAGCTGATAGACTATAGGAGCCAGGCCCTGATTTCCAGAAGCATTTTAATGTGTTAGGACTGAATTAATACTTAAGAGTATGGGGAACCTGGTGGCAAAGGCACTCAGACCATGCTCTGGTGCCTTGCCCTACGTATTGGTGGATGCAGTAGCTGACCAAGCCCTCAAACTGTTTTGGTTTTTTTTACAAAAGCCTGGGAAAAGGCTTTGGTTTTTTTTGGGGGGGGGGTTGTATCAGATTTTTTAAATCAGTTTTTTTGTATAATCCTTCAGCAGCACAACCACTTTCTGGGGAATTCTGAGTGTTGCAATTCCAAAAGGGTAATGTTTACAAGTTCTGCTTATTATCAGCATCTTCCTAATAGATCTTCTATTGTCGATTATGAGACACTCACGCTCATTTCATCCCAGAAGGCTCAGAATCCATTTTAATTAAAAGTATGCACTGATGTGTTACTTTTTTAAAACAACAACAACAACACTAGAAATTGAAGCATGCAGCTTCATTTGCTACCTGCTTTCATTAATACTTTAAACCCAGGTATCTCTAAAATCCGAAAACAACGTCTGTTTTACTTACGTCGTGTTCTGAAGAAAAAAGGGTGGTAGTTACTTTCATTCTTAATGGATGGAAAAGGAACAATCTTTACAAAGTAGTCAGTTTCAAATTTCAGATTTAGAAACGGCTGAGATTCCACTCCCTGAAATTGGAGAAATTTAAGCTGGTCAGTAATTTTATTCTAACCTTTTCTACATGATCACTTCAGTGCAATGTACATTCCTAACGTAACTCCATAGTTCCTATTTGTAGGATTACAGAATTGTAAATTACAATGGGGCCAGAAGGGGGCCTGCCTTCTACATCTTTTGTAACTAGTGAATGGTTTAAGGAGGATGCTGGAGAGGGGCATAGTTTGGCTAAAACAGAAAAAGGCATGAGGGTTGAAAATCTTGGACTTCCCAAATGGGTTCCCATGAATTTTTCTTTGTTAATAAAAAGAAGAAGAAAGAAACTGATTACATTCTAGACTTGCTTTCCCCACAAACTTCCAAACAGAAGCATGCATATGCACACACACACACACACACCAGAAGTTGTCATTATTTTTCTTCCTGTTACTCCATATGTCTATCCTTTGCGGCAAAGCAATGGCACAACTGCTCATAAAGAGCTCTGCTAGAAATAATAATGGAAACCACCCTAAGTAAGAAACAAATCTAAACTGGATTACTTTTACCTTGGGCCCCCAACCTTATCGAGTGCCATTTTAGATATTAGATATTGTATTATTGTATCTTATGGTATGTTTGCTGCTGATACCAGTTTTTTATATAGTGTATTTTATATTTTGTATCTGTATTTTTGTATTTTTATTGTTGTAATCCCACCCCAATCCACAGGGAGAGGCGGGAAATATTATTATTATTATCTAAAAAACACACTTGAAGGTTCTGAAGCAGTCCTGTAGTTTCCGTATATTTTCTGTGAATCTTGTCCTCTTGGTTGCTACTTGAGACTGCATCATCTGCTTGCATAATTCCCTTTTGACAGATGGGCATTCTCTATCAGAGCATTCAGATATCAAGTGCCAAGGACACAAATGCTATTGTATGCAATTCTTGACACAGAGAAGTGCTCCCTTCAGCTACTTGTCAAAACAGTACATTTCGCCTTTGTTTCTTCAGGAACCAAAAGGAACTCATTGGAAGTTCACATTAGTTCAAAATCCAAAAGAGCAAATAATAAATGTGTATAATGCCTAAAAGGCATGATAGGCCACAGCAGAGGTTGCTACTAAGAACACCTCAGATAGCCAGACAATGCCAAACTGGCCCTACCAGCTAAGAAATTCACGGAGGTGTACCTTACACCCTCCAATGTTTCACAGATGAAAACCAAGATACATGAGGCCAGTGAACATCAGAATCTGGTCAAGATGGCAAAACCTTTGAGACAGAACAGACAAGCTAGGAGAAGCTGCAGCAGAGTGCTTCTGCCTAATGCAGGGGTAGGCAACCTTTCCCCTTTAAGGGCCGAGGGACTTCAGCTCCCAGAAGCCTCAGCCATGTTGGCCAATAGTCCCATGTTGGCCAATAGCTCCTGGGATTCTGGGAGCTGAAGTCCCTCGGCCCTTAAAGGGGAAAGGTTGCCTACCCCTGGCCTAATGGGAAGGGCTAGATTCTTCCCCTCCTCTTCCCCTCTGCTAAATTAACTAAGGGCAAACTACTTCTGCACTTTGAACTCAATTTTCAACAACTGAAATAAGCTGAAGATCAAAGGGGAAAGTGGGAGAAAGAAACTGTGACATTTCAAAGTAGCTGAAAAGTTGGACAACAGAGGATTAATCAGGACTGACTTCCAAACTGAAACAGTTGGAAGGTATGTGCAAACAAAAACATTTAAGTCTTCCAGGTTCCAATATTAACATTAAGAAGTGATTTTTAGAGAGCAACCCACCACACACATATACACATACACAAGTATTCAAGATCAAACATTTGAAGAGGGCTTGCAGTAAAAAGTTCCAACAGCTCTAACAGGTCTCTATAAAAGGATGGTTCTGGAATTTCAGGCCAAAAAGATTCAATACTTTATATAAGGGGATCTTTATACAAGATTCTTTCCTAGACCCACAAAATACTTCCCTTGAGCACATACTTACAGTCCACTTATAACTTGAATTGAGCTGCTTTGGGTCTTTTAAAGCCAACTGCTGACACTGTCTTCCTTCTGATTTTAATTCTTCTAGTATCACTCGAAATCCCTTCAGAAATTCAATGCCTGCACATATTTCAACAACAACAACAAAAAGCTCCAGCATCATGGCACCTTAACACATGATACTCGGTGTTCATACGAAAAGGAACATAAAATAATGCATCTGGACACTGACTGGGTTTTAGAAGGGTTCTGCAACCATTCTGTCTGAATCCAGAGCGAATCAGGCTAATTTGGGCTAATTCGGATCAAATCAAACTGGTCTAATTCACTTTCAGAATGGATCAACGTAGTTTCAGACTTATCCAGACATCAAAAATAAATGGGAAGAAACCAGATAGTGATGATGTAAGAAAACTGCCAGGATGGTGTGATGTGGTGAGGGAGCAGGGGATTGGGCTTTTTTAATTTTAAATGTAACATACAAATTTGGTGCAACAGTCCAATCAGGCAATCCCTTTCCAATCTCAGTGCTTGTAGGGAATCTCCTACCTCTCTTCATTTGCTAGATTTATCTGTTAGCAGATTGTTGAAAGAATTTAAAAGAGTGGGGTGAATGTCTCTGTATAACCATTGCTTGAATAGGGCTACGAAGAGCCAGTCATGTATGTATGGACAGACCACGGTACGAAGGGTTCTGCAATGTGCTGCTATGACAGCCTGTCAGCATAAATCCTTGGTGCCATACCAGTCCAAACAAAGAACACAGAATTCATACACTTTGTCTCTTACAACAAATATGTTTTTAAACAAAGGCATTCTTCATAACTGGCCAGCAAGGAATCTTGTCTGGGCTGGTCCTAACATGAGGCAGATTGAGGTAGATGCCTCAGGCAGATTTGGGGTATGAAGAATGGGTTCCAAATTATTAGTTAGTTATAGTGTTGTTTTTCCTGTCAGGAATGAGGCTTGTTCTGTCAAGGATAGTTATTTCTCCCATGTGTGCCAAAGTAATCTGGCTGTTTTTGGGCACTATGCACTTTGACTTGGGTGAATAGTGGGTGAGAGGACATTTGCTGTTTCACCTCAGATTGCAAAGTGTCTTAGGTCGGCACTGGTATGTGTCCACTTTAGCGCTTCAAAAGGAATACAGCTGTGTCTCTAATTTGGCTCTCTGTGGTATTTATGGTGAAGGTACCATTGATTTAAAGAAGCCCCATTCTGAATAACAGGGCCATGAAAGAGTTTAAGTACTGCAACTATAGGCTGGGTGCAATTAAAAAGGAATGGGGACCTCTCCCATATCCCAAAAGTACTTGAACCAACATTATCTGCAAGAGCTTCACTCTGTACATTTTGCTGTGCTTGAATTCAGTTTTCCTAGTGTGTATATTTACATGAGTATCTTATTTCTCAGGTCCAAGTGATCTTGCAACGGGAAAGGCAAATGAGCCACCCACTGTGTTCTTATTATTTAGAGGAATAAAAGCAGTGTTTGTGCTAACATACCGACCATGAAAGAGAAGAGTTAACAGGCTCTCCGTTACCTGAGATCCTTCAACTACAGTTCTCTCTTGATGCTTTCAAAAGGATTAACCTCTGATCATTACAGGAGAAAACACCAAGCTTTGTATCCCATGGAGATTGGATGCAGCCAAACCTGCAGCTGCAGATTAGCAATTCAGTAACTCTACACTCTTGGAAGCATGGAGTATCATTTGCACATTCCTTCAGACTAACTGCTCATTATTTTCTATTCGGATCCACAGACTATTGAATATAATCCAGTATGCTACAATTTAATTAATTTAGACATTTCCACATTTCACCCAAACATATGTATTATTTGTTTATCAAAATATATTTCTAGCATAGTACTGTAACCCTCTATAAAGGCCTAACAACCTCCAGTAGAATCAGTGTGGTTTTAAATACACAGTTGCTAAGCGCGCCATTTCTTACCAAGAATAAACCTGTTAAAATCAATGAGCCTTAAGTTACTTATGACTAAAAGTCCCATTCATTTCAGACTCTACAGTATATAGACTTTAACAATGGATTTAATCCATTATGAATTTGTACTGACAGATGCAATTGTTATGACACACAGGGCTTAGGACATATCTGTGCACTAAAACACATTTTTAAATCCTCCAGTTTATTTACACTATTAATTCATATTTAGAAATGGCAACTTCAAGATGTGGAGAGCTAGTGTAAAAATGTTAAATAAATTCAGCTTGGTGTTTAAAAAAAAAACCCAAACCCCAAACCTAATGATTTCACTAACTACTTCTAGGCAATTACACCTCAGATGAAAGTAGAAAGGGGGGGAGGCACACACAATCTAACTTAGGGGGGTTGCAGACTGCCAGAAATAGGGCAAATTGAGTCCACTTTTAGGGTTAGGGTTAAGGTTAGGGAATCATGGAAACTATATTTTATTGTGGCACCAGAGCTCTCTGAGAGAAGGCTATATGTCTCAGGAAAAAAAACAATTCCCATGATTCCCTAGCACTAACCCAAACCCTAAAAGTGGACTCAATTTGCACTATTTCTGGCAGTCTGCAACCCCCCTTAGAGAGAATGAGTCAATATCAGCATCTTTAAGCTCACTAATATGAGAATTCAAACCAACTCTGTTTTGACTTTTTTACAGACAATTTAAAGTGTGTAAAGAAAATATTAGCTTTTAAAAGTTTGGAGTGTCTTGAAACATTGGGTAGAAAGCTCGTTTTCCAATGGTCTGCTTCTTAAACTTACTGTCTGCAATTCCCTTCACAGCCACATCCTCAGCATTAACAATTGTGGTCCGCATTGACTAAGTTTCTAGCCTGTAAGAGTAATTAATTTGGAGCAGGGGTAGGCAACCTTTTTCATCCGGGGGCCGGTCCGCTGAAGTCCTCCCTTCCGGCGGGCCGGGGGGGGGGGGAATAGCGGCACACGTGCTCACATGCGCACAACCCCTGCCGCCATGCGCGCCCCCGCTGCACACGCTACTACAGCCGCCGCCGCACATGTCGCGCCCCCCATTTTTAATTGATTTGCGCATGGGCAAACGAGTTGCGCCTGCCATTTTGGAAGACAAAATGGCGGCCACCAGTCGCAGCCGCCATTTTGTTTTGCCAAAATGGTGGCCGTGACTCGTTTGCGCATGCACAGTACTCCTGCACATACACAAATGCATCACAGCCGCCATTTTGAAAAACCAAATGGCGGGCGAGGTGCACGCGGCCGCATGGCGGCCAAAACTCGCAGTGGCGGTGGCAGGTGGCAGCAGCAGGGGTCAGCAGGGGTCTGTAAGCGGGGGGGGGCATAGGTTGCCGACCCCTGATTTGGAGGGACCTGAGAAGAGCTGAATACTATGAGCTGTGTTGGGAGGTGACCACAGTTCTTCTTGTGAGAGTGTACTTAATACCAAAATTGCCAGCAGGCCACTACTTAAATAAGCATGCAATTGCAATTTATTTTCCTCTGCTTACCAATGGGATTTGTTGTCCACAATATTGTCACTGCAACTTGATCAGAGCATGCATACTGGCTAATGGTGATGTTTTGTACATCACCAATGACATGCTTTCCAACTGAATTCAAATAAGGAGTGCAGTCTGAAAAACAAAAATGGTTAAATACTATTAACCACTGCCTTACTTAATGACACATTCGAAAGCATTATGTTCTACCATACAGCAATTTTATGTTCAGTCAAAAAATAAAATATTTTCCAGCTGCCCAACAGAATATCTCGCTCCTATCAGGAAGATTAGGTGACTGCATAAGTATGGCTCTTTAGATCAGGCACTCACTGTCATTAGGCTTGGATTCTGAGTGAAAACAATTCTGTGTCCAGGAATTTCCTTTTAGTAGCACAAGTAAACAACAGTCGTACGTTTTTTGATACAAAGAACTACTCCTGTGTCAAAACATACTGCAGAAATAATCCAGTTTGAGACCACTTTAATTGCCCTGGCTCAGTGCTAGGGAATCCTGGGAATTGTAGTTTATTATGGCACCAGAGCTGTCAGGCAGAGGGGGTTAAATGTCTCACAGAACTACAGTTCCCAGCATTCCATAGCATTGAGTCAGGGCAATTAAAGCAGTCTCAAACTGGAGTATTTCAGCAGTAAAAATTAGGAGGGGAAAAGGGCATAGCTTATTTTGTTGCTGCTATTGTTAAATGATCAGGACTTTAAAATCCATCCTGGTTAACTGGAAATTTCCAAGAGATCTGTCAGTAGAAAGACCTAGATCTATTTCCAAGAGATCCACCAGTAGAAAGACCTAGATCTATCTTCTGCCCATGCTTCTGTTAGGCCCTTCATGCTTTTCTGTGGTGAAGAGAAGCGAAGAGAAAGAGAGAGTGTGAGAGAGAGGGAAGGAGTTTGTGTACCAATGGTGTTTTGATGGAGCAACTGCAAATGATGGGAACATATAGAGAGATGGCTATGTTTCAGACTTGGATACCATTTCTTCCAGCAACCCATCAAAATCTGGGATCACCTGGACAGCGGGACTTTATCCAGATTCTAGACATTCTACCCATTACTAATTTATCTATTGGTTGGCTTGGAGTCTATGCATATGGGTGGCTCTGGGTCGCCTCTGCTAGCTACAGATCGAGGCTGCGGCAACTGCACGCTGCAGCCCCGATCCTCCCTTTTGCCACCCCTGAAAGGGTGGCAAAATGCTGCTTCTTAAAGCTGGTGCACAACTCTTTAGCTCCCTTTTTGGTGCAGCGTGTCAAAACGTTGTGCCAGAAGGGCATCTTGACGCCGCACGCCATGCGTAACAGCGTCAGGGCTCTGTCAGCGTGGGATTGGGACAGCCAGCGTGTGACTGACCCACCCCATCTCTGCCTCCAGGATGGCCCTTTGGGCCAGTCTGCAGAGGCCCTAAGTTTTCACTTTAGAAAACAAAAAACAAGTCTCTTGCTGTTCCAGGAACTGACACAGAGGTCAAGAAACAATTCTGCTGTTTAGTGTTCAGCTAACAAATGAAGTATCACAGCATAATTGAGATTTAAACTGACCCTCTTTCCAATAGAAGTTGCAATTTTGGGGCTCTGTTTGCAAATAAAGGTGAATTATTAAGGAGCTACCAGAATACAGTGCAAGGATATAGGAATGAATAAGGAGAAAATACTGTACAACAAAACAAAAGATAGAACAGATAAAATGCTATGATACCATGAACTCTGTTGTTTTTGTTGCAACAGGCATAGCAGTCTTTACAGGGTTTCCAGAAAAATGTAAATTCTATTTTATTTCCCCTAATCTTTTTGAGAGCTGAACTGGATGATCCAAGATAGAAGAGGAGAGGAGAGAAAGCAAGAGAAGAGGTAAGATAGATTTTAAAAGGGAGGAGGGGACTTCCTGGGGTAGGATAGATGCTTGCTGTGTATTTTATTTTTCTGGAAAGTTTCAAATAATAAAAAAACAATGAAGTCCCGTTGGAAGTGCCAATTTCATCTTGGGAGAAAGGTGGGAAATAAATTAAACTGGATTAATATCTTTACCCAAATATGTGCTCTACTAGGTTAAATGGATATTGTTGCTGTGTGCCTTCAAGCAGTTTCCAACTTATGGAGTCTAAGGTGACATTATAATGGGGTTTTCTTGGTAAGATTTGTTCAGAGGGGGGTTGGCTTTAACTTCAACTCCAGTAAATATGCACAGGAGATTTATATCTCTATATGTATTATGATTCCATTCCATTTCCTAGTGCAATGTAACCCTTCAGTTGGAAAACAAAACAGGTATGGGGTGGGTAGAGGTGTTGGAGGACTTTATTTTGAGAACTGGAAATAGAATGTGGGAGGATGGTATTAATGAGGTAACATATTTCTGCCATACTGGACTGTTACTTGCTTCTATCTGAGGGAGACAGGGAATAAAATATGCAGATATAAACAGATAAACGTGTCTGTACCTCTTTTTACAAATGAGCACCTTTCAGACTTTCACTTCCAGACTTTCCACATTGTTATATTAATCTGTTGCAGGAGAAAGATCTAAAGAATCTTTTTTACACCTTAAAGACAAGCAAGTTTTATTTGCACTAGCTTATAGTCACTGATAGCCCTGGCCCAAATCCTCCCACTGCCTGATGTCTGAGTAGAGGTGCTTGTTGCTGTTGTTGCTGTTGTTGTTATGTGCCTTCAAATCATTGCCAACCTACGGCGACCCTAAGGCAAACGTATCATGGGGTCTTCTTGGCATAGGGGGTTTGCTATGGCCATCCTTAGACGCTGAGAGTGTGACTTACCCAAGGTCACCCAGTGGGTTTCCACAGTTGAGCTGGGATTCGAACCCTGGTCTCCAGAGTCCTAGTCCATCACTCAAACCACTACGCCACACTGGTTCTTATAAGAGGTCCACTACAGCTCCTATTTAATTATCTTCTGCCCACTGCTTCCCTTTTCTTTGAAAAACACTAGTCTGGTCTTGCCAGTTCTGTGCAGTCAGTGGTGGCAAGGAGCAGCAATACCTGCCTCACAAGCAGGCAGGTAGGAGGTGGAGCTGCTGCCATTGAAGTAAAACAGGATATGGAGAGGACAGCAGACAGGTGGAGGTAGAAGGAAGGGGAACTAGCAGCTACTCCATGGGTAAGTAGGGGAGCAGCAGATGAGCAGTAGTTCCCAACCTTTGGTTATCCAAGTGGTTTGGACTTCAACTCCCAGAAGCACCAGCCACCTTAGTTAACAGTCAGGAATTCTGGAAGCTTAAGTCCAAAACATCTGGAGGACCAAAGGTTGGGGAAAAGTGACCTAGGGGATCACAGAATGACATCAGGCAGTGGGTTAAGAAGAGGTTCCATTGAGTTTTAAAAAGCAAGTAATAAAAGACGGGAAGCATGGTGAAGGATGTCCATGGTACAATGAAGGATTACTGCAGCACCTGGACCTTGGGTAGCTGCCCACCTGCGAGATAAGATTTGTGATCAAGCAGGAATTTTAACTTGGCTCTGCCTGTTGCAAGTATAGAATTCTTAATTGTTACACCGTGCTGGCTTTCTCAGATCAAAGTTTGCTGTATAAAATGTATCAAGGATAAAACACTGATAGAAAAACTTAATTAATGTGAATTCATTATATAAAACAAAAAATGTGAATGATGTATTTCACATTATATACATTGGTATAATATACAAATTATGTTATCAGAGTCTGAAAAACTAACTGCCTCAGCAGACGGCTTAAAAAGCCATCCGAGAGGCAAGGAAGGGGAGGGGCAGCCACACGCTCGACGCCCCTTCCTCCTCCTGAGGTCGTCCTCGAAGCCGCCGGCCCGCCGCACGGCCGGAGCTCCGGGGACAACCTCCCGCTGCAGTGTCTGGACACGCTGCGGCGGAAAAGTCAGCGAAAGTGCGCCGCAAGCTTTTGCGGCGCACTTTCGCCGACTTGTGAAAGGAGCACTATTTTAGCGCTCCTTTCAGGGGCGGCGAAGGTGTACCACAGGATCGAGGCGTGGGGCCAGTCTGTGGCTGCCAGTCTGCTTAGGCCCTAAAATATGGAAACCCTATGAAAATCAAAGACTAAATATTATATGTCTTGTTTAATTTTATTCGGGCAAGCATATAATGTTGAAAAAACACATGTCTAAGTACTACATTTTAACTTTTCAACACATTTTTTGCAATCTGTTTGAAAATTCAGGTTGGTTTAAAGTGTAAATGAATGTACTCCTAAATAAATAAAATCAGTCAAATCAATAGTCCTCTACTGTCATTGCTCATCTTTTGTAAAGTATTGTTTTAATGTATTATATTTTCATCTAATTAATGCATTAAGACATGAAATGAGTAAAATTATTATCTAGAGAACACATGATGAAAAAGAAAACTTACTGTCATACTTAAAGGTGATATTAAGCAGCCCAGCATTCTTTCCAATTGGCGATAACCCCTGGAGAGAAAGAAAAAAAAGTATTGTTAAGACCAACTTTTGTAGATTTGACAGTAACTAAAGCATCATACGAGGGGTTATCGTAAAGTTTTAATTATCACCTTTAAAAAAATTGATAGAAAGTTTGTCTTGATTTGTAGTTGTTAACCTATCTCTATGTAGTCACCATCCAGGTTTACACATTTTTCCCAGTGTTTCTTGACCCTCTGAATACCGTTATTGCAGAGGTCTGTAGATTGTACCTTAAACCACTCTTCCACTTCATAAATGACATCATCTGTGTTGTCAAATTGGTGACCCTGCAACGGATTTTTCACTTTTGGGAAAAGAAAAAGTCACTTGGTGATAATGACACTGACAATATTTCATCAACATACCATAATAACTTCCGGGGATAATTATTACTTTACGATAACTCCTCATACATCCCCATCTTACACTTTAGTCACTTCTGGCATACCCTGTAACAAAAATAAAGGACAAAATGAGCTGATTTTCTCAACATCATGCACTTAGGGACCAATGATGACACTGACAAAAATTTACCAATATACCACAATGACTTCCGCATGATAATTATTACTTTACAATAACCCCTCGAATATCATCCCAATATAGTGTGGCCCTCCAGATGTTGCTTGGCTGTAACTCACAGCATACCTCACCATCACCAATCTTGGCTGGGGCTGTTTGAAATCACCAAGTCATACAATAAGAGGAAGCCTGTGGAGTTCAGACCCTGTTCTAAAGAACTGTCCGCTGAAACCTATGTGGCAAGAGTTATGCCAGAGCAAGGTCACAGCTGACAAATTAAGTACATGTGGGCTCATGTAGAGAAGGTGGCAGAAAATGCCTCCTGTAAGGTAACATGTCCCAAGTTGTTACAACTTTCCACAGTTAAAAACAAGGCTTCAAGTGTAATCAGAAACAAACTGGCAGCCAGTTCAGAGGAATAAGTATGGAGTATTAGCACTCTGTACGGATACTATAAACTGCATAAATAATACAGCAGCCCCTCCTAATTCACGGGGGATCCGTTCCAGAACACCCCCCATGGCGGCTTGCAAATATTCAAGCCCCATTGAAAATAAAGCAAGAATGGTGTGCTTGCCCATGGCACATGCGTGGGACCATGCGCAAGTGTGTGCTCCATTTTGTTCCCCTCCGTTTGCTGCCTGTGAGCGGGTGAGGGACGCGGCCTTGAAGCCCATGAAAATGGAGGAGCGACTGTACTTTCTTAATGGATTCTAATTTATTTTTCTCCTGTGCTTTTTTTCAGGATATATAATAACTCCATTAAGGTCAGTTATTATTCTTTTAGGATCCTCAGTTCAAAAAAAAGGCCTTTTAACAAAAAATGATCTATCTGAAAGTAAAGTAAAAACAGGATAAACACATGAACTAATTCTGCTTTTTGTACAATAAGAAGAAATTAGTGATCAAATATTATAGAAAAGAAGTGAAAAACAGAAAAAGCTAATGGCTAGTTTATAATTGCTTGTTAGTTATTTTCTGGTTCCATTCATTCCCTGTCTTTTCTCCAGTGATCTCTTGCTGGCATACCTGGCTCTTCTTCTCCCCATCTCATCCTCATAACAACCCTCTGAAGGAAGTTAGGGTTGAGAACGACTGTCCCAAGGTCATCCCATGAGTTCCATATGCTGAATCCCCCGCAATACCCAGTCCAACACTCTAACCATTACATTGACACCAGCTTGATCATACTTTGGGTAAAATCTTCTGCCATTCAGTCACAGTTAAGTTCCACTTAAATCCAAGGAGTTAGTCTATGACTAACAGCAAACTACTGCTCTTTGTGAATGCTTTTGGCATAGTTGCATAGTGTGGAATGCCTGTTAGTAAAGGCCAACTGATGTAAACACAGCTGTGTACACAGCATAAATCTACAGAATAGAGAAAATGCATAATTGCCCACAAAATTGTGTTTCCTTAGACCAGGGGTAGGCAACCTAAGGCCCAAGGGCCGAATGCAGCCCCCCGAGGCCTTTGGACTGACTCCAGGCCGGTCCTGCCGCCGCTGCCGCCACCCGCCATGATGATATTGACTATTGTTGTTATTACTTGTTCTTGGGGTTTTCTTGGCAAAATCTCCACAGGGGTTTTGCCGTGGCTTTTCTGGGGCTGAAATGTTTTATTTTTACTTATTTATTTATTTATTTATTTTTGGTGCTTCGGCCCCCCAATTGTCTGAGGGACAGCAACCCGGCCCCTAGCTCAAAAAGGTTGCCTACCCCTGCCTTAGACTATGAGCTTTCCTTTAAGCAACTATTGTTGCTGTGCACTTTCACATTGGATCTGATGTAGGGCAACCCAATCCTAGGGTTTCCTTGGCAACATTTCTTCTGAGATAGTATGCCATTGCCTTCCTCTAAGGCTGAGGAGGTGTGATTTGCTCAAGGCCATTTAGGTGGTTTCCATGGCTGACTGGGGTTACAGACACTGTTCTCTCATATTCAACCATTACACCATGCCAGTTCTTTACAAAAAATTGTTCCCAGTAGTTATATGTGGGGAAAATATGCTTTGGTAATACATGTGAGTGTATATGTGGAACTCTATACTAGTGGCCAAGACTAGACCAGGCGCCAACTGTGGCACAGATCGCGAATTACCCATATCAAAATAAGAGTAAGACTCAAGAAGAAAACAAAACCAGTGATTATACCAAAATATGATCTAAATAAAATTTCAATAGAATTTACTGACAGCATAAGAAACATATTCACACTACTAAGCATAATAGACCGAGAACCAGAGGAAATATGGTCTGAAGCCAGGGACATCAGGCTTAATGTTGAACATAAAGAAAAGAAAAATAATGACCACCGAGGACCTTCACAAGTTCAACCTAGACAATGAAGAAATAGTAAAAGAATTATCATACCTGGGACCAAACATTGATAGAAATGGGGACTCAGGAAATCAGAAGAAGATTAAGAATGGGGAGGGTGGCTGTAAAAGAACTAGGAAAAATTCAAAAAGGCAAAGATACCGTATTTTCCGGCGTATAAGACGAGTTTTTAACCTGGAAAAT
>CM034703.1:276789032-276805079 GCA_020142125.1 Phrynosoma platyrhinos
GAACATTAAAAACAAAGCTCACAAACTAATCTATTGTTGTTGTTGTCTGCCCTTGAGTCGACCTCGACTCATGGAGACCCTGTTGATGAGACATCTCCAAGCCCCCCTATCCTCCGCTGCTCTGCTTAGATTCTGCAAATTCAGGCCCATGGTCTCCCTGACTGACCCTAACCAGCTGACGGGCAACCTTCCTCTGTTTCTACTGCCCTCAACCCTTCCTAGCACTATTGTATTTTCCAGTGATTCATTCCTTCTCATGATGTGGCCAAATATGACAGCCTCAATTTAATCATCTTGGTTTCCAGGGAGAGTTCATAGCACATAGGAAAAGCCAGAAGCCTGATATCCAAATGGAAATAAAAAATCTTAAGTGCTCACCTAAAATATTTACATGTTGAAACATGAATGATGCATCTAAGCACATATGCAACATATGTAGAAGGGTTAGGATCAGGAAATTTATATTTCATTGGGGAAATAAGGGCTTTGAGTTAAAGACAAAGACTGACAGAGTCAAGGGTAACAGTGATTTCTGTGGACATAATGCTTGACATTCAATAGTGAAATAAATTCACAGATAAATCTGTACCTATTGCTTAAAACAGAACATCATTTATTTGATGCAAAATATACTATCTTCATTCATACTAACAAGCACTACTAATCCTGACATGATCAAGAAGCACCACTTCTTGTACAAAGAGGAGAAGAAAATTAAAAGCTAAGAAGAAATACCTGAGCAGGATCAAGCAGACCAATTTTCCTGAATTGTATTATTTCAGACTGCTGGGGTGTGTTGCATGTTTGAATGTTGCTATACAGAGAATAAGTGATGTGTCTTTTATTATTGTAAACAGAGTGGTCTTTGTGGGAAGCATTTCAATATACAACGCCCCTCACACACAAAAATAAACGTGAAGGGAACATTGAAGGAAAATCCAGAAATATGAAGCAACATCATTGGAAAAAGATTAGTGGGAAGCCTAATTAAACATACTTAAATTATAAGAGGAAGTGATTTGGAAGCAGCAAAACCTCACGAGAAGCACAATGATAGTGACCGAAGGCACTGTTGCTGGATTTACCTCTATGTATCTTCTGACTCTTTTCACAGAATCACAGAATCATAGAGTTGGAAGAGACCACAAGGGCCACCCAGTCCAACACCCTGCCATGCAGGAACACACAGTCAACATACCCCTGAGAAATGGCCATCCAGCCTCTGTTTAAAGACCTCCAAAGAAGGAGACTCCACCACACTCTGAGGGTACCTTTGCAAAGTTTTCAAAAATGAGGAGAGAAAGCCTCCCCCAACTCCACCTTTTCTTTCTAATCCTCCCAGCAGCAACTTTATAAAATTTATCTCATGAACAGGCAGGACTGGAAGAACAAACCTATTTTTGCTTTGAACTGTACAGAATACAGACCTTGCCTTAGCAAGCAATTTTCTTCCTGTAATCTCTTTAAAAAGAGCTCAGAGATGCACACATGCACGCATGCACACACACACAAGTGGGTGTCAATGGCAAAAAGCTCCTTTGGATTACTGACCAACAGCAGAACAATTCCAAATTTCAAGAAAAGAAAGAAAAAGTAGACCAGACAAAAGACCAGCAATCAGACAAGGAAAACAAGCCCATCCTCTGGGGCATTTTAGAGTGCTCTTGAGTCCAACTTAGTGTCAGTTAAGTACAAACAGAACTGAAATCTGTGACATTCATTGTGACATTCTGTGACTCTTGCCCCCATGGGGCTCTGTCTCCCTTTCTTTCAACCCCTATACTCCCTAAGGAAAACCTGTGAGGAATCTGGTGTATTCAAAGAGAAGCAAAGGTTGACCAGCCATCCATTTTATTTAAGTGCCTCTCACAAGAACAAATCTTCTTGCCATTCTATGGCAGGGGTAGGCAACATTTCCCCTTCAAGGGCAGAGGGACTTCAGCTCCCAGAATCCCAGGAGCTATAGGCCAACATGGGACTATTGGCCAACATGGCTGAGGCTTCTGGGAGCTGAAGTCCCTCGGCCCTTAAAGGGGAAAGGTTGCCTACCCCTGCTCTATGGGGAAAAGAAGAGCCCTGGCATTGTCATCTTGTTTATAACAATTACCACTCGATGTTTCAGGGGAGTCCATAAGCGAGTCATGAAGGCAAAAGTTTTTTCCCCTCAGTAAGATAAACTCAGGAAGCAAGGGAGAAATAAACATCAGCCTTCAGGGAATACTTGCCAATGAGGTGAGGTGGGGAACCTATACCAGGGGTAGGCAACCTTTCCCCTTTAAGGGCCAATGAACTTCAGTTCCCAGAATCCCAGGAGCTATTGGCCAATATGGGACTATTGGCCAACATGGCTGAGGCTTCTGGGAGCTGAAGTCCCTCGGCCCTTAAAGGGGAAAGGTTGCCTACCCCTGACCTATACAGTGCAGCCTTCATCAAACTGGGTCTATCCACCATTTTTGCCTACAACAAGTTGTGGCTGGTACCTTTCATAGCAGCAAGGTGATGAATCACCTCCAGGTTTTGTCCAACTTTGAAATAGGACATCCAAGGGGCTGAACACTATTCCCAAAGTAGGCTAAACAACTTAGATAGCTCCTCCAAAGTTCAGACTACATCCCAGAGCAAAGTCACCACTCAATTAACATAGAAGCCAACAAGGGCTACTGCCTGCAAGTCCTACCACCCTCAGTCAATGTAGCTAACAGTAAAGGACTGAAGGATGCTGTTGACCAGAATATCTGGAGGGGCCCATTATGTGAAAAGCTACATTAAACAATATTCTGCTTTTATAATTTTTTAAAAAACCATGAAAATGTTTACTGAAGGATGATTTTATTTGTAATTTTAATTTGGATATGAATTATTGTTTAAATGCTTTCAACCACTGGTGTTTTGCAATAAAATGAGACTTTTATAATGCTACAAAAGATCATGTATCCTTTCAGAATGACTGGATAGATACTTGTTAGGTCCAAAAGACACTGCGGAAATAATCCAGTTTGAGAGCGCTTTAACTGCCTATCTCAGTGCTAGGAAATCCTGGGAATTGTAGTTTATTGTGGCACCAGAGCACCTTGAAGAGAAGGCTAAATATCTCACAAAACTACAGTATCCAGAATTCCCTAACACTGAGCCAAGGCAGTTAAAGTGGTCTCAAACTAGATTATTTCTGCGGTGTGTTTTGGACTTTAGTTTGTATATTCAAGTTCCGTCCTGTCTCTTCTCATACACCTTACAATCTGCTTTTAAATATACAGGCGCCCCTCTCGATTCATGGGGGCTCCGTTCCAGACCACCACCACCCACAAATCTGGGGAAATACAAATACTGAAGTCCCAATTGGTTACAATGGGGGTGCACTCATGGGCATGTGTGCCATTTTGTCCCACCCCACTTGCTGTCTGTGAATTAGTTAGACTGCTGACGCCAAGTCCACAAACGTGGTGGGACGCCTGTATTTCAATGTTAAAACAAAAATGTAAATATCGCAGCCACACTTTCCTACAGGAACTCTCTCCCTGCGGACACAAAGCTGCTGTCAGTAAATGTAAGACCAGTAAGTAGACCTGCACTCCTAAGCTCTCTTGGCAATCAATCCCACCTGAAATCAAAGAAATCTATTTAGGGTGAAGGTACCAGGCTTTCACCATTTACCACAAAAGAGCCCACAGTAATTAATGAGGGCTTTAAATGGGCCAGCGGGTAAAGAAGTGCCTATGTGTTATTGCCCCTTATAAGCTTTGAACTCAAAAACATATTACTTTGTCCCACAAGCATATGACTTCAATAAAACACCTACAGACACATGGCTTGAAATTCAGACCAAGCAGCTCTGCCATTTAATTAGTCTGCAATTAAGACCTGTTTCAGATATATCTTACTTCAACTATAAATGTAAATGTATCGCCTCAGGACTACACAGTCTGTCAATTAGCCACTAACATTTGTTGAACTTATGGGCAGCTTTTAATTTGTTCTGATTATTGCTAAAAAACAAGTTTCCTTTGCCTGCAGCTTTTACAATAAAATCCTTTGGTATAAAATACCAGAACTGAGAGGCAATGCAGAAACATTTGATAATCTCAAGTTTTTTTTGACTGGGAAACAGAATCTGATGAACTTTAAGGGTACACAACTGACTGAAGACAATTTAAAACTATATTTACAACATATTTTCCGGTAAGATTAAAAATACAGTCCACCACATCACATACACTTCATTGTTGTTGTTGTTTGCCTTCAAGTAATTTCCAGTTTATGGAAATCTTATAATGGGATTTTCTTGGCCAGATTGTTTAGCGGGCGGTTGTTGTTGCTGTCTTTGCCTTCCTCTGAAGCTGAGAGGAAGGCAAACACCTTCTGAACAATCCTGTAATAAGTTTGCCTTAAGAGTTGCCAAAAGTTGGAAACAACCTGAAGGCACATAGCAACAACAAAGTGTCTGTGTGAAATGGTGTGACGTATTTTTAACCTTTTACTACTGCTCCATAACTGCAATACAAAAGTGCACCTAAATAAAAATGTCTTCATCTAACCAGCATAAAGATAGCAGGGAGGGGGCTTCATTCTCAACAAACTACATGTTTTAGTTCCCACAGTCAGTAAAACATGGGCAAAAACAACCACATGAACAGATGTCCAGTCATATGGAAGAGAACATTCCCTTCCTTTGTCACCTTCTGTAGCCTCCCCATGTTGTTGTTGTTGTTGTTGACCTTCAAGTCATTTCTGACTTATGATGACCCTAAGGCAGTAACACTATCATGGGGATTTCTTGGCAAGTTTCTACAGAGGAGGTTTACCATTGCCATCCTCTGAGGCTGAGAGAGAGTGACTTGCCCAAGGTCACCCAATGGGTTTACATGGCCAAGCTGGGATTTGAACCCTGTTCTTCAGGGTCCTAGTCCAACACTCAAAACCATTACATCAGACTGGCTCTTTCAGCCTCAGCCTCTCCATGCTCCCCTGCAAATCTAATTCAGAGGATACCACAATCCTCTCCAAAAAATTGAGGGCATAAAGGGGGCTGCCAGAGTCATGGAGAGCCACTCTCTCTCTTCTTTCCTCACAGATGCAGTTCTATCAGCTGGAGAGTTAAATGAATACACAAAACTGGGCCTCAGTGTCAGTTGGGAAATGTGAGATCACAACAGCATAAACTGTTCTGGGATCCACAACAGGATAGCCTTGCTCTTGAGATCAGGGGTGGATGACAGCAAAGGGGTCAGGGCCACCAATGGGGCTGACTTGATTTGAAGTGACACACTATAACTACACATTTTCCATTCATGGGTGTGTGTGTGTGTGTGTTATTTAGCTGTGTGGGGTTTAGTTTTTGTTTTTTAAAGATTACAGGGCAAAATAGATGCATTCTGAAATGTCTTTGAGCAGTTTGACAGTTGTGGAGTTTTAAAAATACCTACTGAAAAAGTTTCAAAAATTGGAACTGGAGGCTTCAGGGATCACAAAAGCCCCACAGACCACATACACACACAGAGACACAGAAAGAAAGTTTGCATCATGAAAAAGAAGTGCAAAACTGTTTGGAATCTAAGAAATTCTTCACAGTGCTGTTTTTAAAAGTTTTAAAAATAAAAACTCACTCATATGTTGTAAAATGGTATCGAAGGGATCAGCTCCTATTTGTGTCATCAGAAAATGGATGGGGGGCTGTTTTTGATATAATCATAATGCCAAAATCTTGAGGGACTGCTTACTTGGCTTTCTATAATTTGCCATGCCCACCATTCAAAGAGCCCAGAGTTGCAGTCTTAATTTTATAGTTTTCATGTGAACCTGACACAATGCTGAGGAATCACAATGATCAATTTATATTCCTTTTCCCAACAGATTCTATGGTTGCTTTTAGTTTACAGGAACGAAATATATCTTGATCCAGTTCTCATTTATATATTAAGACAAAAGAATAAACATGAGCTTCTCCCAAACCTGTGAGAACCTGTGCAGCAAAACCAACAAGCAAAGCAGTCCATATATTTTAATGATGGGGAGCATATGGCCCTTCATGTTGTTATATTATGACTCTCTCACCACTGGCCATGGCTAGCACAGATGGAAATTACAGTCAAACAACAACCAGATAGCCACACATTCTGCATCTTTCAGTTAAAATGTTCTTCCCAAAGAAAACTCAACTAGAAAGTGATGTCTAATTATAAGAGAATGTCTTGTTTGACTATGTAGGAAGAACCTCAAAGTGAAATAGAATTAGTTTTGTTTTTGTTTTTAAAAGGTAAATACTGTTTGTATAAACTACCTGTATAATTCTGTTGAGATTTATTTCAACAGTTGGGTTGCATCCAATGAAGTGTCACAATGATGCAACCTTGCAGACAGACACCCAGGCATATCATCAACTTTAACATCAGCAGAAGACACATAAACCTGTGCCTAAGAACTCATTATAATTGGGTTATGGGGGTAGGAAATAATGATAGCACCCCCCCCAGCCATGTGCAGCAGACCAAAAAGCAATCACGTTTTCACATGTTGTTAATTAGCATGCATATGTTCCTAATTTCATGCTCCCACAAGGCAAACTGAACAATTGCTTGAGTTTTAACATGCAGAGAGAAATGATAAGTATTACTGTTTATTAAAGTGAAATTTTAAGCTGGAATTTGTCAAGCTCTCTGAAGATAGATCAAATACTCAAAATGTTTGATGAGAAAGGTTCAGATAAAGTGATTTATAGTGCTGTTTTGTCCAGCAATAGGGCAGACAACAAACTCTGATGCTGCCAAGAAATTTAGAAATGTGTGACCAAATGAACTTTCTTTTCAAATAAATATTTCATTCTATTTGTTTTGTATATGCTTGTATCCCAGTCTACTTCTAAATTATTTTCTGCATCTTCACTGTAGCATCACTTCAGCATTTTAAAGGCGAACACCACACCCTATTTCTGACAAAAGGCAGACATTTGGGGAGCAGTGATGTCATCCCCTCCTTTGGGTGTCAACTAGTGCAGCCCGCAATCTCTGGTGACCCACCTGTAACTTTAACAAGTTGGGGACGTCATCATGCAAGCAGTCATTTTTCCTAACAAGGTTGGTAACAGGAGTAAAGTTAAGAAATATAGCCACTATCTTATGGCATTACACTATCCAGTACTGTACAAACAGTTATGCTTGTTGTTACCTAAGTGCATTTCCTAGTGCATCCAATCACTTCACAAGCACTCACACTCACTTTTGACTGGGTAGGTGAGGAACTAATTTATTGTTGAGCAACAGGTGAACTCAAGACCAAGGCACTTGTTTTGCAATCCGTTGCACAACTGTGGAATCTGGCATAACTACACTGGCATATAGTTGCCAGTGCCCTGAGGTCATTTCCAACTTATGGCAACCCTATCACAAGTTTTTCTTGGCAAAATGTTTGCCATTGCCATTCTCTGAGGTTGAGAAAATGTGACTTGCCCAAGGTCACCTAGTGGGTTTCCATGGCCAAGCAGTGGTTCAAACCCTGATCTTTAGAATCCTAGTCCAACTCTCAAACCACTAAACCATGCCAACTCACTGTATATCTATTCTGTACTGAAAGAAGACAAGATCTTGCCTGGGTAGAATCTATAAAAGTCACTTTCTTACTGCAATGCACACTATCCTCCAGGGTGGGGGATACTTTTGAATTAGCCCCAAAATTAACTTTTCAACACTATACATGTATATATAAAACTCAGTATAATCCAACAGATTATATTTGTTGCATGACAGCAACGCAGAATATACATATATGTATATTCTATTTAGTAGAAGTACTGTCTCTGTCTGAAATTATGCTCTGCTGATAGATATAGCCTTTTTAGTCCTAGTGAAAAATAGATACAATGGTACATCTTGGAGGGGAAGTCTTACAGTGGTGCAAAAATAAGCAGTGCATAAAAATTTTATGAACTTTTACAGCACAAATCTATTCATCTTTATTCAGAAGTAACAACTGTGATCAATGTAAACCTTACTCAACCCTCCTCAAATCTTCAGTTGTTGCTGGGGCTCCAGTTCATCCCATCATCCCTGAGATCATTAGCCATACTGACTAGAGTTGATGGCTAATTACAACACAAGAGTTACATACTGCCTAACTCTGCTATAACACACATTCTGGAAATGGCCGGGGGGGGGGGGGGGGGGGGAGAGGTTACATACTATCTTTAAAAACTACAAGACTACAGTAGTAAGAATAATTTTTTTCTACATACTATACTGATTTTTCATTTTAAAGGGGACTCAAATTCCTCTGGGGGCCATTTTGAGGCTTCTACCTTAAAAAATCTTAGGCCATTTTCCTAAGAGTGAAATTCAGAGGGTTGCCATAATTCAATAGACAACTTGAAGACACACACACAAAACACACACACATATAGCAAAAAGACCAGCAGCATAATCAATAGCACCACTGATTCAAATGTTAAGCGGTAAAAGCAGGGGTCGGCAGTCGGCAACCTATGCATGCGCACAGCAGCAGGCACCATTTTGGAACGCCCAACGGTGCCAGCGCCATGCGCATGGCACTGGTGCCATTGGGCGTTCCAAAATGGTACCCACCCTCGTGCGCAAGCACGGGCACCATTTTGGACGCCAAAATGGCACCTGTGCTCACACGTGCATGCACAAAGCTGCAGGTGCCATTTTGGAAGGCCCAACGGTGCTGGCGCCATGCGCATTCGTATGGCGCTGTCGCTGTTGGGCCCTCCGAAATGATGCTATGCGCCGGCACCATTGGGCCTTCCCAAATGGCTCCCGCCGCCGTGCACACGCGACGCAGAGCATCATTGGGCCTTCTGAAATGACGCCCCCCACGCGCGCAAGCCAGCCCCCAGCGCCATTTCCCCCCCCCAGCCCCCGGCAACAAAAAGTTGCTGACCCCTGGGTAAAAGGGTTTCTTCTTTTTTGCTCTGTGACAAGTTGTATAAGCAATTAATTTTTAAATGTAACTTGCCAAGCTCTGTCCCCCTGCTCTAAAACATGCAATGTCAAAATAGTTTCATTTTGTGTTCCTATGGAAAATTTAGCAATGAATATTTCATGTGTTTGCACATTACTCTTAAACAATTTGTCTTTTTCACCTACTACATTGTGTTATCTGGTATATCCTTTTAATCTCTTCTAGGATGGAAAAACCTTGTCCTCATGTTAATAGTAAAAAGTCTTAACTTCCTGAGAACACAAAGCAGCCTTTAAGGGAGTAATCTTCTTGGAGACCTGATCTAGTCACTAGATACTTCTTTTGTTTCACATTTCCAGACATTTCAAATTTGTGTCCTCCCAAATTTTCCTGGAGATTACACAGATCTCCCACTCCCAGTTCCTCAAATTGCCAGAATTCAATATAATGAACCAATGTAATTATAAAGGTAAATGAGGAGTGCTGCTAATTTGAGATTTTTAACTGCATTAACTTCTATTTAGATGAATAGAAGCTTACTGTTCAGTAGAGTTTTCCACGTAAAACTGATGTGCATGTATATGTATTTTTCCTGCTACCAACGTAACAACAACCCTACATTGAACGTGAGGTACTTCATGGAACTATGGGATTTTAAGAATGATTGAAGATTTTCAGATGTTAAACATGTATGCTACGTGTCTCAATAAAACTATACTGGCACTGTAAGTTATTTAATGCTTTATTTCAAAGCAGCCACTGAGTTTCCTGTGAAAAGCATAATGTGACTACAGGCTAGACAATACACACCTAACCAGATTTTCCAAAACAAGAAAATGATACAATAATTTTTACTGAAAACTGTTTTGGAATCTAACTGCTATTTGCATATTAACTCTCCAGAGGTTGACTCCAATTACCATTAGCCCTATCAGATACAGCAGTAGCCATTTATCAATCCCTGAAGGCCAAAAATTCCTCAGTCCAGGGCTAAGCCACAGTTTACTATTATATGTATAAGACTTGAGCTTGTGCATGATAACTTTCCACTTCATTATGGCCCCAAGAGGAGAGGAGAAGCATATTTTATTTCAAGTAATCATGGTTTGGATTTATACTCAAATCCAGCTGAAGGATGATTTATGTCAACTATGGTCCAAAATACATTGCAGAAATAATCCAGTGTGAGACAGCTTTAACTGTCCTGGCTCATGCTAGGGAATCCTGGGAATTGTAGTTTATTTTAGCACCAGAGCCCTTTGACGGAGAAGGCTAAATGTCTCACAAAACTACAGTACCCAGAACTCCCTAGCATTGAGCCAGGACAGTTTAAAAGCAGTCTCAAACTGGATTATTTCTGCAGTGTGTTTTGTACCTATGATCTATGGGATAAGTGCAAACCACAGTTAGCAAAGTTGCCTTTTCTAAGCTACCCTGAAAGAGATTTGCCCTAATATAAGTCTTTATAAACAAATAGAGTTAACCTGCTCCATTGTTAACAGTAACCACAATTCTTTTTCTAGGTGTGAATATTATAACAAATCCTGGTAAATTGAAAATGGATAGATGATCCCCACCTCTTCACAGGGTATTGAGAAGAGAAGGGAACACACACGTCAAGATTTGTGTATGTAATATAAACATTTTTCCAACATTGCTTGCAAGCAAGGCCACTGAGTTAGGAAACAGGAATGTTTTCAAGTAACTTGGCATGCCATGTTGTCTCTTTAAGCAAGTTGTGACCCACAGGATCAAATTTATAATTTAAGGTCAAATAATTTCTCTTCTCTAAATACATTGCACCTTTTGTTTTTAATCCACTTCTTATTGACATTCAGATAGTTTTTAACTAGAAAACAAACTGCAGCAAGCACAAACAAAAACCCATCAAGTGCTTCTAATTCGCATTTGATCAATAAAGCAAATACTTCACCCACTAAAACCAGCAGGATTTAGAATTTGCTTAACTTTGGCTGGATCCTATCTAATGTATTTATGTATACACAACAGCCCTGCTCAGATGTTATTTCTGATCAGGGAATCTGGCAACACATATTGGAGATATGGAACTACACACACCACAACCACCCTTCCGACCTCTGGTCTTTCCACATTGAGCAGGGAAATCTGAAGGCAGTGTCTATGTGAACACACACAGAAACTGCAGACAAACTTTCCTATTCAATATGGGACTTTTAATAGAGGCGTTCTTGATTGTATGGAAACTTCTACACATTTTCAGCTGCAAATGGGTTAACCTTCCCCACACTCTTTCCTAGTGGAGCAAATCACACTGGTGAGGCAGACAGTGATGTTTGGGTGGGAGACCTGTGTCGAGCTCCCTCCTCAAGCATAACACCTGAACAAGGCTACTAACAAAATTGGGGGGTTTCAGTGGGTGTGTCCACAGTTGTCCATCCCTGAGGCAGCATTATGTGTTGTAACATTAATGACCTGCATCTGAAATTAAAGTGCAGTTTTAGATCTTTGATAGAAAGAGTACACAAACTCATAGAGATCCAAGCAACTCAATACTGTTTAATTCATCATGTGCAACTATTTTTTCCATTCTAAGTATGAATTTTGGTACTTGTTTTCAGAGTCACTCATTATAATGTTATGGGAATACTGTAAAGGACCCAGCCAGACTTCATGAGCATATCGTAATATATCAGGAGAATGGTTCTTCCTATGACTATGTTCCAACTTGTTAGTAACTTTGGGTTCCAACAAAAAACTGAAAACTATTTTTGATATGGGAGCTGTGGCTCTTTTAAGGTGCTCAGTGAATTAAGAGTCTGTAAAGTGATGACTGAAGCTATAACAAGAAGAAAACATGGGGAAAGACCAACATACATGCTCAATATTAAAGTCTTGGTTTTGCTAAAAAAAAAATTGTACCCACAGAGATCAATTACTTTGATTATGCTTACATTCAGATGACTAAAGTGTGCAGGTGTTCCAGTTGTATATGAGAGAGAGAGAGAGAGAGAGAGAGAGAGAGGTGTAGTGGTATAGAGGCTAAACAGACAGCAATAAAGGGGCAGCTTATAGCTGCCCCTCTGAGTGTCAGATTGAGGCCACAGCCCCGATCCATCATTTTTCCGGCACAAAAAGAATCAGCAAAATGCCACTCCTCCTTGCACCAGAAAAGACGCTCTATTTGCCACTACCACAGGTCTTTTGGGCTCCTGCAACATGCAGCGTTTGGTTGCTGCACTGCAGGAATGCTCCAACGCTGCCCGCCATCTGGTTGGCTGGGCAGTGTGACAATGGATTGGGCATGGAGTCAGGGCATGCAGTTGCCATGCCCCCATGATGCTGGAAAGCCAGCTTAAATTGTTGGACTGCTTTGTTCAGAGAATTCTGAAGGGCAGCCCTCATCCATCGTGCCCCCAAGAAGAATCCAAAAATGTTGGCAATCGTATTGTGAATTATAGCGGGGTGGCTAGCCTCACAACAATGTATTGTCTCTAAGATTCCCAAGTATTGGGATGACTGCAACTAGGCTCAGATGGACCACAGAAGTAGGGTAACAGATGACAGCAGCATCCCTATGCTTCAACTTTACAGGTTCTGATTCCACTACCAGTTAGGTCTCCCTTATCTGAAATGCTTGAGGCCAGAAGTGTTTGGATTTCGGAATATTTACATATACATACTGAGATACCTTGGGAGGTGGGACTCAAGTCTAAACATGAAATTCATTATATACACCTTATACACATTGGCCAAATGTAATTTTATACACAATATTTTTAATAACTTTGTGCATGAAACAAAGTTTTTATACACTGAACCGTCATAAAGCAAAAGTGTCACTATCTCAGCCAGCCATGTGGACAGTTTTGGATTTTAGAGTATTTTGGATTAGACAATAGAGACTCAACCTGTACAATGTTGAACATATGTCTTTAGCCATGCAGCCAGATAAGGCAGGTTCTAATCATCATCATTTCATATTTCATGAAATCTTTAGGGGAGTTCTTATACTACCTGAATGAAATAGTTATCTAGCCCCAAAACTATTCAATATATCTTCCACAGGCACTGCCCACATCTGAAACACTGCCAGAACTGCTTGGGAGGAGACTACATGGAAATGACAACCATGCTCTGCACAGTAATGGAAGAAGTGACTCATAAAATAAAGCTGGAGTAGAAATGATGGAAGTGAATTTGGGGAAATATCATACAGCAGAATAAAATTTGTTACTGAGTTTTCCTTCCATGAATCATGTTAGAATTTTTTAAAAAGCATGCATTTATTTATGCAACGTTTTAGAAGGCTCCTTGTACATATAAGGTTGCCGCTCCTGGTTCAGAGATCATGAGGTAATCTGCATGCAAGACAAAATCACAGCTTAACTACGCAAAGAACACCAGAAGCTTCCACTTCCATTTTAGATTAACCACAAAGTAGTGTATTGCCCAAACACTAAGTGGTGGTTAATCTTAATTATGCTAGTGATACTAAACTAGCTTCACAGAGCACAAGTTATAACCCACTTGCTCCTACTAACACAGTTAGCATTAACTAAATGCAGTTTGCTGGGTTTGAATTACATGAAAATCAAAAACAGAAATGAAGTAGCCGATAATCCTCCTTCTCACTATGCCAAGAGGGACAAGACAACGCGGAAGCCTGATATTCAGCTTGTTACCATATTACTAAACTACAGTGAATCAGCTGAATGCCCACTGTTTCAACACCTGTGCTAGGGGACAAAGGATTTCCCAGCCTGCTTTAGCAAGCAACACCTCAATTCTTCAAAATACTGTTTATTCCGCAACATGAAACAAAAAACGTTAAAAAAATTGAATTACAGTTTCATATTTTAGGCTTTTAAATCTTGGTGTTTCTTACTGCTAAGCCTTTGGATAGATACAGCAAGGTTTACAGGCATGAGCAGAAAAGTCTTGTTATTGGCCAGACTCATAAACAATTCTATCTTTTTAGCACTATTGGCAGGGTGTCCCTCACAGAGGCTTATGAAGAACCAAACTGTTCTGAAAACCACAAAGTACCACCTGAAATAGAAGGATCAGCTTTAGCATGCTTCAAATGCTCTCTGAAGTCTTTTGTCAGACTTAGGAATTCAGTGCAGTTAAGCATGCCAAAAAGAAGATACCACTCATGCTTTTTTTCCAACCCTTTTTGCAAGTTGAGACATTCTGTACAACACTGACTTGGTCTCTGTTTTATTATACAAGCTGTTTGTATTCTTCTATTCCAGATTCTGCAAATTATGATTTCAACCATAACTCTTCCAAGCTATCATGTTACTACATGCACACATCTGAACTTTCACTATTATGGTAAAATGGCTGGCAGGAGAGAAGGCATAAAACCAAAGCTTACAAGACTGAAAGCAAAAAGAAAGTGACACTTTTTGGAATATCACAAAATATAGTGTTCCAGTATTTTGATGTAGTAATATTGCAGTCCTTTACTTGTCTACTCAGAAGTAAGCCCCTTTGTGCATTGTGCACATAAACCTGCATGCTATTTCAGCCTAAACCATACTTCTAGCAATTGTTTAGAAGAAAGGATAAAGAATTTCAATATTGGCAGTTCCGTTTACTATCCACTTAGGTATAAACACAGGAAGTTAGAGAAGCATAGGAAGCATGGTGCACAGCCCCTGTCTCTAAAACCTTCACAAGCACCTGGAAACTGTCCAACAGATGGTTTCAATAGTTTTCTCAGGAATGGGAGAAAATGAAGTATGCACATTTTAAAGGAGGGAATGCAAATTCCTTCATTAGTTTTCTTAATATTTATACCATGCTAAAGAACTGCAGTAGATTTCAGGGGAAAGAATGTAATGGATCACAAAGAAAAGTGCACTCTGACTGTATATTTGGTAGGTATATTTAATAATTCTTAATTCCTTTTCATCATTAGAGAAACATCCCCACAGGCTACAAGAGATTTCAGACAGTAAAAATAGAGGAAGAGCAGAAAGATATCCAAATGTGAAAAGGCAATCCTCTAGTAAAGGGGTAGGCAACGTTTTTGAGCTGGGGGCCGGGTTGCTGTCCCTCAGACAATTGGGGGGCCAAAGCACCAAAAATAAATAAATAAATAAATAAATAAATAAAAATTTAAAAATTAAAAAAAATTAAAAAAATTAAAAAAAATATGCATGCACACTCTCAGCACCAGAAAACCCATGGCAAAACCCCTGTGGAGATTTTGCCAAGAAAACCCCAAGAACAAGTAATAACAACAATAATCAAATCATCATGGCAGGCGGCGGCGATGGCGGCGGCGGCAGGACTGGCCTGGGGCCAGCCCAAAGGCCTTGGGGGGCCGCATCCGGCCCCCGGGCCTTAGGTTGCCTACCCCTGCTCTAGTATGTTTTCTGTGTATGCCTAACTCCCTCACACACCACACTTACCCAGGATAAAAAAACAAAGAAAATAACTCATAGGAACATAAAATTCTCCAATGGGAATTTTAGCTTGACTATCTTAACTGCTCTTTCAAGAGAAATGGGAAGTATTTCATATTTCAAACTCCTGGTTCAGCTGCTCCTAACCTCTCATCCTCCTGATGTGTTGAACTGAAACTTTAATCCTCTCCAGCCAGAGCAGCCATGATGTCTGGGGTTGATGGAGACTGTACAGTCTGCCCTCCTTATCAATGGACTTGCTATCCACGGATTTTACCATCCACCGAAGCAAGCCCCCATTTTGTTTAATGGTGGTGTACACACATCGAGCCTCCATTAATTTTAATGGGACTTGAGCATGTGTGGATTTTGGTATTCGTAGGGGTGGTGGTTCAGAATGGATCCCCCATGGATACGGATGTTTGACTGTAGTTCAATGCATATGGAGAGTAATTGGTTGGACTAGGCAGATGTAGTTGAAGAGAAACTGCTGTGCCTTGAGTAACGTTTAATGTGAGAATGAACTGGCAATCAGCCCAATGCAAATTCATTCAGTAGCCCAGTGAAGACATTGTTGTGAAAACCTACATAACTTCTAGTAATATATGGCAAGGAAACTTATGATATTCATAAGTTTTTGGTCTCCAAATCCCATCAACTGAAGTCAGCATAGACAAACAACTGAAAGGATGGGATTTAGGGGGGAAGCAGACTGGTGGCACGGGGCCGCCCTGGGAAGGTG
>CM034703.1:276805179-276820585 GCA_020142125.1 Phrynosoma platyrhinos
TTCTCCTTTCTGTTAGAAACTGGCCTGGAGAGCGTCCTCCTCCTCCTTCCCCTGTCCTGGCCAAAACTGACCTCAAGAGGGTCCAGGCCCTGATACTTGGGAATCCTAGCCCATAATGCAGGCCATACAGTATAGGTCAAATGAATAGGAATCAAAATAAGTCACACACACCCATGCTTTTCATTATGCTGTCCTTAGTATATCAAATTTGAATTCTACACACTGTTATAAGAATCCAAAAGAGTTGGCTAGGATATGGAATTTCATGTGTGAGTAAGGGTAAATGATTTGTCCACTCAACACAGTACTGCAAGAACTTTAGAACAACCTCCCACAACCAGCAGGATGCCAGAGCCTAAATCCAATGGCCAGTCCTAACTCAAGAAGACACAAGGAATCAACAGTTGGAGAACCAACTGTTATGTGAATCCCTCTGATTCCCCCCAGTTCAATGGATGTTCTCTAGTTTGAACTTGCCATTGGATTTAGGCTCAGATGTTTTGAACAAGAAGTCCCACAATCTCGCCAATCCCTAGCTGGATATGATAAGAGTTGTAGCCCAAAATACCAGACAGTGTCAGGTGTGGGAAAAGTGGCTTTAAAAATTAGAGACAAAAAGATTTCTAAATCATATTAACTGCTCAAAGCCAACACGGTGAAACAAAACCTTCTTTTATTTGACTCAGAGAAGGTCATTTTATTCATTACACAAAGGCAAAACTATGTTTGTCCCCAACAAATAGCAGATGTTCTCCAAGCTCTTAAAAAAGGGACTTTTGGCACTCTTATCTCAGATCCTTTTTAACTGAAGTTACCAAAGAAAGAACCTAGGACTTTCTGAATTGCAAAGCATGTGCTTTACCACTGAGATATAACTGTTTATTATACTACGCCTAACTATTATTGGTAAATAGTAGGTACAAGTCTACATTTTGTTTTTGGCACAGAAGAGCACCAGACTCAGTACAGAAATAGTAATCTACCTTTAAATGAAGGCAGAATAGAGAATGAGTACAATTTAACCTTCCCTGTGCCTGTAAACCAGTCACAGATTTTGCACTTGACATTTGAGAGGACAAATGGAAACAGTATGTAGTAAAGCCATACTCCAAACATATGCCAATTATTACACAGGAGCAATGCAAACTCTCCCAGTGAAGTAGTAATTGATGATAAAAACAGAATTTTAAAATCTTACAAGCTTTTGGTATGGCTCACAAGCTTGTCTTTCTGATAATCTCTTGGGAATTCCCAGTTGTTTACTTGAAAAATAATATAATCTCTGCCAATAACAATTCTCCCAGTATTCAATACCGGAGGAGGAACACGTATCTCTGTGTATTAACTATTAAATTTATATTAAGGGGCAGAGAGCAAAATAAAAAGACCCTAATATTTGAAAAGTGATAACATGCATTCAATCAATGAAAATGTCTTCATTACATACTATTAAGTGACTTTGCTGAAATCAGACACTTTTGGCCTAGCTAGACCATAAAAGATTGCAGTGATTTGAAATGGAAATATTTCCTGTCCAGTCACTGCCAGGTTTGTTCCCAGAGTGATATAACAGATGACATCTAGTACAATAAATTCTTTTATTAACCATACATTTGAGACTGCTTTAGGGATTTAGAGTATTCAGTTACATGCTGAAAAAATGTAATGTTATCCATAGACTGTCAATGTGTGTAACAAAAACAGAGGCACAGGTTACACCACTTTGATCACTTGGGTAGGGAATGAGGGAGATGTTGTTAGATGCAAAAAACAGACACACAACTTTAATTCAAAAATCTGAATTTCAAAGACCTTGATATTAATCCAGTTGTTTGAATTACTAAAGTTATGTGGTACTGAGGACTGAGAAACAATGAAAAGAATGCTGCAATGTAACACTACAGCAAAAGGCTTAAGAGCTCCAACATCTTTTTCTTTTTGAAAGGAATCAAAGCTGTTATTCTTTCTAGTATCTTCTGGCTTCCTTCTATTAGACCTATAATATTATAATAAAATCTAGAAGCTTAACAGATAATCCATTCGTATTTATGTGTATGTACATAGAGACCTCCTATTATTAAGCAATTCAAAAACTGAATTAATCCCCAGAGTGCTTGTAATTTGCACATGTTGTTTGCCTTCAAGTCTTTTCTGATTTATGGCAACCCAATGGTCAACCTATCACACGGTTTTCTTAGTTGAACTTGTTTAGCTGGGCTTTGCCAGTGCCTTCCTCTGAGGATGAGAGTGTGTGACAGATAATTAATTCGTATTTACGTGTATGTACACAGAGACCTCCTATTATTAAGCAATTCAAAAACTGAATTAATCCCCAGAGTGCTTGTAATTTGCACATGTTGTTTGCCTTCAAGTCTTTTTTGACTTATGGCAACCGAATGGTCAACATATCACAGGGTTTTCCTAGTTGAATTTGTTTAGCTGGGGTTTGCCAGTGCCTTTCTCTGAGGATGAGAGTGTGTGACTTGCCTAAGGTCACCCAGTGGATTTCCATGGCCGAACAGGGATTTAAACCTTGATCTCTTTTACACAACTTGTATGGGGTGTGTAGAGCCTCTACTGACAGCAGTCTATCAAGAGAGGGTAACATATGCAGGATCCCACACCACCTATACCAGTAATAACTGATAAAGATTCCAGGTAAGGGGAATTACACAAATATTTATTAAAGAAAATTTGTAGCATACACATGGAGATAACCCAATCAAATACTCAGCATGCAGAGCTAACTGAATAAAGAAACATGGAAGGGGCTAGCAGAGACTGAGATTGCAAGGGGGTGTGCCTTTCCTGAAGAAATGGTCTGTGGAAAGCAGGAAAGACTCATGCCACAAGGCTTGAGACTGCAGATTGCGAGAAATAGGCGAAATGGTGAAACTCAGGCTGAGGCATGAGGGCAACAGTCACCATACAAGTGGGGGCCTGACTATAGCAACAAATTTTCCACTGTGGAATTTTTTTTTAATATTCTGTTGAGAGGCAATCAAGCTTTTGGTTTCCCACAGGAACTCTGTGGATTGGCTTTGGCTTTAAGGGTATAAATAACCCCTAAAACATAACCTTTTTTTATATATTTAGGAGAAGAGAGGGGTTTGATTTTGATCAATGATGCTTCATGGACTTTACAATACCTGGAGTCCCCAGGAATGAGATGGCAGGAAGGGGTATTGTAGGAATACACAAGAGATTAAAGGGGGATTCCTTTCTTGTTTGATCTGGCAGAACTCATCTTTTGGCTTTTGATTTCTGTCCAAAACACACAGTAAAGGGGAGGGGGTGCTCTTTCTTGTAAGCTCCTCCATCCCCACACCTTTTCACATGGCTGGGTATATGTGTCATTCATACTACCTATTCCAGTGTTAAGTATGTCATCACAAACTGCATCTACTCATACTGGTGTCTTAATGTTGCATCAAACTGTAGCTGGATTGATAAGCATTTTAGGGGTGTTCAGATACTTACATCTCTGTCCTAGTCCAACACTCCATGCTTACCCGTACAAATTACACATACCAAACTGGAATTAAGAACTGTGTGTGTGAGAGAGAAATTGGAGACCAATGTCACATAATGTGTTTTCTCTCTCTCTCTCTTTTTCTCTCTCTAAGATGAAGTGAGCAGACCGGGCTACATGAACTAGAATTGTTCCATTGATCAGGTTGGCAAGATTCACTTGTACTTGCATGACAACATGTATCACAATTTAACGCAGCCAGGGATAACTACCAAGCCCTACATATTCACTGGGGTTTGGTTCCAGGTCCCTTTGTGGATACCAAAATCTGTGGATGCTCAAGTTCCATTGCACGCAGTGATGTAGTAAAATTACGTTCCTTACAAATCAAGTGTTGCTTTTGGGATTTTTATATATTCAAGCTGTGTATAGTTGAATCCATGGATACAGAGGGCCAACTGTATTTCCATATCTTCCAATGGCATTATTTACAAGGGACAACCTCTGTGCTTTGGCCCATGTCCTAAGGAAATCACACTGCTAATTGAAGTTTGATTTATTAGATCTTAGGGTGGGGAGAAGGGATCTGGAGTATGTTATCATGCACTGACATCCTTCAGGTTTCTACCTGTTCATTCCAGGCAGCAGAAATGGAATCTAGCTCCACTGTTCATACACACAAACACTATCAACACAATCCTATACATACAATCCTAATGGAGATCCCATTAAGTTTACTGTGGCTTACACTTATAAGAGAGTATAAAATGTATCCCAAAGGGCAATGACATTGAGTAGTACTTGCATTTTTACACACTGCAGCTAATGAGGACCATTTTGAACTGTTAACATATTGTGAGAAAGTAGCTTTATCTAGTATACGTTTAGTAAAAGAGAATACATGGCTTGCTTATATTATATTATATTATATTATATTATATTATATTGTAGGCTATATATGTAAAGGCATTCCCCGTTGACAAAGTTGTCAAGTCATGTCCGACCATAGGGGGCGGTGCTCATCTCCCTTACTAAGCCAAAGAGCCAGCGTTGTCAGAGACTACTCTGTGATCATGTGGCCAGCATTGATTGCATAGAATGCTGTTTACCTTCCCACCAAAGTGCTACCTATTTATCTACTTGCATTTGCATATTTTCAAACTGTTAGGTTGGCAGAAGCTGGGACTAGCAACAGGAGCTCATCCTATCATGCAGCACCCAGCTCTCAAACTGCCAACCTGCTGATCTTGCAATCAACAGAGTCAGTGTCTTAACTAGTTGAGTCACTGCATCATATATATATATAAATGTGTGTATATGTGTGTGTGTATTATAGGTTGGCACTTCAGTGGCACAGTGGTAAAATGCCAGTACTGTAGCCACAAGGTTGTTAGTTCAATTCCAGGGCTCCAAGGTTGGGGGCAATCAGTGCTAAATTCACTGATAAGCAGCACAGAAACATATATGCTATTGCTATTATATTATATTACCAGGTCCAGGCTGTGGCTATGCAGATTATTTCTTTGTTGTCTAAACAGGCTTCATTCTCCTCTCCACCCCAAAACAGTGCCACCTATCCAGACCGTAGACCAGAGATAGGAATCATGCAGCCTTCCTAATGTTCTTCAACTGCAACTCCCAGATCTACTGGTTATACTAACTAGGGATGTTGGAACTTGCTATCCAATAACATCTGGGGGACTGTCGCCATCCAACAGCATCCCACCCATGCAGTAGACTTTATAGTTTCATTTCTTTCTTCATGATTTATTCCAGTACCAACATATTCGACCAAACACCTTTTAAAGCCATTGTTAATGCAATATTATATTGTTTTCAGCAAGATTATTTTATTGTATGATTTTATGATTTTATGATATGATTTTATTGTAAAGTTTTAAACTGATTTCATTTGTGAGCTGCCTCGGGTCCCTTTCCAGGAAAAGGGCAGCATATAAATGAAACAAACAAATAAATGATATAAATAATAATCAATTCATCGGTAATAGGGTCTTCCCTTGACGAAAAAGAGAGTGTATTTATGGAACTACACTTCAGATATAACCCTATATTTAAGGAGCAAATGCCACCCACCATCTGCAATACAGTGGCTGAAACAAAGCCATCCTGGCTGCCTTGTCACAAATTCCACTTTGAAGGCAAACAAACAAGCCAAGCATTTCAAACACTGCAAATCTTATCAACTTTTAATGGGAAATTACAATAGAATCCTATGTAAGTAGGTTATACCCAGTATTTATATACCAAACTATGAAGGTGTGCATACAGTGGCTTTAAGCATGTAATCATTAAAAAAAAGGAAGGGAGAAACCTACTGTACAGAACAGCTAAACAATTATTTATAGGAAAATCTAAACCATAGCAAAATACTTTCCATAAAACAAATTTAAGAAGCAAATGGAAAACAAAGAATGCACATGTGAACTACAGCTAAGGGGGAATGAATGTAGTTATTCATAGTTATTAAAACTGTTGGCTAATGTGGGGCCCTTGACCTCACATTCAGTTTATTGCTTTGATTCTTGCATTACTACTAAACCATCTTAAAAGGGGAAAGTTTTGTCTTTGCAGTTCATTCTTTAGCACACTGAAAAAGTTCCATTTAAAATCTCTCTATGACATTCACAGCTAGTGGTCGTTACTGAAAAAGTCAATGGTGTGATTAGTGAATTAATCTTGGAAATGCAGCTATTTGGAAATACCTAAGCTGTACCCTCTGGTATTATCCTGAACTTATGAATAAAAGATAGGAGGGCTTTTCCCCTGCTTTTGTTTCCATTGTTGTCTTGGAACACTGCAGAATAAGGCCTTGTCACCTGTTAAGGGACAGAGTTTACTGACATTTTAACCTCTTTTTTTGTGATTTACACTTTATTTGGGTCAAACGATGAAGTATAAATGTAACTGAAGACATGCAATTAGTATATTAAGTCCTGAGGCATGAACCCTGAGGCATGATAACTGAGAGGACTGCATAACAAAGTTTTTGTCCTAACTCACTAGTTTTATGTTGCTATTATAGGTCTTCCTTCAGCAGGTTTTAAATGTTTCAAATATTTAAAAGTTTCTTAATTGTAACACAAGAGGGATGTCTTTTAGGGCTATTAAAACAGAATCTGTGAATACATAAAATGCAAGAAGAAAGAAGATACTGGTGACAAAAAACTAATCTGAAATGTTGGAAGGCCCCTTTAACTCCACATCAATAGCATACCTGGCATTGGAGTGTTTGTTATAGGATACTGTGTTGATGGAAATACTGGCTTTGAGCTGAGATGTAAAAGAAAGATTCTTATTTGTCCTTCAGACTTTTTCACAACTTTAGCAGACCCTGATGAAATTTTACTTGCAAAATACATTTCAAGTCTAATGAAATTCCCACTGGATTTATGATGCATTCTTCCTTGCTTTAGAAAACAATATTTGTAGCACTGGAAATCATTCTTTGCATCATGGTATGTGTGGCTGCATGTAGTAAGTGGCTGAAAGGTATCCTAGATGCAATAAATAAATAAATTAACAAGCATTCTGTGGAGGCTCATCTTTTGAACAGCTGCATATAAGTCACTTGAGATAGTGCAGCTTTAGAAGACCTCTGCTCCAGTAAAGGAGGAGTAGGTGGAACAAGGGTGGGCACGGTATGTGTGTGTGTTGTGTGCCTTCAACTCATTATTGACTTAAAGCAATCCTAAAGTGACCCTATCACAGTATTTTTTTTGGCAGATTTCTTCAGAGGGGATTTGCCTTTGCCTTCCTCTGTGACTCAGAGAGTATTAACTTGCCCAAGGTCACCCAGTGGGCTTCCATGGACAAGAAGGGTTGGAACTCTGGTGTCCTGGGTCTTGGACTGCATCTGCACTGCAGAAATAATCCAGTTTGACACCACTTTAACTGCCATGACTTAATGCTATGGAATTCCTTTCTGCTGTGTATGTAGTGGTTTGAGTATTGGACTTGGATTTGAATCCCTGCTCAGCCATGGACACCCACAACATGGTGTAGTGGTTTGGGTGTTGGACTAGTGCTGCATCTGCACTGCAGAAATAATCCAGTTTGACACCACTTTAACTGCCATTGCTTAAAGTTATGGAATTCTGGAAACTAAGGTTATGTGAGACATTTAGTCTTCAGTCAGGGAGCTCTGCTGCTACAACAAACTGCAATCCCCAAAATTCCATAGGATTCAGCCATGGCAATTAAAGTGGTGTCAGACTGGATTATTTCTGCAGTGTGGATGCAACAGTAGTCCAATACCCAAACCACTACACCACATTGTGGGTTTCCATGGCTGAGCAGGGATTCAAATCCTAGTCCAGTACTCAAACCACTACATACACAGCAGAAAGGAAAGCAATAGCAAACACTAACATATTTGAGTACATATCAATCACTCAAGAAATCCCTCGATGTGTCTCAAATATATGATAGGAACATTGTTTGTATTTGGAGTGATTGTAGGATTGAAATTAATTTCCAAGGGTGTCTAATGGAGTCCATGATGCATAAAAGCTTATGCAAAATAAATCATATTAATATATAAGGTGCTGTAAATCTCAGGGAAACAGCTTCCTTAGATGTGAATAGTTTTGAGTCCACAACACAGTGTGTCTCATGAAACTGCTCAGGAATTTGTATATGTAAGTAATTAGCTCCTGAGATCATACAAATGCAGTGTTGGTTATAACACAAACTACAAAGTTGATATTGAGAATAACCCTTATTAGGCCAACCAAAATTATTTGTACAAACTATTGAAGTACACAAGCATCTTTGTTATGGGAAGAAAGCATGCACCAGAGGGGAAACAAGGAAAGTGACCTTCTTATACTCATACAGCCTACATATTGCTCTGAGCATCTGACAATGCTACTGTCATGAAGTCAACATGTTGCTTTGAGCAACAGGTCTCTAGCATGCTTACTTTCCTTCCTGCATCCCCCAAATGCTTTGCAAACAGATCCATCTTTGCTGATGAAGAACCATGTGTGCTTTGAAAGAATTACACAAAGAATTGTGCCTTTTTGGTTGGTCCAATAAAGGTATTACCACAATATGGGCATTGATACGCCTGAGGTTTTATTCATATTAATAGGATGGTTTCATTCTTACTCCAAGATTAACTACTACCAATGAGAACAACAGATACTAGAAACAAAGCAGAGTATTTTACAGAATGGACAATGGATCAATAGACACTATCCAATACCAAAAAGCAAGATTTCTTCAGAGGGGGGTTGCCATTGCTGTCCTCTAAAGCTGAGAGAGAGTGACTTGCCCAAGGTCACCCAGCAGGTTTCATGGCCAAGTGTGGAATCGAACCCCATTCTCCAGAGTTGTAGTCCAACACTCAAAGCACACCACCACGCTGGCTCCACCATGCATACATACAGACTGAATATTCTGTCTCTCCTAGTTCCCCTTTCCAATACATACTTCTACCTTCCCCCACAACTTTGCCCCAATTCACCCTTTGCTACAGCAAGACTCATACACAAGCCGATTTACACTGCACATTATGTTATAATTCTACTTTAAGCACTGTAAATATACCCTATGGAATCCTGGGACTGGTAGTCGAGTGAGGCAGTACAGCTCCCTGGCAGAAAATTCTATATGCCACTACCTAAACTGCAAATTTCAGGATCCCATAGGATGCTGTCATGGCAGTTAAAGTGGGATCATAGTGCTATAGCTAGTGGGGCTGAAGGAAGGGATATGGAGATCCCAAATAAACCTGGACTGCACAAGTAACAACAATAAAAACCACCATCATTAATTTATCTAGATTAATGAACTCTCCCTTTAAGACAACAGCTTAATCTCAAACAGCAAAAGCTGGTGCTAACAGTTAAGTATTAACAGTACTCCCCAAAATATTTAATACATCTGTAGAAGGAGCCCCCCTCCCTTTATTCAACTGTGACTGAACCAAGAGAAATGCATCCTGGACCAGTCTCAACGATTGCAATGGGAGCACACAAAGAAAGAAGGATTTTGAATCAAGGACAGGAAGGAGTTGTGTAGCCCTCCAGATCCTGCTAAACTTCAACTCTCAGCAGCTCTAGCCAACATAACCAATGAAGAATCCTAGGAGTTGCAGTTCACCAGCATTTGGAAGGCTACATATTTTTTCTTGGATATATTAGTCTCACCTTGCGCAGAGGGTATCATCCCTTATAACCAGCACCACATAAAGAAGCCCAAAGGTAACTTGAACTTCTTAAATTTAAAGGGCATCTAAAAGTTCTTAGAAATGAAACTTTTTGGAAAGTTCTCAAATGTGTACTATATATATCATCAAAGAAATATTGCTAGATAATCCTTTGGGATTTAAGTATTAAAAATTTGGGAGTTAACAGTAAGAACCAACATTTAAGAATGGAGAGTAGCATTAATTAGAACTCACAGCTTGAGAGAAGGGCTTTTTACAAGGAATTCTTATGAGGATCACCTTGAAAGCTTTTGATGCTGAGGAAACATCATAACTTTTTTCTTCACACAAAAGCCGCCATCAGCAGAGCACAACCAGATGTTACCTTCTCTTAAGTTTCTGTAAACCTCCATGACCTTCTCCAAATTAAAAAAGGCAATAGCATTTTTTTTAAGCCACAGGAGCTATCATTAGTGAAGCATTGTAAGGATTTTCATTAATTCATAGCCAGCCAGCCAGGAATTTTCCCACAGCCATATACAAAAAAAGTCAGGGAAGTCACTGAGTGCTTGGTTGGATCTGAATATGGCCAGAAGTAAGATCAGAAATATCTAGTCCCTCC
This sequence comes from Phrynosoma platyrhinos, assembly GCA_020142125.1. Lineage (NCBI taxonomy): Eukaryota > Metazoa > Chordata > Lepidosauria > Squamata > Phrynosomatidae > Phrynosoma > Phrynosoma platyrhinos. The sequence continues at coordinate 276,815,446 of CM034703.1, forward strand.
TACTGGAGACACACTGGAGGGTTAGAAATTAAAGCCCAGGGCTGCCTGCTAAGATAATATGCTCTACCAGGTTTTGCTCCATTCATGGCAAACCACTGAATACACTTTCACACTGCTTTAGAAAAGCATTAAAATATGTTGTTTCATTGAAGGAATGTGTTCCAAAGATGCTTAAATGTATCTTTAAAATAAAAACTATGCATTAATGATCAAATGCCATTTTCTTGTGTTTCAATCTTGACTGCTGTCTACAACTTGCCAGATCTTTAACAACAATGTGCATTTTACCGCATGCTATAACCAAAAAATCTTCCAATTAAAATGTAATTTATAAAGAGCATCTACATGTTCCAACCATTTTAATTAGAAATAAAAATGCAAAGGCTACACTTCAGTTAGAAAAATTATATTTGAACAGGTAAGTGCAAAAGGGTTTTTTTAAAAAAATGGAAATATTTATATCAAATAAGTATAGCACTGCCTAACTACCCAAAAGGCACCAGATCCCTCTGATCTTGAAAGCTAAGCAGGTTCAGCCCTGATTCATACTTGGATGGGAAACTGTCACTAGAACCACCTGAGTATTCCTTGCCTGAGAAAACCCTGTGAAATTCATAGAGTTGCCATAAGTCAACAGGCAATGTGGAGGCACATACAATATGGTATTAACTGTTCTGTCCCTTTTTATTTTTTCATGTTGACCTTTCCTTTGGGGGTATCCTTGCAAATAGCAAGCAGATACCTTAGGTGAGTGTCTTTAGGGCCTAAATGCTGAAATATGAGACTAGATAGGAAGTGCTCATCTCCCATGACACAGGAGAAAACCTGGATAAAGTTTCTAGGATTTTAAGCATGCTACATTCTTTGTCTTTTGGTTCTGCTACTCTGAGGCTATGGGTAGTGGGAGATGTTCTCTACTTATCTCTCTAAGAAGGACTCAAGCATTACTGGTTATCAGAAATCATGAAGACAATTATGTGGATTTCACAGCTCTGATGTATTTGTCTGATGGATACTAGCAAGCTGTGTAGAACACAAGAAATTACTGTACTTTATTCTAAATCAGACTGTCAATCTATCTAACCTAGTACTGTAGTGTCATCTCTTCATGGCAGCAAAGCCTTTCTAGGGTTTCAGGCAGGATTCTTTTCCAAGCCCTACCTGAAGATCTCTGGCACTCCCTGGAAGTCTCCCATCCAAGATTTTTTTGCTTCCAAAACCAGATGAAATCGGGTACATTTATGGTGACAACTGTGTTTAAATTTGGTTTCAGTTTAATACTTGAAAGTGAAGTATCTTCCAAATAGGAAGGTAAAAGCAGTTGCAAAAATGTAGCCAGAACTTAGAAATGTTATATTCTGGTCTATGTCCACCCCACCCATCCTCTCCCAACTGGCATATAGTTGGGGGATTCTGGGAGTCATGCTTGAAGAAATAGCTGTTACAAGCTTTGTTTTTATTCTTCAGTTCTACAATGTTCTAAAATATTCTATGGCAATGGAGACAAATGAGAGCCAGTGTAGTGGTTTGAGCGTTGGATTATGACTCTGAAGACTAGGGTTCGAATCCCCACTAAGTCATGGAAACCCAGTGAGTGACCATGGTCACATGCTCTCGGTCTCAGAGGAAGCCAAAAGCAAACTCCCTCTGAAAGAATCTTGCCAATAAAACCCCACATCACCATAGGGTTGCTGTAAGTTGGAAATGACTTGAAGGCACATAATAATGTGACAAAGGATCCAAGTTATACACTCTGCCACTCTGGTAACAGAGGGCCTCTGCTTTAGGCTGGTTCATTGATGTGATTCTAAAGATCTGTGACTAAACAGCTTTCATCCTCTCTGCAGAGTGGCTGAGACAATGACACTTTTGCTTTTTGATTGTTCAGTGTATAAATACTTTGTTTCATGCACAACATTATTCAAAGTATTGTATAAAATTACCTTCAGGCTATGTGTATAAGGTGTATATAAAACATAAATGAATTTTGTGTTTAGATCTGGGTCCCATCTCCAAGGCGTCTCATTATGTATATGCAAATATTCTTTAAAAAAAATCTGAAACACTTCTGGTCCCAAGCATTCTGGGTAAGGGATATTTTCATGCAATAGCAGAAGTTGGTTGAGCACAGTCTCAGTAAACATGTTTTAAAGGATAGGTTCTCTAAAGATTTCATGCAGGGGTGGGCAAAGTACTGCCTAGAAGCCATACTGGGGGGAGGGCATACTCTCTACAGTCCATAGGAACAATTCTGCCATGTCCCCTCTTCCAGATGTTTTTGGCAATTGGAGAATTTCAAACTGATTTTTCTTCAAGGGCTCTTATTAAAGAAAAAGGAGGCGATGAAACTTTATTAATTTTTAATAAAAAAATGATGAGGTGTCAGGGTGATCCTTCAACATCCTGGGGGAGGCACACATAGATGATCCAAGGTATCTAGAAGCAACTTTCCCCTGATTTCAGAAACCCAACCTATACTGAAAAGCTTTGTAGAAAACCCTGACTCATGCCAAAGAGGAAATACTTTAAAGAGAGCTATACAACAGATCAGCTTTTGTACATAATACTGGTTTTGTTCCTCTACCTGAAACAAAAGGCTATCTTACCTACTGCCTCTATAGTATGTAAAAAAGAAATTGTTTTCTTCAAATTATGAAGAATAATTTCAGTCTTTTTATTTACAAATGAAGTCTTACATTCATATCATTTCTAGTATAGGTTAGTAAAATACCAACATCATTGGTAAGACCCTCTTTGTAAGAAAAACTACTTAGGGAAATTCACATCAAAGCCTGCCCCATCACCTTTGGAGTGAGCTGCTCAGAAGGGCAGCTGGTCTTCATTAAAGGGTCTTTTAAAATGTTGCTCAGCAGCTTTAATTAGCAAGCATATATAACACAACAGGCAGCATGAACTAAGCATTTTTACTTAGAAGTAAACCATTAAATTCAATAGAACTTACTCCTGAGTAAACATGCACAGGACTGCACCTTACTCTACAAGTATACATAGGCATACTGACTCTATAGAGCAGGGGTAAGCAACCTAAGGCCTGGGGGCCGGATGCGCCCCCCCCAGGCCTTTGGACTGGTCTCAGGCCAGTCCTGCCACCCCAGCTGCTGCCATGATAATATTGATTATTGTTGTTATTACTTGCTCTTGGGGTTTTCTTGGCAAAATCTCCACAGGGGTTTTGCCATGGCTTTTCTGGGGCTGAGAGAGTGTGCATGGATATTTTTTTATTTTTTATTTTTTTTAAAAAAAATATTTATTTATTTATTTATTTATTTATTTATGGTGCTTCAGCCCCCCCAATTGACTGAGGGACAGCAACCTGGCCCCAGGCCCAAAAAGGTTGCCTACCCCTGCTATAGAGTAAGCATTAATGGCCACAGCTGGACTTTTGTTTTAAATCAAGTCTTTAAACAAAATTCTACTATGCATTATATTACATTTATTGTTAGATATTTGGAAGACACTATATTTATTTAGATACTGAAATATTTTTTCCTCACACACTCTGAATACTATTTGTCATTTCATAACTGGATTTCAAATATTTACACGTTATTAAATGCTGCCATTTGCAGTATTTCCGAGACCACTCACTGCATCTTACTCCTGAGTAAACAAATTTTGGACTGTGCCATAAATTATTAGATTGTCAACTTAAAGCATATTGCAATCCACAAGCAAAATTCACTTGTCTGAAAGAATAAAAAAGTTATTTTTCCAAGTTATTTCTTTTTTAGATGTACTCATCGCTCATCAATATGATAGTAATTTACAAATAAGCTACACTAAGGCTATCTGCCTGAATGGGATGCAATTACTTCAGGGCTTATGCCTTTTCAATCAGTCAGTGTCCCTGCAGTGTTTAGAGTGGCAGAGGGGAAGTGGCCTGGGGTTAAACAGAGGAAATACCAAGGAATTTTAATAGAGCAAATAGTCTTTTTACTTCCTACAGGGTAGCACTTCAAAGACAGCCTTGCCCCAGAGCAGACAATGTGTTACAGGGGCCATCAGTCATTTAATAGCATGTCAAGTCTATTCAAAACTTACATGCAGCCAAAGATAAATACACACAATCAACAAAACAACTGGTCCTATCTTGAAGTTAGTGCTTAGGGAGATCTCCTGCTCTGTATTCACACTTTTTATTCCCCAGAGGAGGGGGACATTCAAAACTGTAGACTTTTTCAAAATAACTGAGACAAATCTATTTCAAGTGGGGAGTTTATGGAAATCCCAATTAATGTCTGGAAGCAGATTTCAGCCTTTTGTAACTAGATCAACTGTATGTTTTCATATTGTTCAGGATGGAATAGAGACTTCCCTTTTTGTGCTTTTTACACTAACTGAATTTTAATTTTATGAGAAAACATAATCCATTGCCTACTGCTCTGCTGAACATCCACTGCAAAGCAAAAACCATCGAAGCATTACAGCTTTTAAAAGCTAGAGTGGTTAAGGACTCTACCTGATGTATGCATACTTTTAAAATATGCAAATCAAATATTGCTTTTGTTATGTGAAACAGCATCAACTCAAGGCAGTTTTCCTTAGGACCTATCAGTTAACAAAATTCAAGATGCAAATATCCCCGGGGGAGAGTTGAGTTCTTTTACAAACTTTTAACTTCTTTTGTACTTTTATACATATATAGATATATATAGTGGGCACTAGCCCTTTGCTGCTGCCATGCCTCTCTTTCCTTACAAGTTCCCCAGTTGGGTTTTTTTTGTGTGTGTGGTTTGTTTCAGGGCTGCTGCAACTCCTTTGGCCCAACTCAGTGCTATGATCTGAACCCCAGGAAATCTCTGTGACAGTCTTAACAAAAACAGAGAGGCAATGAAAGTCACTCATGCCCTTAGACAAGCCTTCATCTGGAATCTTTAATAAGGCTGGAAAGGGAAAAGGAAAGGGAGGGGAAGAAATCCTCTCAAATAGTTAGTCCTCCAAAAAGGTATAAACTCCCCCACCACCACCACCACCAGCAGATCACACTTAGGAAAAGAACCAGGGAAACTAACTTTACAAGGAGCAAGCTGTTAAAAGGGACAAAAGGCAAAGCCCCCTAAAACAATTCTCCTTTCTTCTTCTTCTTCTTTTTTATCACCTTACAAGCCTCTCTCTCTCT
>CM034703.1:276838910-276850107 GCA_020142125.1 Phrynosoma platyrhinos
GGTCTTTAAACAGAGGCTGGATGGCCGTCTGTCGGGGATGGTTTGATTTTGAGTTCCTGTATGGCAGGGGATTGGAGTGGATGGCCCTTGTGGTCTCTTCCAGTTCTATTATTCTATATTCTGATAAGTTTTTTTTTTAAAAGACAAAACCCCCTCTTTTAACTAAATCAATGATTCAGCTAGATTAGACTGGCTCTCCCATTGGTATTTGACTTCCTGCTTACACATCTTAGTTTTTACTACCATAAGGAACAGTGTACATGTGACTTACTTGTTTTGACTTGAGTGACAGCAAAACTAAACAGAACTTAAGACCCTTGCTGCAGTTCTGTATAATCTAAGTAGATGCTCAAATCCCATTGAAAACTGAGTTTTAAGCAGCATAATTATACACAGGATACCAACTCTTGCTTCTTGCAACTCTTTTCAGTCCCTGGAAGTTTAAAAATCATCATGTTATAGTACCAATACCACTGGTGTGGACTCCAATTATTTTGCACCCGGACAGCACAGGAGGAAAGCAAACAAAACATTTTAAAATATGTGGGAAGAATTAGGCATTCAAAATACAGCCTATGCTGTTTTTCTTCCAAGGATAAATAATGATTGTGTAGTACTGCTGTGTTCTCCCAAAGTGAGGGTGAATTCACACTGTAGATATAATGCAGTCTGACACCACTTTAATACTTGTAGCTCCAGCCTATGAGGTTTGTAGTTTCACAAGGTCTTTAGCCTTCTCTGCCAAAGAGTCACAAACTATAAATCCCAAGATTCTGTAGAATGGTACCATGGCAGTTAAAGTGGTGACAAACTGCATTATTTCTATTGTGCAGATGCACCCTGAGACAGTGAGTAGTACTAGTTATAGTAATTTCAACTTGGCATGGGTCAGTTGGTGTATACAAACATTGTAGTGGGCAAAACAGAAATGGAGACACTCAGAATATCCAGGAAAGTAGAGTTTATTTTTACATCAACGGACTCCCAGGCAGGTTAGCCCCCCGACTTGAGAGCCCTTCACTTGACAGCCCTTCACTCAGCTAATCAATATCCTTATATACCGTCTTACACAGTTAGTTTACACATTAATATATGCATAATTCAAAATTTTCATTGGTTACAAGATGTGGTTTCAGTCTCCACCTCTATTGATTGCATATTAAACTTCTACTTGATGTGCATGAACTATTTTGGCATTAATCGACACTTGGACTAACTAATTGAGTCTTATCTTCTTAGCTTTCTAACTTTGCTTCCAGTCCAAACCATCTATCTTACTAATTGACATCAACAAACATTCCTTTTTCTACCTCTTTGGCTCTGAAAAAGTCTTCCTGTCTTTCATGGTCAATTTGACCCATTCCTTGCTATCTTTTTCCAGTGAAGCCAAAAATTAAAAGCCTTTTACAATTGCTTAACAAATGCACAGTTTTAAACAGAGAATATGAGACCCCAAGCATCATCCAATCCATCCCCGCATTAGCCATGAGCTTTATAATTTCTTTTACATTATTTCATCCCCTACAATACCAAGCACAACTAGACTGGTTCCCTATTAAGTACAGGATAATCTCAGGAGCCATCTATTTCCCTGGGGAACAGTGGCAATCTATTTCCCTGGGGAACACTGGGACATACAAAACAGATTTGAAGGACCAGTTCAAATCTTCTACATAGGCTGGGTTGTTGCTGCTGAGAATTGCTTCTGCCTAGACAGCAATCCCTCCTTGCTATATTGTTTGTAATAAGTTTTACACAGGAATCCTGTCAGAACTGCGAAGTATCTAATTGCAAATATTAGGTTATTTGTGACCAGTTCCTCAATCCAGCAAGGAAATCATAACTGAAGTTACATTATGAATACAACTTCATAATGAAAAATCACTCCTTCAGTGCTTTAATGGTAATTATTTGGTCATTTTAGTGTGGCTTCACTACATGGTGACAGAGGAATATGGTCCAAGAGTGTAGCAACATTGCAGAATTAAAGCAGTTTGATGCCACTTTAATTGCCATGATTCTATCCTACATAATCCTGGGATTTGCAGTTTGTGGGGTATTCAGCCTCGTCTGTCAGCTCTGGTGTCTCACCAAACTACAAATCCCAGGATTCTGTAGGATAAAATCAGGGCAGCTAAAGTCATGTCAAACTGCTTTAATTCTGCAGTATGGTTACACCCCAAGCACCAGGTTGCGCTGTGCCTGATGCTGCTGTCTGTTATGAGTGTTGAGACAAGGTGGGTAGGAGGAGGAGATTTTTTAAAATCAAATGTCAGTGGCTTATAGCCTTCAAAGATGTTTTAAATAACTCCAAATACACATTTTTGTTACTGTTGAGAAATTCATAAGCAAGGATTACTTCTGTGAAATTGTTAACTGGAGTGTTATTTAACAAACCGTTTTGTTGGGCCTTGGAGCTATAACAGGAATTAATCAATAATTAATAACAGTAACTAATTATTATTTAAAAGTAACTCTTCAAACTCTTATCCGCTGGATTCCATAATAAGAACTGATACAACATTCCTTAGAGACCAGCAGCACAGGTGTAGAGAAAATTAATTTATAGAACTTAATATAAAGTTGCATTGATGCATTCAAAGCCTCTATGAGTCTTGAGCCAGTTAATCACAAAAGGAATATGTATTTCTTCTTCTTCCTGAAAATTTCAACTTTGATATGGAAATAGTTGTCTTGATATCAATAGGAATCATGCTACAGTAGTGTTTGCACTTTATTTTGCACAGGAAAATCATTACATTATTTGAATTATTTCACCACACTTTTAAACTGGTCATTAGTTTGATTACACATCCATTACAGACTAAGCATAATTCTGTACAAAAGTCCTGTGGATTTTTCCTATTTTACCATGTTCTGAGAGAAAGTATTTTTCACCATTAGAAATTGAGATTCTCTGTGGGATCTCTTCAACTTTGCTCGACGATTCTGGAACCAAATCTAAAATTCAAAGAAATGATACAGTTGTAACAACAGAACATCACATAATGGCAGATCTTTGTAAAATTAGGTCTCGGTGTAAAATATGGCTGCTAGGTGAAGTAAGGGACAGGGCCCCTGTACTGTGGCTATGAAAAAAATGATATTTCAGCAAGCGTTGCTTGCATGACAAACACCACCTCCTAAAATACCTTCTATTAGACACAAAAGGTACAGGGGCCCATCCCTTGTTTCACCTAAAAACCTAGTGCAGTGGTTCTCAGGTAGGGTGCAAGAGTTGCTCAGAGGAAGCTTGAGACTTAGAGGCTCTGATCCTCCACCTCATTCTCTTTCCAAACTTTTTTATGTGTAAAAATCACACCTGCATTGAGTTAAATATTGAGTTTACCTAAGTAAAACTGTTCTAATTTGAATGATGTTATTTCCTTATAAAATGTTAAAATATGAATTTGCATGAATGAAAATACGGACACTAAATAAACAAAATGTTTTTATTCATATACCATATCGAATGGGGGGGAGCATGACATCCCATGTAGCTGTAAAGGGGGGGGGGGTTGTAAGGGTGAAAAATTTGAGTAACACTAACCTAGCAAACATATGGATGTTATGTTGCTTTATATTGAGCCAAACCATTGGTTCTTCTAGCACAGGGCTAGGCAACCTAAGGCTCGGGGGCCGGATGCGGCCCCCTGAGGCCTTTGGACTGGCCCCAGGCCGGTCCTGCCGCCGCCGCCCCCTGCCGCCGCCGCCCACCATCATATTAACTATTGTTGTTATTACTTGTTCTTGGGGTTTTCTTGGCAAAATCTCCACAGGGGTTTTGCCATGGCTTTTCTGGGGCTGAGAGGGTGTGCCATGCATATTTTTAAAAAAATTTAAATTTTATTTATTTATTTATTTATTTATTTATTTATGGTGCTTCGGCCCCCAATTGTCTGAGGGACAGCAACCCGCCCCCAGCTCAAAAAGGTTGCCTACCCCTATTCTAGCACATTAGTAACTGCATTAACTGGCGGCAGCTTTTTAGATTCTTGAGACAAAACTGCACATGGCCATTCACTGTGTAGCATGCAACTGAGCTTCATTTTATTTTGGGGTGTGTGTGTGTGTGTGTGTGTGTGTGTGTGTGTGTGTGTGTGTATTGTGTGCTTTTGAGTCATTTCTGACTTAATGGCAACTGTAACCTAATTGCAAACCTATCACAGGATTTTTTTTTTTTTTTTGGCAGAATTTCTTCAGAGGTTCTTTGCTCTTCTCTTCCTCTGACACTGAGAGAGTGTGACTAATCTAAGGTTATCAAGTAGATTTCCATAGCTAAGTAGGGATTCAAATTCTAGTCTCCAAGTGTCCTAGACCAGTACTCAAACCACTACACCACATTGACTGTTTTCTTTTGTTGTCATTGTTGTGTGCCTTCAAGTCATTTTTAACTTATGGCGACCCTAAAATTAATCTATCATAGGGTTTCCTGGGGCTGAGACTGTGTGACTCACCCGAGGTCACCCAGTGGCCAAGTGGGGAATCAAACACTAATAATAATAATAATAATAATAATAATAATAATAATAATAATAATAATAATAATAATAATAATATTTATTTATACCCCGCCCCTTTGAGGTCAATCGGAGCGGCTCACAATAAAAATACTGTACAATAATAAAAACAAATTACATCCCATCCACCCCTTAAAAGGTTATTAAATCTATTACAAGTTAAAAGAAAACAAAGTTAAAACACCACTCACAAGTATACAATAAAAACAGCAGAAGACTGTGGCAATATACTAATAGTTTTTGGAGAGTTAAGTCCCAGTGCCACAGCACCATACTGGGTTTTGTTACATCCAAGTCAACATGCATGAACCTGATCTAGACTCAAATCACTGTGTATGGATGGATGTGTATGGATGTGCCTTCAGGTCACTTGTTGACTTATGGTGACCCTATGAATTTGATAGGATTTTCTTAGGCAAGAAATAAAGGTGGAACTTTGCCAGTTCCTTTAGGGGCATGAGTAGGGAAGGCCTAAACCCCTTCCTCTGCCATTTTCCCTTTCCTTATGTGGGGAACAAAAAATAAAATCAAACTCAATAGACACCAGAGGAGTTGTTTTTTTAAATTAAACCTACAAGTATGTATGGGGTAGGTCCTAATTACCCTAAAGCAGGGGTAGGCAACCTTTCCCCTTTAAGGGCCGAGGGACTTCAGCTCCCAGAATCCCAGGAGCTATTGGCCAACATGGGACGATTGGCCAACATGGCTGAGGCTTCTGGGAGCTGAAGTCCCTCGGCCCTTAAAGGGGACAGGTTGCCTACCCCTGCCCTAAAGGCACCAGATCCCATTTGATCTTGGATGCTAAGCAGGGTCAGCCCTGGTTAGTACTTTGATGGGAGACTACCAATAAATACCAGGTGCTGGAGGCTATATTTTAGAGGAAGGAACTGGCACAACCACCTCTGAGAATTCCTTGCCTAAGAAAACCCCATGAAAATAATGGGGTCGCTATAAGTTGACAGGTAACTTGAAGGCACATGTGATATTTAAGAAGATTGTCAGAACAAGAGAAAAGTCTTCATCACAGCTATGCTCCAGATCAAACCTGAGACACACACATCTGCCTATGATCTACTTCTGAGCTATTACCCCATCTGGATTCTAAACTAAAATTTGTGAGTTTCATCATTAAAAATGGGAAGCTTTTTTTTCCTTCCAAAAATAAGATAGACATTCAAGTGTAGGAACAGCTGGATTTGGTAACTGTCCCTGGAAGATTATAATTGTATTTTTGCTGAAACTTCTAATCCAGGCCTTCCTAGACTTCTGAGGACAGAAGACAGAAAACACTGGCTCTGGGCACCTGATCATATACTGAAATAACAAAGACTTTCTAAAATAGACTGCTGTGGATCCTAGCAAGAGAAAATGTTTAGCAGAACTTGGAAAAGTTACTTTTTTTTTTTTTACAACAATCCTCATAAATCCCCTAGCCACCGTAGCCATATGGCAACAAGAGGAAATCAGATTTGGACATAAAGATATTTCTAATGTACTGTATACTGAATAAAATAAAACATGAATTGTTAGTTTGGCTTGAGCATAAATAAAAAGAGTATTTTGTAGCAGACTCAAAGTTTGATTTCAAAGGCAGGTATAAATTCAAAGTTGGCCAATATCCTCATATTGCTAAATTTACTTTCACTTTTTTGGAAATACATTTTTTTTAATCTAGTTCTTTCTGAACAGAGGCTTGAAAAGGTAATGCAAACTCACTACAGAACAAAGTGTGACTGAGCTTATTTTGCAACAAGAGTGCTCAAGAGCTAACACTTCAGTTTTGCTAACATGAATGCTAGATACAAGTCCATAACTTTACCCTCCTAGAGTACAATCCTAAATGCACTTGGGTGTATGTGCCTTCAACTCTCCTAGTGACTTATGGTGAGAAAAAAAAATTGGTTTTCTGGTATGCAAAGAATGCACTTGTTTCACAATATGTATGTATCAATTAGTATGCATTAAATTATGCAGATCTATAGGATTCAGGGACTAGACAGAGAGAGAGAATTTCTCCAATTTTCCTCCTATAAAGCATTCTGAACTCAATCACATATATAACTACACCAGTAAAAGATTGATTTTTAAACATTGACAAAACATTATTATTTCTAACCTGTGTGACCTCTGGCAAGCAGGCATCATATTAATGATGACAGACATACAGAAATAATTATTTTAAAATGTTACCTGGATCCTGTCTTCAGCTAAATCTAGTTTTTGAGCTAGTTCTTCTCTAACATCAATGCCAGGATAAGAGTTCACTCTAAAAACATTTTCCAGTACTTCAATCTAAGTAGAACAAACAGAACCTCTATTATTTACATATTTTCACTGCAAGTATGTGCACACATAACATGCACAGACAAATTGATTCAAACAAAGTTTGAACTTTCTGATAAAAATCTAGGCCAGATCTCAATCTTAAATACATCAAGTGAGTAGAAATCAATTAAATTGTTTTAGAGTAGACAAACAACCATGCTGAATATACCATTTGTACATCTTTTAATGCAGTGAACATGCAATTGTAAAGGGATTTTTGTGAAACCAGATACTTCTGGATTCTTACCAACCAATGCCTTTTTTTACTAAACAATGTGCTAAGCAAAACATTCATTCTTAGTTTTATGAATAGGTTAAATGTACTAAATCCCTACCTGGTTTCTAGTGAATGCAGTCCTCAGTCTCCTACCTCTGTACCAGCTTAATTCCCTTTTGTATGAAAGCCTTTCATTGACTGCAAAGTAGTTTTCACATTTGAGAACTCTTTCTTCTGCCTCTGGGTAGTTTCTTGTATTAAACAAAGGAATTGCATAGGCAATGGAAGGGATATGAAGACAAGGGTTGCAATCTTCTCCTGAGAAATCATAATGCAGTATTTTAATATGGCATCTGGTTAAATTTTAAAACTTAGAGAGATAAAACTGAAGGATAGCCTCCAGATATTTTCTTTACAATTCAAATAACAGATGCACACTATTTGTAATGTAAAGCATTGAAAATAGGATTTTAAAAGTTTATGGAACAGAGAACTGAAGCTTCAGTCTTACCTAAATCATTGCATTTATCCACCCATGGCCTGTGAGGCTTTGCAGCTGTAGTGCCATCTTTCTTCCGCTCTATCCCCAAAATGCTTTCAATGGAAAATGAACATGGTGGGTTTTTGTTTTCCCCAAGATTCGGTTTATTCTGATGATTATGAGAAGTTGCATTATGAGGGCATAGTGATCTGCCTGCCATTTCTGTGTCCTCAGCCTAGGTACCAAGCACCCCATAGTTCAGGTTTTTCTTGCAAGTCTTTCTTATAGCTTTGTTGACAAGGGGGTTGGATTTGCCAGGGCAACGTCATTAATTAAAATCTTTTATTAGAAAGTTTTAGCATGTCAATGAAGATTCTCCCACCAAGAGGCACTAGAGTTAATTGTTTATTTGTTTGCAAGTAATTAGCAACTAATGGTGACACCAGGGGGGGCACCAAGAGGGACAAAAAGTGTTATCTCCTCGAACCAGAACATCAGACTTAACTTTCTCAAAAGAACCAATGCACAAATATAACACTTCTTTTATTTAAAACCATTAATGTATAAAATCAGGGTGCTTTTTCCAAAAAGAAATAAAAATACTCCAATGGACTCCACTTACCTAAACATAACAGCATGATAGGAAACCAGTCAAGTAATAAGTAATCTCATTTAAGTGAATTTTCTTCCAATGAAATTTTTAAAATAATCTCTTAATGCTATTAGGGTAATCCTGATGAAAAAGCTTCTGTTTTTTCATATGCATATGTAATAGTGAACATGGTCAATAAAATAACAATGGTGTTTGGCATAAGGCACACTGCAGCGGGTTGGCAATGTTGTCAGAGCTCTGTGTAATTGTCTTCCAAGTGTTTGGATTACAGAACAGTTGAACCAAGTATTTTGAAAAGGTAGAAAATTGTTTGCTCCCCCCACCTCTCACCCATACAAACTCGCATTATTTGAATGCAACTTTATCAAAGGGTAGCATATGCCAACAGTCTCAGAGGAGCCCAGCACATACTTTGGAGAACAGTCCCGTGGAAATTAATAGGGAAAAAATCCTTCAGTTTCAACAGAACAGGATTGTATTCAGAGCTGTGGATACTTAAGGAGACCATTCCAGGGGCAGCCAAGTTGACACAATCCAAACTCTGAAAGACATGCTGGTGATACATTTAGTAGGCCACACACAAACGAAGACCATTGGCTTCTTGACAAAGGTGGTAGGAAGATATCATACAGGGTACATAAAAGTGACATTGATGGAATCAGAGGCCTGCAGGTTTGCATCTTGTGATGTTACAGAGAGCATTTATGCAGGCAGAAAGCTCAGGCCCTGCCTCGCCCAATCTCTGCAAAAGGAATGGCAGATAAGCAACCAGGACAAGGGCTGTAGAAAAAGGCCATAAATGTAAGTTCTCCATGACAGCTATAATAGAGCTTATCGCTTGCCAAATTAAGCTGGTTTACCTCTTCCAGCTTCAATCCTGGATCCAGGATCCCCCTGGATGTTATCAGACATAAATTGCCACCGATTTAGCTGCGATGCCACTGATCAAATCCATCCCAGGTTGAAGCCTTGCTGAGCCAGCCAGTTTTTGAAGTCGGAAGCCCCATAAAATTCTGTTTTATGGGGGGAGGGCTGGAGTTAGGGTTGTGATTTTAACTTGTTCTTTTTAATTGATGTATGCCGCTTCAATTGCTATGCAGAGAGGTGGGATATAAATAAAATTTATTATTATTATTATTATTATTATTATTATTACTGACCTCAAAAAAGTGAGTGAGACTTCCACCTGGGATGGATTCGGCCAGCAACATCGCAGCTAAATTGAAGTTCTTCAAATAACACTTTAAAAAGATCCAAAATTGTATTTATTGGGAATAACTGAAGAAGATTTAGAAAAGAGATATGGAAAAATAATCTTTTATATGTTGACAGCGGCAAGAATAACTTACGCCGCTACTTGGAAGCAAAACAAACCACCAGAGTTAATGGAATGGTATAGGAGACTTTTAGATTATATTGAAATGGATAAATTAATTTATATGCTCAGAAATAAATCAAATGACAAATTTAATAAAGAATGGACCGACTTAATAGAAAAGATCCAAACTAACATACAAAACTTATTATAATCTTTATGGGAAAGTGGTTCTCCAGACAAATGAAAGATATTTAGAAGAAAACACAATTAAGATATACATTAAATATCTAAATATCTTTAGATATTATATAGTAGGTATATACAGTATGTATTATATGTATATGTAAATAGCAATATATACTATAATACAGATAAAATAACAAAGGGTCAAAACTAATTATAATATTTGATATAGACATTATAAACAGAAGTAGAGACAAAGAAAAGGATGTAATACCTTGGTTATAAGCTCTAGGAAGTTTTTTTTAAAATACTGAGTACGTGTGAGATGTATGTCATGTATGTAAGGATATGTTATATATGTTTTTTTTATTTTGTAAGGAAATTTAATAAAGAGTAATTTAAAATAAATAAATAAATAAATTGATGGCAATTTATGTCTGATAACACCCAGGGGTATTCCAGATCCAGGATTGAAACCAGAATAGGTAAGACGGCTTAATTTGGCGAGCGATAAGCTCAAATGTCTCTTCCCTTGTCAAGGATTCTGTTCTGGCCCTGTCTAATATGAAGCCTAAAACCACCATGCAAAATTCAGTGATCCTTTCAGGAAGATCTTGTGCTGACAGGTCTTGAAATAAATTCAGGTGTGACAGGGAGGGCTACCAATAGGGGCCAACTTAGATTGCTTTACCTTGTTTTTGACAATATTGATCACAATCCATTTTACTGTAGGTGCCACAGCAACTGGATCTTGTTATCTATCATAATAGGCCAGATTTTACCACCTAGATTTTATAATGTTCTAAAGCATATAGGCCTGGGTTCTGTTAGTATTCTCTGACATAGTAGACCCATTCAGCAAGTGTTGAATTGTGAGTCAAAACTTATAAAAATCCCATTAAGTCAATTGGTCTGCTCTAAATGGTACTACCAATAGGTTTCAAGACCAATGAAGAAATGTAATGTGCAATGTTAAACAAAATCTCAGTTGTGTTCATTCATCTGGTCTAGTTTTTAGCATTTTCCAAGCATGAGCAGGCCGTAATTCATTCAAATTCTAACAAAAATCTGTCAACAAATATGGAAAACAAAACAGTGGCACACAGATTGGGAATGTTCATTGTACATTCCAGTCTTAAGATAGGTGATATCCAGGAATGCAGTAACTATCAACCATGCAAAAAAAGTGATGCTATATATATATTTTTTTTTAATCAAAGCTTCTTATTTCAAATGGAGCAATAAATAGCAGATGTCCAAGCTCAGGTCAGAAAAGGAAGAGTTACTAGGGCTCATATTGCAAATACACATTGGATAATGGAACACACCAAAGAAATTTAGGAGAAAATCAGACTATAATTTATAAATTATAAAAGCCTTTGATTGGGTAGATCAGTGATGGCAAACCTTTTAGGGGCCGAGTGCCCTAACGAAAAAGCCTTCTGGCATCGGGTATTACCTGGTGCCAGGGGCAGGACTTCCACCTTGCAAGGGTGGGACTTCCAGGGTAGGACTTCTTCTCCCTGCCCTCCCAGGCCTT
>CM034703.1:276850207-276863904 GCA_020142125.1 Phrynosoma platyrhinos
CCCCCCCCCCGCATGAAAATGGAAAACTGCAAATATTCAAGACCCATAGGCTTGAATGGGGGGAGTGCCACATTTTATCCCCCTCTGCGGAAAATGGACAGGAAACTGTATTTAAGATTTGTAGAATACCACATAACTTCCAGAAAATAGCAAAGTATTAGAACTACTATTAAGGAAAATCAAGGAAGAAAGTGCAAAACCTTTAAAGCTGAACATTAAGAGAACAAAAAGAATGATCACAGATGATTTATACAGCTTTAAAGCAGATGATGAAGATATTTAAATTGTCAAAGACTTCCTATACCTTGAGGCTGTAGTCAAGAAATCTGAAGAAGATTAGGACTTGGAAGGGCAATTGTAAATAATATCTTCAAGTGTATGATTTCTATGTATGGTTGTGAAAGTTGAACAGTGAAAAAAGCTGAAATGTGGTGCTATAAGAGAGTTCTATGGATACCATAGTCTGCCAAAAATACAAAAAAATGGGTAAATGAGCAAGTCAATCCAGACGTCTCCCTAGAAACCAAAATTACCAAATAGAGAATATAACATTTTGGCCATATTATAAGACACGACTCATTGGAAAAGATGATAATGCTTGCTAAATTGAGATGCTTTAAGAAAAGAATAAGCTTGTGTTACTGGTGGCTAGACTGAATTGAGGAAGCTACAGCCCTGAGTTTGCAGGACCTGGCCAGGGCTATTGATGATAGTGTGTCTTGGAGGTCCCTCATTCATATGTTGTCAATAAGTTGAAGGTGAGTTGATGGCAGTTAACACCAAACAATACTGGAGAATATGGCAGCGGTGGCTCCATTTACTTTGGACAGTGGCACTGCCTCTTTGCAGATGCACTTTTATGTCCCACCACAGGGCGAATTTAATTCTTAACCTGAAAATAATTCCTCACAATGCCATGTGTGTGGGGCTCTGATGCGCAATGTGCCTGGGCTGGGGCAGAGATCAATGGTCTGTATAGCAGTGATTGGGGTGGCGGCAGGCGGGGGGGGGGCTTGCATAGGAAAGAGGGCAAAGTGCTCCAGCCCTTCCCACCCAAAGCTCTGTTCACTTGACAGCAGCACTTGCTGCTACCTGCCATTCTAGATCTCTCTGGAGCAGTAATACAGACAGTGGGCAAGGGACTTAGGAAATACTTTGTAAAAATACAAAGAGGTTGCTGATTTCACCTAAGAGTAGTCCCAACAACGCACAACAAATCAAGGGACACATGCTATACCACCCAAGTCATGAAAATTGTGTATGCTTGTTTTCTCTCACTATATGATATTTAGATTTTGAATGAGGTGTTCCAGCCTTCACTGACCTCTAAACTGTATTGTCCCTGCACTTCAAATCCCAATTGTCTTCTGCTGTTTTTCTCTCTACACCTTTTGATTCATGGATTTCTCTTGCATACTCTCCTTGACATTGGCAAACTCATCCTTCACCTCCAACAACAACCTCTTCCATGTGTACTAGTAACAGTCTCCGTGTCCCCCAGGTTCAAAAGTAGACCCTGCTGCTATATCATCTTTAGAAGTTAATTCTCCCTGCTTCAAAACTATCAGGCTCCTATTTCCTGTTTTTAACACATACTTGAAACATAATCTGAGGCTCTGAAACATAATTACTTTTATATGAAGTACTAAAGACTTTTTGTGTCTGTGTGTGTAGTTGCAAACATCACTATTGCCAAACTGCGGATGAAGATCACTCTCCTGGTAAAGCTGTTGGTTTAAAGAGGAAAACTCCAAATACATGTTTAGATATCTGATACAATGTAACAGAAATAACATACTAACTGCACAGGTTAAATATTGGCATTTGTTTTAAGTATTTGTAATTTATTACCGTGTTTACATTGTTTCTAATTGTGCCATTCTGTAAAGAATTAACACTGAACAAGAGCTCTATAATGCTGCCATCTAGTGTTCATAATCTTGGTGAGATTTATCAAATATTTTATTAAGAACAGAGTACATTGTGAGCTAAATGAAAATAAAACAGTTTCTTTATTTTATATTCAAAAGAAATTAAATTAAACTTTTAAATGAAATATGAGATGGCAGTAGGTTAACTCTGAAATTATTTTAATTTTAATAAACTAACTCAGGGACTGTATTCTGATAATATTTTTTGCGGGAAAATTAGGGGAAGGACATTTTCTGCAAGGTGCTTTCTTTATACAGCATACAGTGGTTACCAAACTTTGGTCCTCCAGGTTTTTGGACTTTAATTCCCAGAAGCCCCAGCCAACTTGGTCAACTGTCGAGAATTCTGGGAGCTGAAGTCCAAAACATCTGGAGGACCAAGGTTTAGGAATCACTGCATAATAGCATTCTATAGCCAGCCTTGAACCATACTTAACCATCTCTTCTCAGATTGTTCAAAAGAAGACAATGACAACTCATGTCCAAATCACACTGCAGAAATAATCCAGTTTGAGACCGCTTTTACTGCCCTGGCTCAATGCTAGGGGATTCTGGGAACTGGAGTTTTGTGAGACATTTAGCCTTCTCTGTCAGAGAGCTCTGGTGGCACAATAAACTACAGTTCCTAAGATTCCCTTGTAATGAGCCAGGGCAGTAAAAGCGGTCTCAAACTGGATTATTTCTGCAATGTGTTTTGGACCATCATGGAATAGACCAGAGCAGGAAGACATACCAAGCAAACCATCACTGCAAAAAACAAAGAAAAGTTGTCCCATTTGGAAAAATCCAACACATATATAAATTTTGCTCTTCTTCTCAGAATATTCAACACACAAATCCAAGAAGAACTTTTCAGAGAGTTGCTTTACCTGTGCATTAATGTTTTGAAGTTTTCAAAACAATGTTCTCAGGGTGTAACAGAAGTTGGATCCAACACTCTTTCTTTCTTTCTTTCTTTCTTTCTTTCTTTCTTTCTTTCTAACCCTGATCTCCCTGTGTTCTAGTTCAACATGCAAACTACCCCCATTAAAAGACCTGTAATGCCTGTTTAAATACCTGCCAGTTGAAGCAGAACCGAGAAAGGAGCCTCCTGGCCTCCTACAGGATTTCTACAGTCTGGGAGCAGCCATAGAAAAAGCCCCCCTCCCTTGATCTCATGAGACAGGTCTATAATGGTGGTAGAATTGAGAAAAGAGCCTCCTCTGAGGATCTTAAGACTTGGGCAGGCTCACATAGGGACATAGGGTTTTTCAGACAGTTTGGACATGAACAGTATGCGCTTTTATCCACCATAATAAAATCCACACTTTGAATTGTGCCTGGAAACAAACCAACAGACAGTGAAGCTGTTTCAGTAAGAGTTAATCCCTTTAACCGACCTGGTTCAGCCAGTGTGATGTGGCGGTTTGAGTGTTGGACTAAAATACTGGGAGACCAGGGTTCAGATCCCTGCTTGGTCATGGGAACCCACTGGGTGACCATGGGCAAGTCACACTCTCTCAGCCTCAGAGGAAGGCAAGAGCAAAATCCCTCTGAACAAATTCTGCCAAGAAAACCCCATGATAGATAGGTTCACCTTGGGATTGCCATAAATCATGAATGACCCAAATTCACACAACAACACAACCCTTTGGCTGCAGTATTTGTAACCCACTTACTTTTTGTAGCTATTTCCAAAGGCGGTAGGTAGAATTCAAAGATAATAGCCATGTTAGTCTGTAGAATCAGTCTGTAGTTTCCAAAGGCATTCATTCATGTAGAATGTTTTACAGTACTCCAAGCAGAATGTAATCGAGGCATGTGCCACCGTACCTCCTCAGGACAATTCCCAATCCTCTCTGCGCTCAACATTTTCTACAAAGAGCTGGGAAAGTCTCTTAGGATTAGTTCATATTTCAGGAGAGCAATGGGCTGAGGCAAAACGAGAACACCATGTCTCAGGCTGCCTATTGAGTTCAAGGTACAGACAAGACTCAAATCTGGGATGTTCTGATTTGAAGCTCAGTGTCTTTGATGCCAGCTACACTACATAAAGGAATCAGAGGGGTGTTTTTCTTGAGGATCAGTACTGGAGTTAGTGGGCAACAGAATAACTAAAAAGTGGCATGGGAAGAGGGTCTCCCCTTCTCTCCTATACTTTGATAGCACAGCCAGAAGCACAGTATCTTATACTGGATTGGATGTATACATTTGTATGTTGCATTTGAGGATGTACACATTTATTAGTTTAATAAATGTGTGTCCAGCATACAAAATGCAGCTCTAGTATTCAGCTGGTAATGTAACTTCAATGTATTGGAATTATGGCCTCTTTTCCTTTTCTACTTTCCTTTTTTGAAAGAAAAATGGGACGGTTTTGCTGGTGCACTAGAATATCTGCCAGTCCAACCAGTGCTATCTTTAAAGAAGGGGGAAAAAATCCTGTAAAACATAAAGTAATGACCTAATGGCAAGGTTGTGGTTAATAATTTATTTAATTAAAGGTTTTACATTTTCTATGGCAGTTTATATCACACACAATAAGTGTTTGATAACAGAGTAATTCTTACCTTTAGGCTACAAACAATATATGTGAACCAAAATCACTACAGTAGGAATAATATATATTTAATTTCAAAAGATTTAGAACCAGACATATTGCTGGGTAAGCAAAAGATGCCTCCTAAATTCTGAATAATTTTTGTGTAACTCAAAAATTTGCAGGCAGTATTTTAAGTACAAACTTCTATGTAAGTCTAATTTCCAAAACATACTGCAGCAATAATCCAGTTTGAGATGGATTTAATTGCTCTGGCTCAGTGCTTGGGAATCTTGGGAACTGTAGTTTACTGTGCCACCAGAGCTCTCAGACAGAGAAGGCTAAATGCCTCAGAGAACTACAGTTCCCAGAATTCCCTAGCATTGAGCCAGGGTAGTTAAAGCAGTCTCAAACTGGATGATTTCTGCGGTGCAGATGCAGCTTGAACCAATGGAACTTTAGTTAAGTTTTCCCATTGATTAAATATGTATCCTCTACTAACAATTGGTTTAATGCCTCTGTCACCATGAACTAAAATCCAAAACACACTGCAGAAATAATCCGGTTTGAGACCACTTTAACTGCTCTGGCCCAATGCAATGGAATTCTGGGAATTGTAGTTTATTGTGGCACCAGAGCTCTCTGACACAGAAGGCTAAATGTCTCCCTAAATTACAGTTCCCAGAATTCCCTAGCATTGAGCCAGGGCAGTCAAAGCTGTCTCAAACTGGATTATTTCTGCAGTGTATTTTGGATTTTAGTTCATGGTGACAGAAGCATTAAACCAATTGTTAGTAGAGGAGACGCATTTAATCAATGGGAAAACTTAACTAAAGTTCCATTAATTCAAGCTGCAGTGTGTTTTGGACTTAACTTGTGAGTCTGGGGTAAAGAACCTTGAGAGATTAGAACAAGAGTGCTAAGTTGCAATACATTAGGAAGTGCAAGCCTCAGTGATAGTGAATTTTTATCACAGAATATATGTTAAAAGGCTTAGCTGGCATAGGGATATTTGCATTAGCAGTGAAAGTTTTGTGAAAGGCATTTGACAACAAGGTCAAAGTCAGTGCCTTCTGTGTTTAATTCTTCTCCTTCATTGATCATTTGACTACAGTTCCCATAGTCGTTTGTTGTTGTTGTGTGCCTCCAAGTCATTTTTTAAAATTTATGGCAACCTATCATACAGTTTTTTTTGACAAATTTCTTCAGAGGGGGCTTGCCATTGCCATCCTCTGAAGCTCAGAGAATGTGACTTGCCCAGTGGGTTTTTATACTCTAACAGGGAATCGAACCCTGATCTTGAGTCTTAGGGGGGTTGCAGACTTCCAGAAATAGTGCAAATTGAGTCTACTTTTAGGGTTAGGGTTAGTGCTAAGGAATCATGGGAATTGTTGTTTTTTCCCTGAGACTTTGAGCCTTCTCTGTCAGAGAGCTCTGGTGCCACAATAAACTACAGTTCCCATGTTTCCCTAACCCTAACCCTAAAAGTGGACTCAATTTGCACTATTTCTGGCAGTCTGCAACCCCCCGTAGTCCAACACTCAATCCGCTACACCACACTGGTTCTCAAATATTACTGAAAAATTCTGGATATCATCACATTGTGTCACACATTGGCACCAGGTAAAGTGAGCTGCAGTCCAGAAAAGCTGATGCTATAAAAAGTCTGTTGGCCTTTCAGGTGCCACAAAAATCTTTGCAATCGTGATGATAATAATAAAGACCAAGAAAATAGGCCGTCCAGGACTAGACTGGCAAATGTCACCCAGAGGACATTTACATCTACATCTCCGGTCCCTAGACTGTGGAATGACCTGCCAAAAGAAATTAGACAGCTGCATACGCTGTCTAAATTTAAAACACTATTTACAGACCTATCTCTTCCAGCAGGCCTACCCAGTCGATTTTATACTATGGATTTTAGATTGGTATATTTTAAATTTTATGTGGGTTGATTTTAATGTGTCCTAGGCTTCACTTAATGTGTTAAAAAGGTTTTATGAGTTTTAATTTATGTTGTAGACTGCCTCAAGCCTAGGGGAGAGGTGTGTAAGAAATCATCATCATCATCATCATCAGGCTCTATTTTAATGAGAGACCATGCTAAGGAAGAAAATGACAACTGAAGCTTTTGCAATTTTCTCATAAGGAGAGCTGGTGTGGCACAGTGTTTGAGCGTTGGACTAGGACACTGAGAGAGCAGGGTTCGAATCCCAGCTTGTCCATGAAACCCAAAGCACAGATTTACATTTGCATTAGTGTTTTTTGTTTTTCTTTGGTCATGTCCTACTACAATTTTCTGAATGCCCTCCATTTTGCAGTACCTAGTTGTCCTCTTTTGTGGTTAGGCTATCTGGTCACACTCTCTCACCCTCAGAGAATGGCAATGGCTTAGGGTGACCAGACTTGTCCTCTCATTTCAAGCTTCTATACAGGAAGAATTCCAAAATGTCCTCCATTTTGAGCATGACTGAGAAGCACGGATTTACATTTCTATGAGTGTTTTTAATTTTTCTTGGGTCATGTCATACTACATTTTTCTCGAATGCCCTCCATTTTGCGGTGCCTGGTTGTCCTCCTTTGCAGTTAGGATACCTGGTCATGCTTTCTCAGCCTCAGAGGATGGCAATGGCTCAGGGTGGCCAGAGGACCTGTCCTCCATTTCCTCCTTCTGTCCAGGAGGGATTCCAAAACATCCCCCATTTTGAGCAGAACTCAGCAGCATGAATTTATGTTTATATGAGTGATTTTACTTCAGGGGGACCAGATACGTCCTCCTCCTTGTCCAGGACATGTCCTCCATTTTGAGCATGACTTAGAAGCATGACTTTTCATTTATCTTGGTGTTTGTAGCTTTTATTTCGTAATGTCCTACATTTTTATTGAATGCCCTCCATTTTGCAATGCCTGGTTCTCCTTTGTGGTTAGGACATCTGGTCACACTCTCTCCGACTCAGAGAATGTCAATGGATCAGGGTGACTGAGGTCCTTCTCCTTTTCCAGGACACATCCTACATTTCCACTTTCTGTCCATGAAGAATTTCAGAACATCCTCCATTCTGAGTACAACTCAGAAACATGAATGTATATTTATATATGAGTGCTTTTAGTTCAGGGTGACCAGAAGTCTTCCTCTTCCTCCACCTTTTCCAGGACATGTCCTCCATTTCAACCTTCCCATTTTCAGCTTTCATTTGGTCATGTCCTATTACATTTTTCCTGAAAGTCCTCCATTTTGCAGTGCCTAGTTGTCCTCCTTTGTGATTAGGACATCTGGTTGCCCTGGCCACACTCTCTCAGCCTCAGTGAAGCTCTGAGTGAGGTGCTGAGTGATGACTCAGAAACATGGATTTACATTCCACAAGTGTTTTTAGCTTTTCTTTGGCCATGTCCTACTACACTTTTTCCTGAATGCCCTCGATTTTGCTGTGCTGTGCACAGGTCCTAACTGCAAAGGAGGACCAGGCACAGCAAAATCTGTTAGGACATCTGGGCCACCCTGGTCACACTCTCTCAGCCTCAAAGGATGGCAAAGGCTCAGGGTGACCAGAGGACCTGTTCTCCTCCTTTTTCCAGGACACCTCCTTCATTTCAACCTTCTAAAAAACGTCCTCCTGAGCATGTAAATGTAGATTGGGCATGACTGAGAAGCATGGATTTACATTTCTACGAGTGCTTCTAGCTTTTCTTAGGCCATTTCTTACCACATTTTTCTTGAATGCCCTCCATTTTGCAGTGCCTGGTCCTCCTTTTTCAGTTAGGACATCTGGTCACCCTGGTCACACTTTCTCAGCCTCAGGATGGCAATGGTTCAGGGTGACAAGATGTCCTCCTCCTCCTCCTTTTCCAGGACACGTCCTCCATTTCCACCTTCTGTCCACGAAGAATTTCAGAACATCCTCCATTCTGAGCACAACTCAGAAACATGAACTTATATTTATATATGAGTGCTTTTACTTCAGGATGACCAGAGGTTTTCCTCCTCCTCCTCCTCCTCCTCCTTTTCCAGCACACGTCCTCCATTTCAACCCTCCTTTCAGGAGCGATTCCAAAACGTCCTCCATTTTGAGCATGACTCAGAAGCATTGATTTT
This sequence comes from Phrynosoma platyrhinos, assembly GCA_020142125.1. NCBI lineage: Eukaryota > Metazoa > Chordata > Lepidosauria > Squamata > Phrynosomatidae > Phrynosoma > Phrynosoma platyrhinos. Next base: position 276,858,750 of record CM034703.1, read on the forward strand.
TATTTATAGACGAGTGCTTTAACCTCAGGGTGACCAGAGACACCCTCCTCCTTTTCCAGCCTTCCTCCCATTCAGGAGGGATTCCAAAACGTCCTCCATTTTGAGCCTGACTGAGGAGTACGGATTTACATTCCTACCAAGTGTTTCGAGCTTTTATTTTATCCTATCCCCCATTTTGTCTCGAATTTGGGAGGAGGGGGGGTGCCTTGGCCTCGGGTGGTCACTCTATCTCAGGGGTAGGCAACCTTTCCCCTTTAAGGGCCGAGGGACTTCAGCTCCCAGAATCCCAGGAGCTATTGGCCAACATGGCTGAGGCTTCTGGGAGCTGGAGTCCCTCGGCCCTTAAAGGGGAAAGGTTGCCTACCCCTGCTCTATATGTATGTGTTTACGTGTGTGGGGAAGCTGTGGAAAGCCGGCGTCGGCGCCGCGATGGACGAGGCCTAGACCAGGCCCAGCGCCTCCTCTTCCTCTTGGGCGGCGCAGCCATTAGGCGCTTAAGCGGCGGCGCTTCATCACTGACGGGCCGGCCCTCTCCTCCTTCCCGCCCAGGAGGCCGCTGACGGCGTGGAAGTACCGAGGCGGGATTTCCTGGGCCTGGCTGCTGGGAAGGAGGCGAAGGGAGGAAGGACGGGGCTTGTTGTGGTTGCTCCCGAGGAGGAGGAGGAGGAGGAGGAGGAGGAAGGGGAGCCGAGGAAGGAGCCCGCTGCCGCCATGCCTGGCATAGACAAGCTGCCCATAGAGGAGACGCTGGAGGACAGCCCTCAGGTGAGGGGAAGGAGAAAGAGGCCTGTTCATGGGCTCCTTGCTGCTGCTGCTGCTGCTGTTGTTGTTGTGTGCTTTCAAGACATTCCTGACTTATGGCCACCCTACCATAGGGTTTTCTTGGCAAGTTTTTGTTTTGTTTTGTTTTGTTTTTTGGCATATTGCCATCCTCTGAGGCTGAGAGAGTGTGACTCGTCCAAGGTCATCACTCCCGTAGGTTTCCATGCTGGGATTCAGAGGCTGGGTGGCCATCTGTCACAGGGGGTGCTTTGATTTTGAGTTCCTGCATGGCAGAGTGGGCTTGGACTGGATGGCCCTGGTGGTCTCTTCCAACTCTTATGGTTCTATGAAAATGGGTGCATCTAAGAAATGGGTGCATCTGCACTGAAAGGACGAGAGCCAGTGTGGTGTCCTGGTGTGAGTGATGGACTAGGACTCTGGGAACCAGGGTTTGATCCCCCTGTTTGAGTATAAAAAGCCACTGGGTGGCTTTGGGTAAGTCACACTCTCTCAGCCTCAAAGGATGGCAATGGCAAAGGCAAACCCATTCTGAAGACATCTTGCCAAGAAAACCCTATGATAGGGTCACCAGAACTCAGAGGTGACTTGAAGGTATACAACAACAAAAGTAAACTCACTGGGTGACCTTGAGCAAGTCATATTTTCTCAGCCCCAGAGGATGGCCATAGCAAACCCCTTCTGAAGAAGCTTGTCAAGAAAACACTACGATAGGTTTGTCTAAGGGGTGCCAGAAGTCAAAAATGAATTGGAGGCACAGAACAGCAACAACACTGTAGAAATAATGCAGCCTTGTCACCAATTTTAACACCCTGCTCCATCCCACAGAATCCTGGGATTTGTAATTTGATGAGGCTACCAGCTCTCGCTCTTTGGCACAGAAGACCTTGTAAAACTACACATCCCGGAATCCCATAGGCTGGAGCTGCAGCACTTAAAAGGATGTCAAACTGTATTATTCTACAGTGTAGATGCACCCATAGTGTTCCAGGGTTATCTCTGGCAGTCCCAGTTTGGCTGCTGTTGACTAGGGTGGCGGGGTGGCTGTGGTACATACTAGGTGTTGTCGTTGTTGTTGTGTTATGTCAAGCCATTTTCAATTTATGATGACCCTAAGCCATCATGAGGTTTTCTTGGCAAGTTTCTTCAGAGGGGCTTTGGCATTGCAGTCACCCAGTTGGGTTCCCATGGCCAAGGTGAGATTCTAACCCTGGTCTCCCGAGTCATCAAACCACTACACCACCCTAGGGGTAGTAATGATGGAAAATCTGTGTCAAATACATGGTAGAGCTAAACCTTTAGAGATGGGGGTCCTCTTTTCAAATCCTCACTGGCAGGTGCTTAAATAATACCAGCGTGCATTGCTCGTTCCCATGTGTATGTGACCCGAAGAATGAAAAGGCCACTTTTCTGGAAATTTTGGATGGTTTGGGCTCTAAGTCGGTTGAGAGGAGTGCCTCTTTAATAAAGAAATGTCAATAAACTTTTTTGAAGCCCTTGATTTTTTTGCAAGCTCCATGGTTTCAGTCAAGGAGAATGAACAAGGGCACTAGATCTAGATGAATTCTGTTCCTGTTTTGTTTTGTTTTTAATTGCTGTGCAACCATTTAAATTGCTGCCTCAGTTTCCCTACCGCACCCTTCTTCTTAGGTTAGGTGAACTTGTTTGTTGGTTGCTCTGAAATTATCATCTTAAATGCTGTGTCAACTGCATTGTCTTGTAGTGAAACCGGCTCAGAGATTAGGCTTCATATGCATTACTGCCATATATGGTATATTTATTTTTCATCATACCCAGATATGAATATGAGTACAGAATTTTTTTCTACTCTGTTGGTCTGAGAGTGTAATATTAAATACTTTCTGTTGAAATTATGTGGAATTGGTATTAACCACATTCTGTCTCAGACTGACAGTTCCTTGTTTGTTAATTCTCAAAAAGAGACTATTGAATTTGTTTACAAATAGTTATAGAAATTTGAGATTTTTATTTCAGCCACTGAAAAATTAGCATTGGGCCCAATCTGTAAAGGGAATGATGCTGAGCAATATCTTCTGGTTTCTCTGAAAAGTCAACTACATTGTCTCATTTGTTCCTGCATAGGATATTTTAAGTGAGGAGGTATTCTAAATACTTCCTGGGCTGTGATCTCCAAAACTATTTGAGCAGTGCTTGGCAGTCTATCCTTTTTGTTCTTAGGCACAGCAATTATTTTTGTGTAAATGTCGTGAAAGATTTTTACAGCTCTGTTAAATTGGCCTTTTTGAGTGCAGTGGCTTTATTATAATTCACATTGACACGGCACTGTTACTGCATTGTGTGAGTATTATTTATATCCTGATCTTATGTATTTTAACTCAGACATAAATGGTGATTACTTATCAGTAAGATTAGGATGACAGATTTAGTTTTTAATTCCACACTTTTTGTATTACTTATCTCTAAAGTTCTTTTGGAATCAGTTCTTAATATCATGCATATTGTTGTTAACTGCCTTCATGAGACCCTATGGATGAGACATCTCCAGGCCCCTCTGTCCTTTACTGCTCTGCCCAGCTCCTGCAAACTCATATTCATGGTCTCCTTAATGAAGTCCCACCATCTAGTATGTGGTTTTACTCTCTCTACTTCCCTCCATTGTCTTTTCCAACGAAACCCCTGGTTCAGTCTCAAGTTAAGCATGAGTTTAAGCAAGCCTCTAATAATTGACCAACCTTACTTGTTGGTTTAATGCTGAGCCCTCTCTGTATTGCAGCAAGAATGAGCACTGTGCTTGTGTGTGTTGCTACTTCCTGGTTTACAGTTTACCATGCTTTGGCATAATGGCAGGATATGTCTTTTCCTTGCCCTGAAACCCACAGTGAAACACTGGTCTATAAGGTTTGATCTGCATTTGCAGACTTGGTTCAAAGGGCAAACACAAGCTATAGTCTGGTACTTCCAGTATTATAGCAAATTATGATTTACCACAAGCCAGGAAGTAATTAAGTGCAGCCAGCAACAGATGGAAAAAATACAACTTCTAATAATAATATAATAATAATAATAATAATAAATTTTTATTTATATCCTGCCCCTCTGCCACGCAATTAGGGCAGCGTACAACATGTTAAAATTTCACAATAAATTAAAATCAATCCAGATATTGTACCATATTTCCACACCCACCCACCCCTTAAAAATAAATTAAACTAAAGCAAGTTAAAATAACAATTGTTAAAATATTCAGTACAAAATGCAATAAATTTTACAATACTAATATACAGAGTGGTGTTAATCAAGGTGGTAGAAGGGCGATGGTCAGATCTTCTGTCTTCTGGGCTGGGTTGTTATTCAGGGAAGGCCTGCTGGAAAAGATCCGTCTTAACTGTTTTTTTAAGGCTGTCTAGAGTGGTAATGAGACGGATCTCATCCGGCAGGCCATTCTATAATCTTGGGGCGGAGGCAGAGAAGGCGCTCTGGGAAGTCACCAACAGCCTAGTTCTCATAGGCTGTAACAGGCTCCTCCCAGAGGACCGAAGGGCACAGGGAGGATCATATGGAAGGAGGCGGTCCCAGAGATAGGTTGGACCCAAGCCATGTAGGGCTTTAAAGGTCATAACCAACACCTTGTACTGTGCCCAGAAACTAATGGGCAGCCAGTGGAGAGATTTCAGCACAGGTGTAATGTGCTCTCTCCTGGATATTCCCGTAACTAGCCTGGCTGCCATATTTTGAACTAGTTGAAGTTTCCGGGTTAAGCACAAGGGTAGCCCCATGTAGAGTGCATTACAGAAATCAATACGGGAGGTTACCAGAGCATGTACCACAGTTTTGAGATCCCTACCTTCCAAGAAAGGGTGGAGCTGGCGTATCAGCCGAAGCTGATAACAGGCACTCCTGACCTGTGAAGCGACGAATCTAGGAGTACCCCCAGACTGCGAACACAGTCCTTGGAGGAGAGTGTGACTCCATCCAGGACTGGAAGTTGTACTCCCAAACCTGGTTTTGGGGCCGTCACTGTTAGTACCTCCATTTTGTCTGGATTCAGTTTCAATCTGTTTTTCCTCATCTAGTCCATTACCTCTTTAAGACAGTCATTGAGAGGAGAGACGCCATCTGAAGTCTGAGCTGATGACTGGGTCATGGAGAAATATATCTGGGTGTCATCAGCATACCGCGCCCCATGTCTCCGAATGATCTCTCCCAGCGGCTTCAAATAGATGTTAAATAGCATTGGGGACAGGATGGTGCCCTGAGGGACGCCACAATTAAGGTCTGTTCTAGATGAGCAACTGTCCTCGAGCATCACCCTCTGGGATCTGCCCGAGAGAAAGGAACGGAACCGCTGCAAAGCAGTGCCTCCAATTCCTAAGTCTCTCAGGCGATCCAAGAG
>CM034703.1:276875496-276889461 GCA_020142125.1 Phrynosoma platyrhinos
GCCCCCGGCTCAAAAAGGTTGCCTACCCCTGGTCTACCCTATGCTCTCCCCAGTAAGAGAAAATAGGGGGTCATCGTATGTCCAAAGTCTCTAGAACTGGCTCTAGGAGTGTTCATGTAACCAGTTCTGGGGTTAGCTTTGGCTGCAGTGCATTTTTCTTCATTGGAGAGAACATGGGGTGAGTGAAGCTTCCTAGCTCTGAGCTTAAGCTTCAGGAAAGTTCTTGGATCAGAGTTGCCTCCTAGTTGTGGTGCCAGTTCTAGCAGGTACTGTGACCATAAAGCAGGGGTAGGCAACCTGCGGCCCGGGGGCCGGATGCGGCCCCACGAGGCCTTTGAACCGGCCCCAGGCTGGTCCTGCCGCCACCGCCCCCCCCTCGCCATGATGATATTGATTATTGTTGTTATTACTTGTTCTTGGGGTTTTCTTGGCAAAATCTTCACAGGGATTTTGCCATCATGGCTTTTCTGGGTCTGAGAGAGTGTGCATGCATATTTTTAAAATTTATTTTATTTTATTTTAATTATTTTAATTATTTTATTTTTTTGCTTCGGCCCGCCAATTGTCTGAGGGACAGCAACCCGGCCCCCAGCTCAAAAAGGTTGCCTACCCCTGCCATAAAGTGTCTGACCTCAGGAGGCATGGGTAGGATGTTAAAAGTCAGAAGCATGACTGTGCCTTCTGATATCATTTATCTCATGTACAAGTAAGGTCTAGGCTGATACCTGCACTCTGTTCCCTACCACAATATAATTTATACTATGAACAGTATTTGATAACTTGTTGTTTTGTTTTGTGCCTTCAAGTTGTTTTCAACTTATGGTGACCTAAGGCGACCATATCACAAGGGTTTCTGGAGCTGAGAGTGTGTGACTTGTACAAGGTCACGCAGTGGGTTTCCATGGCTGAGTGGGGAATCAAGCCCTGATCTAGAGTTGTAGCCCATATTGGCTATTACAGAGTGAAATGTATTTTTAGCATGACTTATGCAAGTTAGTAAATGAAAATTAATAAGTATAAGTAAATTTTAAAAAGTTTGGGAGAACCTATGAACATAACCTCCAACCCTCAAATGATAGTTTATTGTGCCCAAAAGCCAGATTCATATAACATATTTAAACCTGTTGTTGTTGTTGTTGTGAATCTTGGCTTGTTTTGGGGAGTTATCATGCTTCCAGATTTGGAAGGAACTTTGTTATCCCTTCACAAAGGGACATACTGGTGCAGTACAGAACAGGAGCAAACAAGCTGAATGAGCACTCTGCTTGTTAAAGGTGTGGTTTAATAGACAAAATGTTTGGCTCATTGTTTTATATGGATATGAGCATTGTGAATCAGGAGGAATCTGTATTTCCATACAAACGTGTCTGGCTTTTATTTCCTTAGCTCAGTTCTTGTCATGCAGTACTGTCAACTCAGTTAGCTGATGCCATGATGTTTCCCATTACCCAGTTCAAGGAAAGAGATCTAAAAGGTACAGTAGTTACTGACACAATTGGTGTGCTTACACAGTCATTTATTCAATGTCAGCATAGCTATCTTTATATCCCAAAATATAGTCCAGATATTAGACACATTGGTTTCATTGAATCTACTCTAGCTGTGACTAACAAATTTAGGGCTTCTGCTTGACAAGTGATACGTAAAAGCACTGTCTGTTTTAAAGAATTTGGACATGGCCATTGAGAATAGTTCTGGGAAAATGAGAGGCATTGGGGTACAAAGTTGTGGGGTAATTAAAAATAAACTATGTAAGAATACTGTAATATTCCTGCAGTTAAATATCTTGCCAATTAGACATCTTGAAATGTAAGAATGACATCTATGTGCATGTTTTATTTTGTTTTCTTTCTGAGTCCACATGGCTTCAATTGGAAGATTGATTTTTCAGTCCTAATGTTGTGTTCAGTGGTTGTACAAATAAAATGCACCACTTTTCTTTCCTTCCACCATCCCTGTAAGACCACCCCATCCCTTGGAAAACCTCTCCAGAGGGTTGGGAGGCTCCCCTGAACAGTGGATACCTATTTCATAGAGGGCAGTTTTTGTGATAGGAAATCCCCAAATTGAGCAGATGGGTGGGTAAAATTGGTTCTTTCTCGCGGTGTCTCTGTGTGTCTCACTTGTGTGAATTCTGCATCTGTGCAGGGTTCTGTTATAGAGCCTTCTATAGACTTTTTGGAGGGAGAGTGCCCTCTCACTTCAGTGTTAAAGCTTTAAGTTCTACTTTGAGTGGAACAGTGACAGAAACCATGAGACTTGGTCTTTCCTTGGCTTTGGGAACTTATCTTTATAAAGTTTTCCTTCTTTTCCCTTACTTAGTTTTTCCTGCCTTTCCCTGTTTGTCTTTTTCCTTTTTGCCTCTCCTTCACCAGGAGTTGGAAGAAGCTCCACATATGGACAGGCACAGCCTCTATTTTCTCTCCTTGAGGGAACAACATGGGACCTAGTTTTTATAATGTCAGTTCTAATAGGGTTGATCATCTAAAGTCGTTGTCTGTAAGATACCTTATTTTCCTGCATATAAGACTACTTTTTAACCTGCAAAATTGGTGGTTAAAGTGGGGGGGTCGTCTTATACGCCGGGTATAAGGATAAGGAGGATAGAGGTGCTAAAACTCTATATTTTGGCTGGAAAAATGGGGGGGTCGTCTTATACACCGGGTCGTCTTATATGCCGGAAAATACAGTAGGTTTCTTTGTTTATGATGTTGGCTTTGCCAGAGAAATTGTCCTTTGGCCAGAATGGTTTGGCCCATTGAACAGTTGTTGTTAGTACTTAGGTTTTAGAACCAACTGTTACAATTTAGACAGAATCTGTAGCTATGATTCTTTCCGAGGAAAAGGCATCTCAGCCACTCAAAGAACCACAGATAAGCAACTGGCTTTTGTGCAAATTACCACCCACTTGCACAAACATTGTAGAGAACCCTTTAATCATAGTGGAACATTATAGCCTTTTAAAAACTTGTTATCACTTTGTTAAAGATTAGTACAAGTCAGGTGAACCAAAGTTTACATTAGTAATATAGTTTACATTAATATTACCATAGATAAAATTGCAATAATATTACATGGCTGCTTAAAGGCAATATTTTAATTTCAGAGATACTGACTTTAAAAGAAGTTTTCCAGATCTCAAGCAATGGTAAGTAAGACTTAAATCTTAATTTCTTGGTGTGCTTTTTATTTTATGATGTATGATTGGACTGTTGTGAATAGCAAGGTTTTCCTTGACATTTAGTGAGTGGGCATTTTCATTCTGTTAGTTGATAAAAAGAGTATTTTATGACATAAAATATATTAAAAGAGCTTTCACAAACCTGGTTCCCTTCCAATACGTTGAACTGAAATTGCCTTCATTTCCAGATGTTTTCTGGATCTGTTGAGGATGACATTATTAAAATCAGGCTTTTTTTACTTATCTTTCTCAAACTGTGGAAATATTTCTGGAAGAACTAAAATATCAGAAACATTGTAGTTTCGATTTTGAATATTTCTAGCAAATCCAATAGGAATGGGAAGGAAAGAAAAGAGCAACAATTTCTAATTATGGTTTTATTGTTGTAAGCTGCCCTGATTGGGTCCCCAAAGGGCGGGATATAAATAAATTTTATTTATTTATTTATTTATTTATTTATTCATTCATTATTAATTTCTGTGATATTTTGTTTTATAGTTAATATAATTTTAATATAACTTTGCATTTAATTAAAATGAAACATGACTTCTGTGAAGGTTAATTTCATCTTGAACATGTCACTATAACTTGAATGCAGTGTAATTTTCTTTTTCAGACCATGATGCTGCCATCACCAGATATAGTCGGCTGTCAAAAAAGAGAGAGAATGAGAAGGTTAAATTTTCTATTCAATAGCTTGCTTTCACCTTCTAAAATGGCTGTAGCAGGAGCGAGTAATTCTTAAATTGTACCTGGAAGCCAAGAAGAGACAGAGGTAGTTAGTACTTGGATGGGAGAGTGCCAATGAATACTAGGTGGTGTAGGCTATATTTCAGAGAATTGAACTGGCAGAAGCATCTCTTGAGTATTCCTTGCTTAAGCAGACCCCATGGGATTGTCATAAGAACAGGCCATGTCAGGGCACACGCACACACACGTAGTTGATGGTTATAAATGGTTATATACTCTTAACAATTCAAGCTATTGTACAGAAAACAAAACCTGTTTTCCCATGTGATGTTGCCATGTGGATATTTTTAAATACTTTACATTTCTGGTCATTAAGATCAGAATGAAAGACAGAGAGAAATTATTTTTTTAAAACATGAATGTTTATTTTAGATCTTTCTCAGTTTATAAGGAAATTATTGTTTCATAAATTCTGTATGACATCTTTTTATATTAAAGCGTTCTGTCGTGAGTCAAACATTCTGTTTCTTTGTTTCTTTTTAGGTCAAATATGAAGTTATGGAAGATGTGTACACGTCCCGAAAGAAACAACATCAGACTATGATGCATTATTTCTGTGCATTAAATACTCTGCAGTATAAGAAGAAAATTGCCATGTTAGAACCCTTATTAGGTTACATGCAAGCTCAGGTGAGTATCTGTAGAAATAGGAGTTTTGAAATTATTTGTGTGAGTAAATTACTTTGCTTAAATAAGTGAGCATTTGTTGTTAAGAGTTACTGGATGTCCCACAGCGACAATACTGCAGAGACAACTGTGATGTCCCTTCACTGCATTTTGGATTTTGTTGTGTCAGTCAAAAATTTCTGAAGTGTCCATGGCAATCCTTGTGTTCTGTGTTCTGAATTTTCATGGCACCAACATAAAATGTGATTCTACAAGTAAGAGGGACAAAAGAAGGAAAAAAAAAACCAGGCTTGACAATATCTGACAGCAGTGCTCTGAACATTCAAGCTTCTTCTGTATCTACAAACCAGTACATAAATCTGTCTCTCTAAATAAAACAGACAGACCGAGTATCTCTATCTTTAACTGAGTATCTCTTTTAGAGAAAAGTAAGCATATATAAACACAGGTTGAACGTGGTACAGTTCATCCAGAAGTGGCTCTCCCTTCTTGTAAACAAGAAAAAAGTAAATCTTTTTCTCAAGTTTATCTTTATTTATGGCACATCTACACTGTAGAAATAATGCAGTTTGACATCATTTTAAGTGCTGTAGCTCCATCCTGTGGCATCCTGAGATTTGTAGTTTTACAGGATCTTTAGCCTTCCCTGCAAAAGAAGGCTGGTGCCTCACAAAACTGCAAATCCCAGGATTATGTAGGACAGAGTCATGGCAGTTACAGTGGTGTTAAACTGCATTATTTCTACAGTGGAGGTGTACCCTTAATCATATGGTGTGGACTAATTTCTTTCTTGTGTATGAACAGTGTATTTTGTGTCTTGCCTTAAGTCTAAAACTGAATTTTATATCTGCATGAAGAAAATTATATGTTTTAATATAAATTATATATTTTAACAATTTAATTGTCCTTTTTTAAAAGATAAGCTTCTTTAGGATGGGCTCAGAAAATTTTTCTGAACAGCTGGAAGAATTTTTAACAAATATTGGAACAAGTGTTCAAGAGTAAGTTAAGTTTTTTCCTCCTAGAACCAGTGCATCAACACCTCTTTTTAAAAAGATCTCTTACAGTTCTTATAACTAAAAGTTTAAAACTTCTCCTTGTTTTTTTAGGGTTCGCAAGGAAATGGATCATGAAGTAGAAATAATGCAGCAGACTATAGAGGATTTGGATATAGCCAGTGACCCACTCTATTCTCCTGACCCTGATACTACAAAATTTCCTCCACAAAGGAACCTTACTCGAAAAGCTGGTTATCTTAATGCAAGGAAGTAAGAACCAATATTTTCTGTACAAGAGTTTGAAAAGCTCAGGGGACTAAATCCAATTTTAGTCCTAATTAAAGTAGACCCATTGAAATAAATAAATATGTAAGCCGTATTTATTTCAACAGATCTACTCTATTCAACAGATCTACTCTACTCTACTCTACTCTATCTACTCAATAAAATGGATTTAACCCTTTGTTAGCAGTGGTCTTGCAAACTATCTTGTACTTTAAAATGAGACAGGTGGATGATTTCTGACATATTCCAGATAAATTATATATATATATATATATATATATATATATATATATATATACATATATGTGTGTGTGTGTGTGTGTGTGTGTAATAGTTTAAAGCCACTCTTCCTGTGGATATCATATATTATCTATTACTGTGGCCAGTTTCTGTGACGATGTTCAATATTGTATTGGCAACTTTCCTGGTCCATTTTTTAACTCTTGTTTTCAGCATTCACACTTTTTAATATTATTATTATTATTATTTATACCGTGCCCTTCTGTTAAAACAATCGGGGCGGCTTACAACAATTAAAATTACACCAAATACAAACCAAACCCTAGGACCCTCCCTTCCCCCCCATTAAAAAGGTATTAAATACACATATTAAAAATTAACATAAAATCTCAAGAAAAAAAAATTAAAATGATTAAAACAATTAAACAGACAAATACAAGCCGTGAGCAAGCAAGAGCAGAAAGAGGTGAGGAGACACTGCTCCTGAGGCCGGGATCTAATTAAGCTAATCAGGAAAGGCCTGTCAGAAGAGATCCGTCTTCAGAGCTTTTTTGAAGCTGCTTAAATTTGTAATCTGACAGATCTCGTCCAGCAGGCCGTTCCATAATCTGAGGCGGTTACTGAAAATGCCCTCTGGGAGGTTGCCGACAGCCTAGATTTTAATGGCTGGACCAAATTCCTCCCAGAGGACCGGAGTGCATGGGGAGGATTATATGGGAGGAGGCAGTCCCGAAGATAGGATGGACCCAAGCCATTTAGGGCTTTAAAGGTGATAACCAACACCTTATACTGGGCCCGGAAACTAATAGGCAGGCAGTGGAGAGATTTTAATACCAGAGTTATGTGGTCTCTCCTAGATGTTCCGGAGACCACTCAGGCTGCCATATTTTGTACTAATTGAAGTTTCCAGACCAAGCATGAGGGTAGCCCCATGTAGAGCACATTACAGAAATCCAGATGTGAGGTTACCGGCGCGTGCACCACATTTTCAAGGTCCCTTACTTCCAGGAAAGGGCGCAGCTGGCATATCAACCAAAGCTGATAACAGGCACTCCTGACCATTGTGTTTACTTGATTAGTCATCAGGAGCGACGAGTCAAGGAGTACCACCAGACTGCGAACACAGTCCTTTATGGAGAGTGTGACCCCGTCCAGGACTGGAGGTTGCAACCCAATTCCTGGTTTCCGGGCCGCTACTGTTAGCACCTCCAATTTGTCTGGATTCAGTCTCAATTTGTTTTTCCTCATCCAGCCCATTTTTTACAGTACTTGGATTAACACGCATAGTTCTACCCTTAATGTTCAACAGTTTTGTAAGGAAATATGTTACACTGAAGTGGTTCAGTACACCTAGGTAGACCCATAACAGCATTGAGGATTTGAGTCTAGCACACTAATTCTTTCATTGGTTTATGTAGCTGATCTTGTTTGTAAAATCTCATGTCACATTACTAATTTTTAGGATGCCTTGGGGTTCTCTGGTTGAGTAGGCACACGTGGGAGAACACTTGAACCTTCATTTAATATGCTTGTCGCAGCAGCTAGCACTTCACAAAACAAAGACATTATTCAATTTTAAAAGTGGATTGTCTCTTTGGAATTTTATTTAATTTCATTTATTTCTTACCTTTCTTCCATGGAGTTCAGAACAAAGTACATGGCCTTCCTTCTTGTGCACTTTATCTTCAGAACAATCTTGTGAGATGAGTTAGGTTGAGAGTGTTGACTGGCTCAGTGTCACTGAATGAACTTTAGTACTTCCTGATAGTTCTGTATAGAGGTTCAATAACAACTTCAAATGAAGCATTTTCAGAGAGAGAGTTTGTGTTGACATAAAAAGGAAAGTGGGAGGCGAGAATGTGACAACCCTGTATCACCTTACAGGACTGTTTGAAGCTTTATGGTGAATATCACAAATTGAGTCTTTTTGTGTGCTGCAATCCCATCCCTACAACTATGTAACTGTTAACGTACCTGGGTTTGACATTAACTCTGTCAGTATGCCTGAAGCAGATTGAAATCCATGGAAGTTCAGGTTTAAATGAATCAGTCTTAAAAGTATTGCTAGATTCCTCCTTTCCTCCCACCCCCTCCCCTTTTTCTGTAAGTGAAGTTTGTCTGCAGTTAATCTCACTACTTTTGGAACTTGAGTGTAGGCCATTCTTTCCCCCCCATTGATTTTTATATTTGCTTCATCATCCAAGTTTTCTGTACTTGTAGAAGCCTTAATGAGCCTTCTCACTTTCCAAATTCAGCCATCTCACTGGCTTTACATAACAGATTCTTTGAATATTTCTGACCATGCTAAATTGGAACCCCTGTGGGCTGAGACCTGTGACAAATAAATCTTTCCTGTGGCCATATTCATCTGCAGCTATGAACAGTTACTTTTCTACGTAATTAATTCCAGGATATTTTTGAATGAGAGAGGATGTAGGAGGTAATTGTGATTGCTTCAAAGCCAAAATAATATATAAAGCAGTACCCTTTAAAATAAGCTATCAATAATGTACATTTGTATAAACTGTATTTATTTGATTTCCATACTACCTTTATATTTGGTCACTTGGATACATTTATTTATTCATTGTTTATATTTCAACATTTCAACTATGTATGCATTTTATACATAGTATCAGACTTTTTCTAATAGTCCAGATAAAATTCAGTCTGGTATTTTAAAGATAGATATATTATGACAATCTACTTTCTTATTTCAGTAAAACAGGGCTCATGTCTTACAGCTGGGACAGACAGTTTTACTTCACTCAGGGTGGAAATCTAATGAGCCAGGCAAGAGGTGATGTAGCTGGAGGGCTTGTTATGGATATAGACAACTGTTCAGTCATGGCTGTGGACTGTGAAGATAGAAGATACTGCTTTCAAATAACCTCTTTTGATGGCAAAAAGTATGTATTTATGCCTACTTTTTCTTAGCTAATGTTTCTGTTGAAAAACAATGTTGTTTTTGCTTCTTTGGATAGATTTTCTTTTTTAAAAAAGGGAGCTTAGTATGGGTAGATGGGCAGAAAGAGATGTGACATGAATTTTTGTTTTTAACTGAACTGGGAAAATAGCCATTGTATAAAACTGATTGGCTGCTGCCATGCGTAGGAAGGTGTATGATAGTCTCCTATCCAGCCTCTCCCCCAAACCCACCTTTTCTTAACTGTAGTCCCTTGAACCCAGGTATTTCCTTTGGAGGACTTCTCTGCTCATAATGTCATTGTTGTGCAACTAGCTATACGGAAAGAGTTGGATGCTTGTCTGCTGCTCCCACCAGTCTTTTCTAACCAGGAAAGGACTGGGTTCACGGGGCAGGTTGGTCATTGCATGGTCAGTAGAGAATTCCATGCTCCTCAGTGACCAAAAAAGTGAATTTCAGTGACTTTAGACTGATGCACGCCGGGAATTCACCAACAGGATACCATCTATCATTATTAGTGAAGTACAAAGTGTTGTTTGCATACAATACAGTAAGTCAGTTGATTAGGGCTTGATATATTCTCTGTAGGGCCAAAGTCTTGCAACAATAGATATCTCATGGTTTGAGATTCTTCCTCACATTTTCATTTGTATCACTGAGTAGTTGCCTCAAGACCTTTGCTCATGTACACAGCTGGGTATGTGCCACCTCTAGGGGCTGACACCCACCAACATACTGATGAGTACTCCAAATGTAAAACATTTGGACTGTTCTGTTCTGAGTTCAGAGAGCATTAACTGTTAATTATGTTTTAAATAAAGAAATATTTTGACTAAATGCAATATAACTTTCAATAAATCAAAGATTTGTTTTTCTTTCATGATGTACAGCTAAATTTTTAAATCTCTTTTTCTTCAAGATCTTCTATTTTGCAAGCAGAGAGCAAAAAGGATTACGAAGAGGTAAGCTACGAAGTGTCATGGAGAGTAGGGGAGCAGTAAACAAACATTCAGCTCTTTTAGCAGTGGTTCTTAACTTTGGGGGGGGGTCTTCATCCTTTTTACAATCTGACAAGCTGTGCACCCACTCCCCAGGAAAATTGTTATTGTTGCATATGTTCAAATCATTTCCAACTTACGATGACTCTGAGGGGAGCCTATCAGAGGGGTTTCTTGGCAAGATTTGTAGAGAGGGGGTTTGCATTTGCCTTCATCTGAGGCTGAGAGTATGATTTGCCCAAGGTCACCCATTGGGTTTCTATGACTGATCAAGGTACTCAAACCCTTGTCCTCAGAGTTGTAGTCCAACACTCCAACCATTACACCATGCTGGCTCTCCTTTTTAAACTTTCAGATATATTTTTATAAATTCAATCAATCAATCAATCATTTTATTACAGCCATTAGGCCAGTATAAAGACACATGTATAAAAAGCACAATAAAACACAATAGTACATCTGAATAACATATGGCTCCTTATTAAAACATGGTAATGGCCATAATACCAATAGAGTAATAACTACCTGAATAAAATCATTAATTAAACTAAATTATAGCATTTAACATAATAATTAAAAAAAAAGTCCCTTGTAACTATCCAATAAATTTAGTAGTTAAACAAATGAAGAACGGATAAGTTGATCTACATTTAAGCATTTGTGATATCAATACGACAACTAGATCTCATATAAAGTACAATCAAATTCTCTGTCACAATGGCAGGTTGACCATTTCTTAGTAGATTTGGCTTATAATTCAGTATTTACACTACGGCCGTACCCTCCCAACACTATATTTTATAAATTATATAAATAATTTATATTTATCATTTTAAAATAAATATATAATTAAAAAAAAACATTTTCCCCAGGAAAATAAACCAAAAGTATATAATTTATTTAATTGCATTGAAAATTGATTTCCTTTATGGAGAGTAGTTTGGGGGGAGAAAATACAATGAGCACTTGAAGTTTTTGTCAAGACCATGTGGCACCCTGGTCTGGAAAATGACATGGATGTGGCCACTGAGAGGAACTGGAGCAATAGTAACAGGGTTACTACAGTTCAAGTGACAGGTACATAAGTCAGCATTTGGCAAGCTGTGCATCATGGGCAGTCTGATGCAACATGCACAGTGGATGAGAGAAGCCAGGTATGCATCATGGGAGATCTGATGCAACATGCACAGTGGATGAGACAAGCCAGGTATGCATCATGGCAGGTCGGATGCAACAGTCCTGATGCAACGAACGCTGGGGATGAATCCAGCCAGGTTTCATTAGTGCATGGCTGTCACATGTTCTCAAGAGGACTGTATCTCCGTTGTTGGTTGTGGTTGGTGGTTGGCAAAGCACTTTGATAGTCTATATAGCTGTGAGTATTCAAGATGGACGTCTGATACTCTGTGTATCTTTGTAAATATTTGCAACAAAGATTAAAGCCCTCACTGAGTGAAGCCTCGCTGTTCATTTCTCCAAGCTGAAAGCAGCATCTGCACATGGGAGGATTTTTCCTGTGTTGTCTGGAGCAGACTTCACAAAAGACCAGTTTCTGGGCATTCCTGCATACGTGCATCTACTCTGCATGTGTGTATGCTAAATCCTGCTGTCTGCATACCCTAACAGTTTTTACCTTAAAATTGAATGTAACAGGAAAAACATGAAGTAACAAGGAAAACAAAATATCAATTTTTTGACAATTAATGCATTTCACTGAAGACCATTAATGGATCTGCTTAAGAAGCTCTTTAAAGACACACTTCTGACACAACTATGCCCACCTTCAAAAGCTTATGCTGCATTTAGCGAGTTAATCTTTTAAGGTGCTACAAGATCTCATTTTTTTCTGTAGCAGAACAATTCAGATAGTCTTTGGAAGGTGTAAAAACTGCTACCAAAATCAGATGTCTTTTTGTTTGTTTGTTACTTAAGTCCTACTAATAGAAACTGATCTGGTAGGACAAGACAGTTCTACAAGCAGAGGCAAAAAAAACACTATTTGAAAGGGAAGGAACATAGAGATTCATAGAACTCTGAGGGTACAGGTTCCTAGGGCAGTGTTCAAATAGCCCAAAGGTTTTCACTAAAGCAGTGTTTTTTAAAACTCCTCATCCCTTCACACACATTGTAAAACTTATATCTCCCAAACACGTCCCAAACTCTTTTCTGTTTCCTTTGTCTCGGAAGTCTGCTGCTATTCAATAGGAGCTGGGATATTGGAGTAATGACAGCTTTTAAAGCAATTCAGGCACAGGGCACAAAACTAGTTGAACTGATTGTTGAATTCTGACCATCATTTCCCTGAATTTGTGGACAATCTAGATCAAGGGTAGGCAACCTTTCTGAGCTGGGGGCCGGGTTGCTGTCCCTCAGACAATTGCGGGGGGGCGAAGCGCAATAAAAAAATGAATGAATAAATAAATAAATAAATAAAAATTAAAAAATTTAAAAATATGCATGCATACACTCTCAGCCCCAGAAAAGCCATGGCAAAACCCCTGTGGAGATTTTGCCAAGAAAACCCCAAGAACAAGTAATAACAATAATCAATATCATCATGGCGGGCGGTGGGGGGCGGCGGCGGCAGGACCGGCCTGGGGCTGGTCCAAAGGCCTCGGGGGGCCACATGCGGCCCCCGGGCCTTAGGTTGCCTACCCCTGATCTAGATAGACATCTGGAGAACATCTGATTGAGGAAGATGGAACTAGACAAATCTATCGTGACATAATATCATAATTGTAGAAGTATTATATAGATGCTGAAAGAACTAGGGAAAAGAAAGGTGCCTGTCAGCCATATCTTGTCCGAGGCTTTAAATTCTATATCATGACCACTGTTTTCACCTAATTATTAAAGTTTGAATGTATGCACTATCAAATTGTCAACAATTTGTTGAAGAACTGAATAAGTATTCTCAAATAGTTTATATTAAGGGTAGTAACCAAGTATTGTTGACCAAAAAGTCATTAGCTGATTATCACCACCTGGTTTTTTGCCATCAGAAGGATGTTTCAACACAATTTTATCTCTCTCAAAAAATAAATTGTTTCAAATGCATAGGAGGCATGTTACCTGAAGAAATGGGGTGAAAAATATGTATGTAGAAAATTATTATGAGCCATTATAGACAATTGTTATGGCTGTTATAGACAGTTACACTTTTTGACTTTATTTTTCAGTGGATATGCACGATAAACAACATCTCCAAACAGATATACCTGAGTGAAAACCCAGAGGTAATGTGAATTAGTTAATTTTTTTAATGTCAAAATAAATGTAAGCATAGATTTATGGCTTCTGTTTTGCCATATAGCTGTCAGTAAGAATTCTTAATGTCCTAGTTGACATTCAGATGCAAGTGAAAGTGAACAGTTTTTTTGTAATATAGCGTAATGTAATGCATTTCTTCATTTTGCTTCCAACAACAGGAAATTGCTGCACGTGTAAATCAGTCAGCTCTAGAGGCTGTCACTCCCTCTCCTTCCTTCCAGCAGAGACATGAGAGCATGAGGCCAACTTCGTAAGTTGCAAAACAACAGATCTTTTAAAATTAACATGTCCTGTAAATCACTGTTTGCAAGTTTCCTTATTTGAAGGCTTTGTGAAGGCTATTCTAAAATATTATTGAAGGTTAATTTGAGTTTGCTTTAAATTGTCTTTCATTTGCTAAAAGCCTTGACTGGTGTACCCTTTAAACCTCTCTAGACAGTATTGTTGAGACTTCTGTCTTTAAAGACTTTGTTTTTGAGCACTGTTACATCAGCAATGTCAGACTTTGAATTGGAAACTGTTAATCCTTCCCTCTACAAATTTGAGGCAGCCTCAGTTTCACTTTGGTTAGATTCAGATTTCTCACCAAAGATGAACTCATCCTTCTATGAAGCTCAACCTAGTAGTCCTTCTCTTCTTATGCCTACACCTCACTCATCCATTAAAAAAGCAGTGGCACAAACTTGACAT
>CM034703.1:276898927-276909692 GCA_020142125.1 Phrynosoma platyrhinos
GGAGACAGACTGGAATTTTGTACCTTTTAACCCCATCTACATATAGAAGCTGTAATTTGGTTTCTCGGACAAAAGACTGTCATCTATCTCCATGATGATGATGATTTAAATTATATTTTGTAGTATTAATACAAAGAGTGGCTAATTGATACTCCACCAGAGCAGTTCCTACATCAGCTGCATGGTCCATGCATGCATCTCTTAAGGAGGACAGGGCTGTCTTTTTCTCTGTGGAGGAGTCAACAAGAAGACAGAAGCAGGAAGCAGGAGGAGGAATTATACTGTTAAATGCCACTCCATGCCAAACAAGACAGCACATTCATGGTGTTCCATTTTATTAATTTTTGCTATGGTAATCCTATTATCATTTGAGATTAAGATTTGCATCCCTGGTGGAAGCTATGGAAGCCCTACTGTTTCACCATGGGCAAGCCACTCTCTCTCAACCTAATAAGTGACAAAGTTCCTTTGAATCAATCATGCCAAAAAAATCTAGGATTGGGGTTGCCATAAGTCAGAGTCAAGTTGAAGGCACATGACAACAATGATAATTTCACCATATTCAAGTGAATGTCTTCATCTATTAAATTAATTTAGTTTCTGAGAGACCACCAGTATGTTGCTATGTCTTATGTGTCAGACTTTGAATTTTCATTCTTTCTTCCATCCTTCTCTAACAGTTCCCATTGCCAAATGTAGTTTTGTATGCCACACACCAGGAGAACAAACGCCTTTTTGGATTTGTACTTCAGACATCAACAGGGAGAGCAGATAGCAGACCAACATCTGTCTGCTACATATTTGAATCGAATAATGAAGGAGAAAAGGTATTTATGTCCCAATTAAAGTTCTTGAATAAGCAAACCTGTTCTGAATCATTAAATGATTTAAATTCGTCATTAAATCACATCCCTTTAAAGACTAGCACATTTTTTATCCTTACTGCTTTTCCATTTTTTCTTCCATTTAGATCTGTGACTCTGTAGGAATTGCAAAACAGATTGCTTTTCATGCTGAATCGGTAAGACTTTAAATTGCAATAAAATCTATAGGCATTTTGTAGGCTCCACATGAACAATGAGCTGAAGAAAGCTGTAGGATACCTCATTAGGTGTCTGCCATAACACACTGTTCTGCCAGTCCTTTTTTATAAGTGAGCTGCTATTTTCCTTGTGAGTCAAAAACAGTATGCTGTGACAGATGATGTATGTAAGGAAAAGATAACTAAGCAAAGCAGTCTGCATTCAAACATAGTAAGAGGAGGCAGAAATATTCTAGGATAGCTAGTCAGCAGAATATCTAAGCATTTAAAAAAAATTTTTTTCTTGTCCAGTTTTTCATGCCTCTAGACGTGAGTGCTATCAACATAAAACAATCGTGCTTTCTAAAGTGATGCTAAACTTGAGTAAAGAAGATCTGGATTGCAAACTGAGCCAAAAAAAAATATAAATAACAAAATCTTCCATTTAGAGATTGTTAATAATTGTTAACATTATCAAGTCACCAAGTTAGTTATTGGAATGGTTACCGGTTTTGTAGTATGGTGATGTGGAAGTGAGTGTTTCTTTTAGGTTCATGCAGGTAATTCCCCTAGTATGTATTGAAGTGAACCAAGATACAGTTTTTGTTGAAATATTTAATATCTGGATCATTATTTTGATGTAAAAGTGTTTAAAAGAATCGTACAAAATATACCAACGTACACATTTTCCCATTATTTATTCGTTACAGTATTTACACACAATATTAACTTTTCAGGATCGTAGAACATCAGAGAAGCAGAAAGAAATAGAGAGAGTAAAAGAAAAACAACAAAAGGAACTCAGTAAACAAAAACAAATTGAAAAGGTATGTATTTGATAAATGTTTACCTGAAAAGAACACTAGATTATTTTTTTAAAAAATGTTTCTGTTTATGGAAGAAAATGTGTTTCTGTATTTAATCCAAGAGATTTCTTAATTTAATCGGAATACAGATCCAGCCTTAGAGCTTCTGTGACCTTGGACTTCATAACAGTAGATCAATAAAAATTATGAATCATCTGGAGAAAATGAACTGACAGTCTTCTCCCCCACATCACTAGAGTTTGAACTTGCCTAATGACTGCCAGTAGATTTGGGGAAGACAAGACAAAGTACTTGCTCACACAACACCCAGATAAGCTCTAGAATCTTCTAGTAGAAGATGTGATGGTGGTCATTGGTTTTCATGGAGGCTATATAGAACCCCTGACATTCAGTTGAAAAATCCAGTTGTTGGGAACAGGCCTATTGGCTTCTTCATTGCCCTACTTTTGGACTTCAAGTAAGTCTATTGTTGGTGTTGTTGGAACTGTGATGGCAGACCAAAAGGGCTTTTTGATCTGAATTGTACTTTTCATGGGCGATTATATCCTGACATTCTACCCTATATGACAAATATCATGCCCTACATACGCCTCTGTATCTACATTATGACATGTATGCTAATTGATTATCCCAGGATCTCAGAAATAAAAGGGCTGTGATAGATTGTTTCTAATTTTGTACTGTTGCTGCTAATTTTACTATTTAGTCTAGTATAGTGGTGGTGAATCTATGGGACACGTGGCAGAGGGGGCATTCAGAGCCCTCTCTGTGGGCATGCGCACCGTTACCCCAGCACAGAGTTCGCCAGAAATCCAGAGAGACGCAGTACTTAGTAATAAATAAGTGGATTTTGGGTTGCAGTTTGGGCACTCAGTCTCTAAAAGGTTCAGCACCTCTGGTCTAGTACACACAAAAGCCCTTTTGGATCAGACCAAAGACCTAACCACACATCTTGTTTCCCAGTGGTTTACCAAGTACCTATGTATTGGCCACAAAAGAACATGTGAGAGCAGTATCACCATTCTGCTGCTGTTATCCAGAATCAGATGTTCAAAGATGCGCTGCTTCTCATCTCAGGGGAAGCCTTATCATGATAAGTAGTTATTAATAGCCTGATTCTCCACAAGTGTGTCTAATCTCCATTTAAAGCCTAGCTTAGTTGATGGCCATCACCACATCTTCTGATAGCAGTATAGCTTAACCATGTGCTTTGTGAAAAAATACTATTTTATATGTATCCTGGATCTCTCACTGTTAAATTGCATTTGATGACCCTGGAATTATTAAAAATGGAGACAAACCTTTTCTTTCTTGGTCATTAAAGGTATGGAGCAAGTAGAGAAAGCTTAATCCAGTTCTGTTGTAGGCAAGGCAAAGCAACAGAGACTGGCTGCATCTGCACCGCAGTAATAATCCCGTTTGACACCACTTTAACTGCTATGGCTAAAGGTTATGGAATTCTGGGAATTATATTTTTTTGTGGCACCAGAGCACTCTAAGAGAAAAGGCTAAATGACTCACAGACTACAGTTCCTAGAATTCCATAGCATTGAGCCATGACAATTAAAGTGGTATCAGATGGGATTATTTCTGCAGTACAGGTGCAACCTGTGTTCATCTAGAGGAGGAGGCATCTCATTTAGTCTTTTAACTCTGCATTCTAAAAAGAGCAGGGTTAACTAGATTGTTTCTGCTACCGTACCTTTTTTCTTGATTTTCTTGATTTTCCTTTTCTCCTCATGTTATCAGTTCTGAACCTGTAGGGCCCGCAGGGAAGAGGTATTCCAGCACTGAAATAAAGAAGATGTGGACTTGAAAAAGCACTTGAAAAAGCACCATTGTTATTTGGATGAGAATTAGGAGCCTCAGTAAGCCATTTTGGCCCTCCTGTGGCTGGATTGTAGGTGGACTGCTGTCCAAACATCTCCAAAGGGCTGTGGGCATGAGGCAGTCATTGGGCTGCTACACCCAATAGTGAGGGGGGTGGGAAATTTAGGAAAATTAGTGCAGTTTCTCAGCATCTTTTGTGTGGTGTTTAAGCCAGTCAGCCTCACTTCCTGATTGAAGAAGGATGATTGTCAGTTGTAGCTTCCCGTTAGGGATCTTGCTATAAGAAAGGTAAGCCAGCAGAGTCTGAGACCACATGAATGTCAGTCTTGGGAATTTGCAGTAATGAAGAGATAGTTTTCTTGCAGTCAGTGAGATGACCATAATTATGTGAATGCACCCACAATTTCCCCATATGATGCGGCTCCTGCTGCCTTGCTGGGCCCCATGGAGGTAGTAAGTAGAATCCAGCAAGAGGCTTTGTCACCTTGCCTCGAGGATTCAGAGGGGTTGCAGACTGCCAGAAATAGTGCAAATTGACTCCACTTTAAGGGTTAGGGTTAGTGCTAGGGAATCATGGGAATTGGTTTTTTTCTGAGACATTGAGCCTTCTCTGTCAGAGAGCTCTGGTGCCACAATAAAATACAGTTCCCATGATTCCCTAACCCTAACCCTAAAAGTGGACTCAATTTGCACTATTTCTGGCAGTCTGCAACCCCCCAAAGTCATTCTTTCTCAGCCCCACTGTCTTAAAAGTGGCTGAAGCAGAGAGTCCTCAAGGAAATCATAGCCTTTGGGGGCTTGTTCCCTCTGTAATATAGTACTATGATTCCACTTTAATTGTCATGGCAACATCCTATGGAATCGTAGGATTTGCAATTTAGAGAGGGGCATTTAGAATTATCAGCCAGAGAGCCTTTCAGCAAACTACACACCCCAGGATTCCACAGGATTCAGCCATGGTGGTTAAAGTGGAATCATAGTACTATAATTGCGTAGTGTGATTGATCCCTTGGTCTTAAGAACTTGTATCTGTCATTCCCATAAGCTGCAGAGAGGCAAGGGTTGTGCTCTTCAGCCGCTTCCTTGTCCCCACCTCATCTTCCTCTCTCCCCATTCAAAATACAAGAGAATCTTATGCTGCCCTCGTTTTATCCTTGTTTGATTTTTAGCTTGCAGTTGATACATAGTTTACTAATATTAACGTCAGCTTTTGTGTGTCCTGCGGCTGAAAGGAGTTCCTCCTCTTCCAAGGGGTTTCAGTTGCTTAACCCAGCCCTTCACAAAAGTGGGAGTTAATCTGTTCCTACCTGTTCCATTCCTCATTGACCAGAATGACAGCACATACTAAGTCTAACTTTTCAAACCACTTTAATCATATCTTGTATATTTGTATAAACCTTTGTCAGATCTCTCACTTGATGCTTTTAACTAAAATGCCAAAACATCGTAAACTTTCCTCATAGAATAAATTCTCCCAGCTTCCTGATAATTTTGGTTGTCCTTTTCTGAACTCTGTCCAGTCTGTCCCTTTTGAGAAACAGTAACCAGAACGGTACACAGTATTGCAAATGTGGTCATAACATAGATTTGTGTAAGGGCATTTACAATGCAAAGTTAGTTTGGTATTTTGTTTAAAAATGAGTAATTTCTTGCAGGATTTGGAAGAGCAAAGCCGACTAATAGCCGCTTCTAGTAGATCCAGCCAGAGTGTTGGTGAAGGACAGTTTGTAGTCCTTAGTAGTAGCCAGTCAGAAGACAGTGATTTAGGAGAAGATGGGAAGAAGAAGCGAGAATCTGAAGCATGAGTGACTTCAGTGCGAGTTGTTGGACCGGTTGTACAAAATAAGCCTTCAAGTTACAGAAGAAGCAAAGGTGGAGGGTTTGCTTTATTAAATGAGACTCAATATTCTGACCCATTAAGCTTTGATTTTACTTAAACTGTCTGCTAAATGTAAATGTGAACTCTCTTCTGAGTCATAAGAAACTGGTAATAGCTATAGCAGAATTGGATTTTGAAGATACCTTATTTTTCTCTGCAGATGACTTCATGAGGAAGATACTGTCTTAAATTAAGCACAAAGAATTTATGCTTTTTATTTTCACTTTCTGTTTCCAGCTTCACAGGAGTAACTGACAAAACAAGATGTCTTATGGCACCTTTAAATTCAAATTCAGTTTGATCAAGTGGACTCCAGTCCATGAAATTTATGCCATAATAAAATTGTTTTTGATACCCAAAGATGACTGAGAACAGAAATAGCAGAATGTTAATTTGTAGTTAACTAAATCTTGGAATAAATGGCCAGGAAAAAAAAGTGTTCAGGAAACAAACAACCTTGTATGTAACAGTTGGGTTAAATGTAAAATCATTATTTTATATGAGATTGCATTGGTTGATACTGGCCTTAGTTTCTCTACAATGACACTTCAGAGCAATTATGTAACAAAGTCATCTGTGGGGTATAATAGTGCTGGGCAAATGGCATTCTATTGGTGGAATCTGCTTCCACTAATAGATTTGGGAGCAGGTCATGCTGTCTTCCTCCTGCAGTCCTGTGCACTCTGCAGATCTGCTCGGAAGGACTAGGAATCCCTCTGCAGTAGATTTCTAGTGCTGCAGAGAGATTCAGGAGAGAAGGGGGGGGGGAGAAGCTTGACAGTAGTGATCAAACACTGTTGGATCAGTAACATACAGTTAGACTGTTGGATGTCTGGTTGAGAACTGTGTATGTGCCAACATGTTCTTTAGAGTCCCTTATCAGCATAGTTTGGGATTATGTTGACGATAAGAGTACTATACATACATGAAGATTTTGCCAGTTGAGATGAAATTGCTTTTTAAATTCATGGTCATAATTAGCCTTACTTCATTACACTCTTCCGGAATATCTTTGTCAATTCCACGTGCACCAAACCATATAGACTGCATATATCTGTTTAATTTTTGAAACTGTTTAGTCTGACGATCTTCTTCTGAATTTTTAAATTGCAATTTTTAAACAATTTTAATTAAACTAAAACATGCATTGGTCTTTCCCTCCCAAAAAAGAAAAAGGAAAAGAAAAAGGAGGATGGTTAATGAAAACAGTGGGTTGGATTCAGGATCCTTCCATAGATTAAGAAGGGTGTCACAAGAATTGCCTCTACCCAATTTCCATCACTGCTCCATTTCACCCGATTCATCAGGGTCTCCTGAGCTGGTTTGTAGCATTTTCAAGGTGATGTCAGATTTCCTGCAGGGAGAAAGAGGTGGAGAAATTGTTTTTCTCAGCCCGCTTAAATGCACCTATCACTGGCTCTAACCTATTGTGTTGGATTTTATACCAGAGCTTTTGTTTTATGAAGAGTCTGAGTAAAAATCCAATAAATTCATTCATACATTATTTCATCAGATTTTTAAAATGTAATCTGCTTTTTTTTATCAAAATTTATTCTTTTCAGAGCTCAACACAATGGTTTAGTAGTTGGTAGAAACAAATTTACAAATGGGAGCAACCACTATTTTGCCCTCTGACATTTGACACCAATTTTTCATCATTATGTGAAAAATAATCTGTATGTGCTGCAAAAGAAAAGATGCCATAGTTCATATAGTGTTTCAAACCTTCCAGTCTTTCCAGACATCTGTGTAGGACTATAAAGTGATGCTTGACTGTGTCTCATTGTTACAAAACATTTTGAAATGTGATTGGGGTGTTCCTTTTCTAGATGATCAGAAGGACGTGCTCCCAATAAATTTAAGGAGGGTTTCATCTGCCCAATGATCACCCGAGGAATCTCCTGCTTCCTTGAAGGTTTAGATCAGTATGACATATGAAATGCCATTCATAGGAGTTCCTAATGCTTTTAATAAGGAATTCTAACTTTAATTGTGTCTTTGTATTTGGCAGCAGCTCACTTTAATTGGCAAAAGCTGTCATAACTACTGCTTTTTTGAGCTTCTTACAGTCACATATAACATTACAAGAACCTAAAATTTGTGCTGAAGTGAATACTGAATTCATGTCCACAGATGGTTGTTGTTCATTACGTTGTAGCTAATCTCCAGCAGCTGTCACCTGCATTGTGGTCTATACATATGTAAAGATGTATGTTAATGCACTGTATTATAATGTGCATAATATCAAATTTCCTCACTAATAAAACCGGTCATTTTAATCTTTTGCATATTAAGTTAGATATCAAGTTTAAAAGGGCATATAGGTTTGCTCTTTGTGAAATTGAAAACTCACACTTTTGTTGTTTTGCATAACTACTCATATGTTGTGAAGAAAAATTGATGAAGGAGAGAGTTTACATTTGTACATTTATATGAATGTGTTGGAAAGTGGAGAATATGCAGATTTTCCATGGTTAAAAGATTGCTTAAATATGACGCACATGGTAAGCCATGATTTTATATATATTAACCCTGGAACAGATGTGTGCAAAATTTGCCCTGCTAATTTTTTAAAAATGGGTTTACCCAATTTACACTTCTTGGGCTGAATACAGAAATAGTTAGCTTTTGGTTAGAAATTCATACATATCTGGGCTTGCAGTGCATTTATGTGAAAGGGGGAAAAAAAGTTCCATGCCAAGCACATATTTTTGAAGTGTGCAGAAACCACTCTGTCTACTTCTAAAGTGTGCAGAAACATATTTTAGCATGTGGGACATTTGTCTTTTAAAGTATTTATTCATCCACAACAAATATGTACAGATTTTTTTTGTTTGTTTTAAACCTATATGAAACTAACTTGGGGAGTAAAGTTATGAAAAACATTTGACAGATCTGCCCATCTATACTCTAGAATGAGTACATATACATATAATACTTCCCATACCTTGGCTGCAGTTCTGTATGGTTCAGCATAGTGTACTAGGTCCACATGTGGAACTATGCCAGTCTGAGCTGCACCCACCAACTTACTAAACAGCCTCTAAAGCCCCCACATAGCCATTGTGTGTGCCTTGTGAGAAACAGGCAGGATCACAGAAATGTCTGGCTGTGTCTCTGCAGCCTGGAGGTGTGAAACAAGTTCAGCAGCATTAAGACCCCTAGAGCTGGCTGGCCTCTGTACCAATGTCATCATTTCACATCTCGGTATGGGGATGTAGACAGATACTTGGGTGACCCACCCTGCTCCCCAGGAAACACAGAATGGCCACACAGGGAGCTTTCAATACTCTTCAGTAATTCAGGAAGGAGAGGAAGGGAATATGTCTTTAAGAGGATGTCAGATCTAGTTTGATTGCACAGATTTTCCTGACTGTAAATATCCCATAATCCATTAATTTTTTGTTAGGTGTTCATTCTGTACATTATTTGGCTGCCTGGTTGGTATGTTCATGGTGCAAAAATTGCTCGTGCCCCACTTCTTACCATATGGTAAGCATGCATTTTCCTAGAGAGAGATTATTTTCATGTAGGGATATTGTGGTGTACAAAACAGTGCTTCATAATCATGAAATAAACTTTCCTTTATTTAACAATAAAATCTAATTTTCCTCTTATTTCATGGGGCTGCAATTCTGTACCCAATTACCAAGCAGGAAGCCCCACTGAATCTAATAGGGCATACCTCTGAGTAAATATGTATGGGATTGTGCTATCAGGATGCAAGAGTGGAACTCAACAAGTTGGTTGGGCTGGTGCTTGACTACACTTTCCTCTTTCAAACTGCATATTTTGAAAACAAAATTTAAGGAGGGAGTAAGATTGCAGAATGCCAGAGATGGGGTTTCCCCCCTAAGAAATGTAGCAAAGAGAAATATTTTTGCACGTTCCTTTCTTCCTTCGTGAATTGCAATCTGAAGACATTCCTTTAATTGTTTGCAAATGAAGCTGGTATTGATGTTTTTAAAATCAGATCAGAATTCTTTATTGCTCTATAACTTAATCTTCTGGGCATGTTTTCTTCCTAGCCCATTTTGTGAATTCTCTGCAAATCCATCAGTCAAAAACAGAGATGGGGAATCTTCAGCCCCCCTGGTGCTAGTTCAGACTCCCCATTGGCATGCCAATGTCCTGGGAGAGCCCTCCAGATGCCCCAGTTCGGGAAGCTAGTGGTCAGTGATGGGAGAAAACAACAGTGTGGGTTTCATTGTACCCTGCAAATTCAGTTTCATTCCTCCCTCATCTCCCCGCACCATGTAGGGAAGGCAGAAAAGAAGCAAAGCTGAGTATTCATCCCATGTGGGTCATCAGGTTGAATTGAAAGGTGTGCATCTCCCCTCCCTCCCTAGCCAAAATGGTTCCACACCCATCACCAAAGAAAACATGATCTAGCTTGGTAGGAAGAATAATCAAGCATGTTACCTCGAAGGAACAATGCTGTATGATAAGCAAGCCACAAAGTCTGTACAAAATTTTTGAGGGATTTTTACATTATAGTGGATTGGTCAAATTCTTACAAGTAAAGTAGTACTTTGGTCTGTTCCAGTGGTTGTAATTGTTGCATTGCTTTAAAGAGTGTAACACAATTTCCCTTAATTCTTGTATTAATAAATAATTATTGTCAACTTGATATTGTCAATTGCAGATTGAAATCTAGATACTAACAATAAAACTCTGTGTATGGAGGATTTCAGTGAAGTCAGTTTTAAAGATGGATTTCTGTAAGGATTTCGTAAATATTTTGTTTCCCTAAAAGTTCATGATGTATCCAAACATTCAGAATTACCTGAAATGTTTGTCAAATGTATTTCATATAGTCAGATAATCATTCATTGTACTTAAATAAATAAATTAACAGCTGGAAAAATACCTTTAATTTGCCTTAAAATAAGGAAGAATAGCTTGTTATGCATAAGCTGGACTGAAAGAAATGGGGCAGTAGCTTTGGTGTGCCCAAGTTTATGCTTTAGGGACAAGAGTTAGACTTGCTACCAAAAGCTGCTCAGCTGCAGGACGTTTCATGTGAGACCCATTTTTGAGTGTCCTGAGTCACAAAGAAGAATGTACACTAGGCATTTACCGTAGTTTATTTGTCAGAAAGATGTGTACATTTATTGAAATATTTGATATTGCTTGCTGCCCCAGAGAGAATAAACTGAATAATATTTGATTATCCAGTGATGGAAGAGCCAAACTGTAATTTAATTT
>CM034703.1:276921912-276934168 GCA_020142125.1 Phrynosoma platyrhinos
TGGTTACAGTTAGGGACTATAGGCCTCTAACTCCAGCAGAAGACCTTTTGAAAAGCCAAGAAATCACTCAGCTATTCAGGTATTCATGTTTGTTGGGTGTCTAAATAGGTGGATTTATTTAGGACTGGACAAAGTATCTGCCTGTAGTGAGATGAAAGGACCACAGTGTCTTGGAAATTAGAAACAGGGCTTGTGAATGGGAAATCAAGAAAGCTTATTGCAAAATGAGATTTCCATCCTCTATGCTAAAGAAGTTTGATTAAAATTAAGCAGTCTTTAGTTGACAGTGAATCCAGGAAGAAAACATAAGTTATTTTATTCCTGGTTTCACTTAAAGTACTTAAACTAGAAAATTACACACTCATAGCTCTTGCTGGACAGTTCCCTCTGGAGCCTTTAAGAATACTTCAATAGAAATGAATGAGCAGTCATTAGTTGTTTGTTGTAAATAGGACAGAACTAGGGAAGACTTACCCAGGCAATATATGAAGAGAAATTTATATAACAATTTATTTGCTGCCAGTTTCAGCACTAAAAGCTGAATTCTGAAATTAGCTGATTGTGTAATTACAGCAGCCTTACCAAACAGGCCAGGGTCATCTTAGGGGGGTTGCAGACTGCCAGAAATAGTGCAAATTGAGTCCACTTTTAGGGTTAGGGTTAGAGTTAGGGAATCATGGGGACTGTAGTTTATTGTGGCACCAGAGCTCTCTGACAGAGAAGGGTCAATGTCCCAGAAAAAAAGCAGTTCCCATGATTCCCTAGCACTAACCCTAACCCTAAAAGTGGACTCAATTTGCACTATTTCTGGCAGTTTGCAACCCCTCTCCGTTCTACTGAACATAGTACAACTTACTTCTAAGCAAACATGTCCAGAAATGAGCTGCACAAAAAACCTGGATCTATTAATTAGCAGGGAAAATGTTTTTGAACAAGATAAGAAGGGTCATACAAATCAGTGCTTCTTTTGTTTCCAGTTTTTGCATTAACAAATAAAGGGGGAGGGAGAGAAAAAAGGGGGAGAAGCAAAAATCAAGAAATTTACCTTATGGCCAGATGGTGGCAATATCAACACAGACAATGACTAAAGCAATACAGAAGTTCAGTTATTGTTCTTAACTGCCTTCGTGTCAATCTCGACCCATGGCAACTCTGATGAGACATCTCCAAGACCCCCTGTCCTCCATTGCTCTGTCCAACTCCTGCAAACTCACACTCGTGATCTCTTTAATAAAGTCTATCCATCTAACATATGGCTTTCCTCTCTTTCTACCTCCCTCCACATTTACTAGCATTATTGTTTTTTCTAATGATTCATGTCTTTGCATGATGTGTCCAAAGTATGCCAGCCTAAGTTTTGTCACCCTGGCTTCCATGGAGTTTTCCAGATTGATCTGCTCTAGGACCCATTTGTTTGTCTTTTTGGCCATCCACGGGATCCTCAGCACTCTTCTCCAGCACCACATTATCTCAAATGCGTTGATTTTCCTCCTATCTTCATTCTTGACTGTCCAGCTCTCACATCCATACATGTAATGGGGGATACAATGGCTTGTATGATTCAAACTTTTGTGCTAAGTTGTATTTGCATTTTCGAGTCTTTTCTAGTTCTTTCATAGCCACTCGCCCCATTCTTAATTTTCTTTCGATTTCCTGGCTGCAGTCCCCATTCCGATCAATGTTTAATCCCAGATATGAGAGCTCTTTTACTATTTCTATTTCTTCATTGTCTAGGTTGAACTTGTGAAGGTCCTCTGTGGTCATTATTGTTTTCTTTATGTTGAACATTAAGCCTGCCTTTGCACTTTCTTCTTTGATCTTCCTTAGTAGTTGTTCCAGGTCTCTGAGGTTTTCTGCTAGTATTATGTTGTCATCAGCATATCTCAGATTTGTTGATATTCCTTCCTCCTATTTCCACTCCTCAGAAGTTCAGAGAGCTTGTTAAAAGAATGGTTGGCAATTTTGATGAATGCAGTTTACCATTTTTCAATTCCAGTCAAATAGCTGTGCTACAGCTATTAATACTTTCTAGCTGTTTATACAGAAGATGTGCTGAAGAGTTTGTTTTACATTTCAAGAAAAGGACAGAACAAAACCATACAAAATAAATGTTATGTCCTCCCTCCCTCACTGCACATTAGAAATGAACACCCACCAAGTCTACATTAATCTTTGTCTTACTAATTTTTCACTATGTATTTTCAGTCCCACTTAGAGGATCAGATTAGATGTGGACTAACCACTTATTGTTCTTATAACAACCTCAATTTATATAGAATTCAGCACCTGATGATAACTAATGGGCACAAAGGTACATACTTGTAAGTCCCATTCATTTCAGTGGGAGAATTAAATGAACAAAATTATCTAAATTGCACACCACTACTAAAATTAAGCTATTAAGTCAAGTTGCCTAAATGTGAAACCAGCCTGCAAACTGTACTATGTAAGAGGAATAGCAAAAGGGCCTGAATGTGGGGAATTAAAATGTACAGTGCCTCTGGTGGATCATTACATAAAATTCTATCTTGACCATAGCATATTTGTCCCCATCTTCACTGATGCCACCAGAGTAGTAGACAGCCTTCCTTCCTTCCTCCCTCCACCTCCTCTTCCACTTCTAACTGTTGTGGCTTCCTGAGGATGAGAAAGCAGCAGCTCTTCCTCTGTCCTTAAATCCAGCTTAATGACATGCTGAACATATGGCCAGCATAATTAAAATGGTGGAAAAGGTGGTGGCAGGAGTAGAGGAGGGGCAGTGGTAGAAGAAAAGGGGCCATGGGTGCTGTGATGGATTGGGGAGGGAAGTAGTGAAAACTGCCTCTGTTAGGAGAGGAGGCTTTGGAGCCACGAGGGCAGCTTTGGGGGGTTGCAGACTGCCAGAAATAATGCAAATTGAGTCCACTTTTAGGGTTAGTGTTAGTGTTAGGGAATCATGGGAACTGTATTTTATTGTGGCACCAGAGCTCTCTGACAGAGAAGGCTCAATGTCTCAGGGGAAAAAACCACAATTCCCATGATTCCCTAGCACTAACCCTAACCCTTAAAGTGGACTCAATCTGCACTATTTCTGGCAGTCTGCACCCCCCCTTGTCTCCTACAGAGATGGATTTCACTATTGTCTTCCCTGCCATTGCTATGCCTCAGAAACAAAAAGATTGGATGCCAATGTGACACTTGATGGACTGGAAATATTTATATCCTATCCCATGTATTAGTAATAATAATAATAATAATAATAAATAAATAAATAAATTTATTTCTATCCCGCCCCTCTACCGAAGCAATCGGGGCAGCTTACATCAATAAAATATCACAATAAACCCTCCTAAACCCAACCTCCCCTTAAAACAATATTAAACATCATGAAAATTAAAACAATTAAACAACAATTAAAACAATTGTTAACAATTTACAACAATGTCATGATCTCTCAGAGAGGCATCCCATGAAATAAAGTGGAATAATTGAAACAAATAAACGTGCTAAAAGTATATTAAACAATTTGACAAGTTAAAGCAAGAGAGTTAACATCAGATTAAATCAGATGAAGACAATTTAAAAGCAGGTAGGTTTGCAGATATTGATTAAACAAAATTAGGTCCCAAAGGCCATGCTTTTCCTTGGTACCAGAATGGAGCCAGCATTGGTACCAACTGAGCATCTAAGGGTCTCTAGTGAAAGTCACCAACAGGATTCCAGACCCTTTTTGCTCAAATTAATATCTGTTCAGTTTTACAATCAGTAACCTAGTGCCAGAGTTTGCTTCTCTCCTCCAATCTTTTATCCTTTTGGGTCAGGGCCTTGAGACTGCAAGCTTACACCAAGAACTGCCTCATTTTTGAAAAGTCAGTTTGTAAGTCACTATGGGAAACTTTTGGGATGAAGAATGGACTAAAAATGAAATAAATTATACTGAACATTGAAATTACATGAGCATCATATTATTCTACAAACAGTTCTTAACACTGTGCAAGTCTCAGACTTTTTCACCAATAATTTAATTGTTACTACTAAAAACAACATCCAGAAGGTTATACATACCTATCACTCTCTTCTGTATTCACCGTCTTACTCTTGTGAATATCCTGCAAGCTTTGTTGAATGACATACTGAGTAGGTATGTCATCATCAACATCATCATTTGTATTTGTAATATCATACATGTTAAAACCACGTATCTCAGATCACCAAACCAGACTCAGTTGTGTCCTATGCTGGATTTTCCAGTTCATAGATTCTTCTGGTTTTCCAGAGCCATCAGTAACTATAGGTATGATGAAAAAATATTAAATGATGACTAGGTCTGAAAAGTAATCTTTTTTTTATTTTCACGAAATAACAACAAAAGAAAATAGATCTCAATCTCTCTCTGAGCATCAATATGATTTTCTGTCCATTGATGGATCATTTTCATAGCATGAAAAAGTAGGCAAATTTGGATTACATCAAACATGACAGAGGGAAAAGAAGAATTAATATAATGACAAGCTGAAACCTACCATAACTGAACATTGGTAGGGTGATACTCTGTGTAATTTTGTAGAAAGGTCTGGAGAGAATATTCATTAACATGTCATAATTCTAATTTTCACATACAACTAGTTAGGAAGGTAAGGGATAAATTATATAAAACCACATTTATCAGTTTGCTTTTGATGTGTGATTAGGTTTAGATTCATAATGCTTATGGGATATTCTGGTGAATGAGATAATCTCTATTATTGCTCCTGCTTGTCCCTAGACATGGATGGGGATGACAGCTATTGACTGCACCCCAGAATCCACTTTAATGGTCCTACAGCAACATTGTGAAGTGCCCCTGAAATATCAACACATCTTCAACCTGAAGCCGCTCTCTAGCATACAGTTATCTTTTGCCAAAGGAAAACCCTGTGAAACAGCAAAGGCAGGAAGAAGGAGGCCAAGACCTAAATATCTCACGACAGCTGGCCTTAATCATATTCTCATGGTAGATGTTTCCTGAGTAAACCAGTCTTCATAAAAACAAACACACACAGACACATACACAGGGCTGAGTAAATGTGGCTTTTCCGATATCCTGACATGGACTTAATTTTGTATCGTAGGTGCTTTCACAGGACCTCTGTTCTCTGGGTTAAATCATTCTGTGAGCTTTTTCACAGTCTTAAAATTTAGCCGTAATTACACCAATGAAAAATATAATCAATGTATGTTAATGATCTATAATCCATTCACATAAAATACCAGTTTTTTTTAAAGCGTACTAGAAATAATAGTTTTTAAAAAATAAGAAAAACTCACAAGCACTTGGAAAGATTGGCCCACAAAATGTAACTTTTCCAGAACAGTGGTGGATTTTTTTAATTTTTTGGCACTGAGTCAACATTTTCATTTGTATTAATTTTTGATTCAGTTTATCATAATCTAAACCAGATTATTATACCTGATTATTACATTGCATAGATGTAAAAAATGAAGCAAAGACAACTTGATGTAAATTTGTATATATTGTATACATTGCTGCAGACCAAGCCAAATAAATCAAAATGATTTCTACAGGCATGATGAAATTAATGAGGGAAACAGCAACTTTAAATGCCTATATCACCTTGCTATTTTTTGCTGGGTTACTTAGTAGATGAAGAAGATTTAAAATTTGTGAGCATATCATAAAAACTTATATTTAACATTTAAATCATGCAGAAAATATTTAATTAGGCAGTACTAATTAAATGGGCAAATTAGATGAAAATCAGAACCCGAAGGTTCTTTTTTTAGTAGTACCTATTCATTACCTTTTGGAACAGAAACAGGTGGCATTGAAAACCATTAGATATGTTTGCTAAAGAATTTTGAACTGGTATTTTTAAAAATCTAGCTTGTACTACTTATTTTTATGAACAAAAACATGGAAGGAACAAAGTATAAATACATGAAGTAACACATTTATGCTGTGCAATGACAAAATTCCAATTGTTATGAATGTACCTGGATTATGCCAGTTTAACAGTTTTTTGGGGGAAAAGCGGGGAGAGGAATCAGCAAATGACCATAAGGAATAATCGGTGGTCAGAGCAATGAAGCAAATTAACGCAGCCTTTTAGGCCATCATAATCTCATCTTCATTTCATGAACCTATGTGTGCAATTCCCTTCCATAGTCCTCCTCCTCCCAGTTCTTGACCTCATTCATATTTCTTGTGCATGGAGGACACAGACTGGGACATGTTTGTTAAAAGAACCAAGAACAGGATTTCAGCGTAAAACTATTCAGATTTAACGCCATAAACAAAATACAATAATCAGGATCTGCAGAACACTGTGGACAGACAAGCATGGAAATGTGCATACAGAGAGACAGTAGTAGCATTTACTCTACATATTGCATATAGTGCAAACGTTCTACTCCTATTTCTAATCAGGCAATACTTCTTTGTCGCACACTGAAAAGATTCAGGGTATCTATTAC
Source organism: Phrynosoma platyrhinos (assembly GCA_020142125.1). NCBI lineage: Eukaryota > Metazoa > Chordata > Lepidosauria > Squamata > Phrynosomatidae > Phrynosoma > Phrynosoma platyrhinos. Next base: position 276,928,366 of record CM034703.1, read on the forward strand.
ATTGATATGTGAAAAGGTGTTATCCACATTTTCAAACCTAGTAGATTACAGGAAATTGGAGACATTAACTCTTCACTCATTTACCAAATTACTTGTAGGGAATACTGATAACAAAACAAGCAAAGTGTCAAACAAGTAGATTTTTTTTTGTACTGTATTTGCAACAAGATTTAACAAAATCCCAGTACTACATTAAGACTACAATATTAGTTGTTGCTTTTGGGAATAAATTTTAAAGTTAAAATTACATGGAAATGATTTTAAAACACATCAATACCACACATTCTCCTCACCTTTTTTCCACATTCAAATCAGAAAAGTTCCTCCACTAAACCTGCGTTAATACTAAGCGTGATGTTTGATCTATTGAAAAATGATCTGTGCCTCTTGCACAATCCATATCCATTAATAACTTACTATAAATACCAGTGCATAAGACACTCTGTTTTGCCCACAAGTTTCTCCATGAAGATTATAGGAGGGTTAGCAGTAGAGAAATGAGCCTGGTGTGTGTATATATATTTAAAAAAAAGATCAAATGGCCAGACATTTTTACCAGAATATCCTAGATGCAATTATGTAAGCATGAACATTTCTAGAACTTTAAGGAAAATAGATTTGTTTACCTCTGTCAGAATAAGCCTAAATGCAGTTTCCATTAAAGCAGTTTTCAATGGTTAGTAAATTAAAGGGTTTTTAAAGAGCCAATAAATTACACTACATTTTTCAGATTTTATCTATACCTTCTGTAAACATGGGAAATAGTGAAGACCATTTTCCACTGAACTGACCAGGAGTGGGTTATCTCTGCCACTGAAATCACTATGCATATGTGTACACTTGCTTACTTTTAGCTGGATGACACAAATTATTTTAAATATAATTTTTCAAAAATGGATGTCCACACTTATTTAGCTTTCTGAACTGCTATACAGAGTGAGCATAACCAATTTTGCACCGTTATATTGTCCTAACCTAGATTGCATTATTGCCTTTACATATAAAACAATCCCTCTCCCCCCAAAACTCTTCATTACTCATGATTTCCATACCTTCTCAAGCTAGATGCTTAGCAGCATTCTTCTCAAAGAGTTTCTCTAAACCAGGAGTAGGCTACTGCAATTCCCCTATACCTGTATTCTGCGCTTGACCAATGATATTTCTGGATGCTTCTGTTTTGTCTTTATATGTGACTGGAAATGGAGGCAAGGTGTTAACCATTAACTATGCACAAGGGTGAGAGCTAAGAGGAAGAAGCAGGAGGAGGAATGAGAATCCTTTAATAAATTCAAAACGTTCTGATGACATGTTAAATGAGCTATACTAATTTAAACAACAACTATCTTATTGCATGTCCAGGGGTACAAAAACAATACACCCATAGACATTTTGGAAGAAAAGGTCACATGTATTTATTTGATCACAGCTGCAGATGAGTTGGCAAGTACATGAGACAGATCTGGGCATTGACCAGCCCACCTATCGGTCAGTGAGCCGACCCACCAGCCATAGCCAGAAGTGAGGCAGGATGGATCTCCTTGGGCAGGGGCGCCTCCCCCAGCATGATCCCCTGCCTCCTAAGGTTTGAATTTCATTGGTGGAATTTCCCACCTTCTCCTAGGGGAAGCCTGCACTGCGTCCTGGTAAGGAGGAACCTAGAAGCAGCCATGGAGGAGGCTGCCCAGTGTCGCGACTATCCCAGACTGCAACTTGGCCATAGGGGAAAATCAAGCCCACTATCAAAGAACAGAAAGACACATCAGTATTTTTACAAAGAAGTAACATTTATTTAATGCAAAACAAAATCTCTATGTGATCTACATACATCTGTAAAACAGCTGTTTGCTTACGGAAAACAGAGTGAGAGGGAGAACAAACACACACATTCAGACTAGTAATGGTTTGATTCCAAACTTTACAAAATTAGTCATCCAATTGGCAAAGCAAAGCCACCCCTCTCTTAATCCAATGCTGGACTGGTTTATCAGTTAACAGCATTAGTGCAATGACAAAATTAGTAGAATGCCCAGTTGTTGAAAGTGTTCCTTTACGTTCACTTGTCTTGTAGAGTGGGCACATGTAGGCATTTATTTTCTTTATGTCTGATTTTTTTGCTTTAAAGGAAAAGAAAAAAAGAAAAAATATTATGCTGTAGGTTAAAAAAAAACACACAGAACACTATATTTTAGAATGCTATATAAATTGTGCTTTTTTATTCAGAAGTCTCTTAATGAATTAATGTCTTTCAATTTAATTTCATTTAAATGTAATTTAAATTCAATTAGATTAACTTAATTTAATACAATTCAACTTTATTTGAAGAACTATTAACACACAACATGCTAACACATCAGAGTTAGTATTTAGAGCAAGAATCACATTTGGGTTTTTACAAAGGCTATTTCAGACCTAAAACCGTCCTGGGGCCTTCTCAAATAGTCTTCAAGTGGCCAACTGTACCCACCTGGACACTTCTGGTTCATTCATTCATTCATTAATTTAAATATTCATATCCTACTCTTTATCACAAGATCTATTTTCAGTTTACAATAAAATCAATTTTCAAACCTCCAGGGTTTTTAATAGTATTACCAGACATTAGTGGACTAAGTAATCTAATTACTGCATTCTGCATTAGATACAACCTCTTAATTGTCTTCAAGAGCAGCCCCACACATATTACATTGCAGTAGTCTAGTTGGGACTAGTGTATGAACTACTGTGTTCAGGTTATATCAACATTTTCTTTCGGGTTTTGGATGGAAGGTCCAAAATACACTGCAGAAATAATCCAGTTTGAGACTGCTTGACCTGCCCTGGCTTAGTGCTAGGGAATCCTGGGAATTGTAATTTATTGTGGCACCAGAGTTCTCTGACAGAGAGCTAAATGTCTCACAAAACCACAGTTCCCAGAATTCCCTAGCATTGAGCCAGGGCAGTTCAAGTGGTCTCAAACTGGATTATTTCTGCAGTGTGTTTGGACCTGTAGAAATAATGTAGTTTGACACCACTTTAAGTGCTGTAGCACCATCCTACTCGATCATGAGATTTGTTAGTTTAAGAAGGCCTTTAGCTTTCTCTGCTGAAGAGTACTGGTACCTCACAAAACTACAAATCTCAGGATTACGTAAGAGAGAGCCATGGCAGTTAAAGGGGTGTCAAACTGGATTATTTCTACAATGCAGATGCACCCTAAAATATAGACCAGCAATAGATTATTTCACATGGGACTGTTTCTAGGCCTTTTGCTTCTGCTACTAAAGGGCATATGAAAGGATTTTGTCAACCTAGTTTGAAAAATATGTAAGAGGTGCTCCTTATGTGAGCAGACTGCATGCAACAATTGAAGGCCCTCAATGTGGTCAACACATCGGTACCCAAACCATGTCTCTTTCTCCCAGCCAACCAGGGAAGAAAAGCAAATTACTTTGTAGTGGAGAAAGCAAATGCTAGAAGAGAAAAAGTACACGAGTACATTTCCAGTATCCAATATTAAGGTGAAAAGTACTGGCTAGTAAAGTTTAAGTAAATGTTATATAGACAGGGAGAAGTAATTTGTCATCTAAGATGAATGGAATCTGCCTATTGTACAAGGGGAGGAACAGAACCTTTTCAGTAAATCATTTCCCAAGAATGTACTTACTCGGCTTTATCCAAATAATTGGCATCATGTCGAACAATATTTTAGGGTGTTGTTCACTAAGAAGTCCACTGGTAAGAGAAATAAAGAATAATAATCTTAAAATGACATGCATATTAATGGAACAGACATTTGTGTGGAATAATGTAGTACAAAATAATCAAAAAAAGGAAAAAACAGTCTAGAAATAAGGAGGAAATGGGGGGAAATGACTGAAGAAAGGAATTTTTAAGCTAAAAGAAGAGAGATACTTGGGGCATCCATTTAGTCTATCACAATTTTGACTTTCATAATAAAATAAAATAATTGTTCCAAAATAGAGTTCTATATGTGCTTTAATGTTGGAAGGGAGCTCAATTAAATGGAGAAAACTTATATGTATGGACAAACGACAGGAAAAGTGTCCCAGCCACTGAAGCCTAGACAGTGTTAGATGAAAATTCAGATTAATATCTACATAAAGTGAGATCTTAAAATAAATCAACACTATGGGTTGCTATGGTAACATGCTATGCAAGTATTATTACTATTGTGGATGCTATCTAACATTTCTATATTTCAAGCACCAATTTCCATTTAAATCAACTGAGCAAATAATGCAACTGACTATATTTATAAAAAACAGTTTTAATGATCAAGGAAATAGTAATAATACTATTTTTTCTATTTAATTTATTAGAGTAAGGGGAAAAAAGAATGTAGTTTCAATATTAAGCATATCTGAAGAAAGATATAAAAACAAGTTGAATATAAGAGGTAGGAAATGGGGGAAAATCAATTTAAAATATGCCAATAAAATGCAATACATTGAGTTACTGACTTTGTTCTGTCCCAGCGAGCCCCATCTAAAAATAATCCACGGATATAAACACCATCTTCTGGAGCAACATTTGAAGTATCTTTAGGAATAACCTAAGCAAAATGGAAAGTCTAATAAATTTTTGTAGCACTTTAACTCCATATGCCAGTTTTTAATATACAGGGCATGACCCATCCCTATCCATGCATGCCATAAGTATGAGAATCACTCCATTGCCCTGTCAGTTAGATTGCATTGACGATCTCTTCAGAAGGAGATGCCAGGAATCAGACACTCCAATCTCCCAGTCACTCCTCTATTTGAATGGTTTTATAGTACAAATCTAGTTTAAAGATAAAGAACATACAAAGAGAGATCAAAAGCCTTGGAACTATCCATCAAAAGCAGATGAACAGCACCATGAACAGGCACTGGTCACAGTTGTTCCACCATGGTGAGATACATTTTATTTCTGTTTATATTAATCTAAATTTGAATCTCTATATATAAATCAGAAGCACCGGTAACTTTCTGTTCTCTATATTTGTGATATATATGTAGCCATAAATAATTTTATTATTATTATTATTAAATGCCTACAGGATCAGAAGCCTCTTTTAGTATTCAAATTGCTCATGGTTTCACAAATGTTCATTTGAGGCTATCAGTGGCTATTAGTCCTGATGGTATGTATTACCTCCAATATATTTCCTCCAGTACTCGTAATGAGAGCCAGTGTGATGAAGTGGTTTGAGTGTTGGACTACAACTCTGGAATACCATGCTTCAAATCCCCACAGCGCCATGGAAACCCACTCAATGACCTTGGGCAGATCACACTCTCTCAGCCCCAGAGGAGGGAAATGACAAAACCATCTTGAACAAATCTTGCCAAGAAACCCCCAAGCAACTATATGTCAGAAATGATTTGAAGGTACGCAAAAATAACAATGGCTCTCAATACCAGTTGCTAGGGAAAACAAGCAGTGCGAATGTATTGAGACCCTACTAAGGGGATTCCTAAAGACATCTGGTAAGCTGGGTGGCTCAGTTTCCTTTGATATCTTGATATCTCAGAATTTGTGATTTCTTCTTTTGGCAATAAACACAATTTCAGCACCAAAGAGGACAGGCAAAGTATTATTAAGATATTTCAGGATTCCCATATTTTTAAAATGTCCTGTCTGCCAGTCCTATCCAGATACTGCTTCCTTTTTATTATGGCTGTGATATCAATAATTAATCAATAGTATTTTAATTGTTGCAATGATCTCACATGTTACAATTATTTTCTTGCTTTAAAAATGGTTAGGCCCAACTAGTTTCAGAGACAAGCTTCAAAATTAATGCTCAGGAGCAGCCAGA
>CM034703.1:276948314-276964832 GCA_020142125.1 Phrynosoma platyrhinos
GCACGCCGGCTGCCCCAACCCCTCCCCGAAGACGTCCTGACGTCACGTGTCCTTACGCATGGTGCATGGCGTCAGGACATACTCTGCATGTAGCATGGCGTCAGGACGTCCTCCGCATGTAGCGTCCTCACGCACTATGCTGGAAGGGCCAGAGAAGAGCCGCATGGCGGCTCTTGGGGCGGCCTTTTGCCGCCTCTAATAGAAGCGGCATTTTGCCACTCTTTTAAGAGGCAGCAAATGGGAGAATCGGGGCTGCTGTGTGCTAGCAGCGGCCCTGATCTTCTGCTTCCCGGGGTGGTCCGGGGCTGCCCATCTGCATCCTCCCGAAGTCAGGCTAGTGTACAAGAAAATAATGTCAGTCAATGTTAGCAGGAAATCAGAACTGTATTTGCCTGGCTGAGCTGCAGTTACAAGCTTTTATTATTAATGTGGAGGTCTCACTGACAAACAACACAATATGCTTTAGCTACATGTAAATGAAAAACTGCCCTAAAGCTGGTATTTTCAATGAAACATTATTAGGAGGGAGTAATTTATAGTAGAAAAATGGCATGTATACATAAATACTTCCTGCCCCCATGACTTTCCAACACAACACACTCTTCCTCAGGGTATCCATGCACATCATTTGGAACACAAATGGTATGTTTCTGAGGTAGGTCTGGGTTCTAGGGTCTTAGTGGAGGGGAAGTTGGCAAGAGTTTCAAACCACCTCAACCCAACTCTTTGGCATTGGAGCCACTTCTGTATTCAACATCTGAAGCCTTGTTCTGTCTTCCAGTACCTTCAGAGTTCTGTTGTTGTGGATGCATTAGCAGGACTTTTCAGCTGTGGCACCCTGCATATGGAATTCCCTTCCCAGAAGGGCTTGGATCACACCTTCTTTTACAGAGTTTACATAAACAGACTTATATCCAGATTTAGTTATGCATAGCAGAGACCCACTGAAATCAATGAGATTCTAAGTTAGTTATGAATAGTTTAAACATCACTGATTTCAGTGGGTTTATTCTAAGTTTGACTGATTTGGGTCAAAAAAATTTTTAACTGATTTGTTTGGTGTGTGTTAAACTTATTTCCTCCTTTCTATTGTGTTGGCCTGTTTTCATGTGCTATTTTATTGGTATTCTACACTCTTAAGTTTTTAATGTATTGTTTTAAAATTCTAAATTGCAAGTATAAAGTATAAAACCAAAAGAAGAGATATGCCTCTTAAAAAAAATTATACCAACATGAACATTTGAAAATGAGTAATAAGAAAAACTCTAACCTTCATAGCTATTACTTCATTCATATGATTTTTGATCATATACAAAATTAAACTGTAAAATACTATCTCAGTATAGAATTTCCAGTGGAATTCTGCCCACGCATAATTCACAGAGCAAATAGAAACTACTTATGCAACTGCCTACAGAAACTGCATTAACATATTTTACCTTGTCAGGTCTCAGGCATCGGAGAATAATCATCTTTTTTATTTCATTCAGAGACGTATTCCATGGTCTTGGTAAGGTAACATTCTGGGGTTCTTTACTATCATAGATTTTACGCCAGTCATTGAGTTGTGCAGCTACATGACTCCTAGAAAAATGTAAACTGGAAATGTTCACATTTCCAACTTTAAACAAGAGCTCTTGTAGATTCCAGCTTTTTCTGGTAGTTGTTGTAGATGACCAGCACACTAATTTGTGTTCCAGGCATTTGCAGGTCAAATATCTATGTTGAGTACTACTAGTCCTAGAGTACAGCCTAACATAACATTTTTATGGTTGGACAGAACACTAATTTCATGTGTTCCACAATTTCAAGTCAATCTCCATGCTAATGATTGCTTATGCAAATAAAATAGCAGTCCCAGTTGAGAAGCACAGGTACTTGCTGAGGGTTCAAATGGCTGCTCTAAAGAGGAAACACCTCTGGTCTGAAGTACTTTCTGAATGCTTCCTTAGTACTATCAGTAGAGGGTGACAGAATAATTGTACAAAATCATTCATGAAAATGCAACCACAGTGACAGCAGATAGTTCTTCTAAACAAACTTTGTGATTAAGAATTAAGTATACAGAATTGTTTTAACTGTTGCCTTGTTTTAACTTGTACGTCACCTCGATTGCTTTGCAGAGGGGCAAGTTAAAAATAAAATTTATTTTTATTATTATTATTATTATTATTATTATTATTATTATTATTATCATTATTATTATTTGCCTCCAGGTTTGTGGCTATCATCACTATGGAAGAACCATTAGCTTAAGAGCAATACAATGGCTCTATCATATGTAGAATCATTATTCCCTTAATTAAACTGCAGAAAACTGAAAGGAAGACTTCTATACAGAAAAAAGCAAGTTACTTGTCTGTAACTGTGATATGAGTGATCATTTGGGAATTCACACAACTGGATCTTGCACCTGCACAAACCCACCAACAGAACATTCCAGAATTAAGTAGCTTTTTAGCAGGAATCCCTCCTCCCCCACTGCCCAAAATGCCTATCTGAGCATGCCAAGCTTCTTTCCTCAACTCCACATAGACTGTGAAAAATGTAACAAGGGCAGGACAAAATAGAGTGGAGAAAAGAAGGGTTGTATGAGTTTTACAGATGGCACTTGCAGAGCCACACTTACAGACAAGAGACCTGTTCTTCTTCATGGTCTCTGTGCCTCATACAAATGGATGATTTAGCTAGCTAACTTAATGGAATAGGAGAACATCATGTCAAAACAGAAAAAAATGCCACACTCCTAAAGGATGCTTAAACCTAGCCCTAGCATTTGGCCTACAATGAGCAATAGATGTAGACAGGTGGGGCCATGCAACTATTCTGCTAGATGAGAAAGTGAGAAGTGAGGGCACGCCTAACAAAAGCAAAAGATGAAAGCACAATTGTTACTGAGGGAGTTCACTAGTTGTCCAAAGTGGCAACTTGTCTACTTTTTAAAAATGCATGTATATTACTTTATATTAATGATATTTTAATAACTTAGGGCCTCGGCAGACGACTAATAAAGTCGTCTCCGAGGCCTGGAAGAGGAGGGGCAGCCGCATGCGCGGCACCCCTTCCTCTTCCCAAGTTTGCCCTCGGAGCTGCCGGCCCTCCGCACGGCCGGTGCTCCGGAGGCAACCTCCCGCCGCAGCGTCCTCACATGCTGCGGCAGAAAAGTCAGGGAAAGTGCGCCCTACGCATTTAGGGCGCACTTTCCCTAATTTCTGAAAGGAGCGCTATTTTTGCGCTCCTTTCAGGGATGCCGCCGGAGCGCCGCGGTGCGGAGGCTGCGGTCCCACGGCGCTCCGTCCCAGGGCGTCCCCGACGCCCTGGTGTGCTTCCCCCCATAGTTTATTTAACTTTCTTAAAGTTTTAAAAATCATCATTGTTTTTGGTCACTTTGTTTTAATCTATCTTGTGAGCCATCATGGCTCCCATGATGGGAAAAAGGTGGGACAGAAATTAATTAAGCAAATGAATTTGTACATCAATAGAATTGCCTTTACAATGCATGTAGAAAAATGCAGTGTATAAACTGGATGGCCTTTCTAGATTTCCCCATTAGAAACAGAGAGTCTAGGAAATTTTCAAAGGAATGAGGTTCAGCTGATATAAAGGAAAGTGCTCTGTGGACTTTATCGCACGGGAGGCAAGTGCCTGCATCCTGTGAATAAATGGCAATTAAATCCGTGACGTTGCCATTATCCTGGCATTATCCCATGAATAGGGCGGCAAAATTGTGCCACTTTTCATTCACAGTGCCGTGAATAAAAAGTGATGCAATTTTGCCACTTTATTGATGGGATAATGCCAGGATAATGGTGATGTCATCTGAAAACAATCCTGCTGTTGCAGGATATTCACAGATTTAATCACCATTTATTCATGGGATGTGGGTACTTTGCCTCTGAGGGGGGCTTCTGGGTGGAAGATGGTGGTCCTAAGAGCTGCCCAGACGCACTATCAACATGGCTGCCTTGTTCTGCAGTGGAGCAATTCACGCCCGCAGTGCTGGACGAGGGCCTTGAATAAAAAGGCAACCGCCCCTATTGCTGCAAAGAGAGCCGAAAACCCGCAAGGGAAAAAAGAAAAAGCCTCATTTAATCCCATAATGCCTCATTTAATGAGGGTTAATTTTAGACTGGTTTTAGTAAATTGACTGTATTTTATGATGTTTTCTGTTTTAATCAGGGGTTAGGGAATTATGTTTAATTAATGTCAATGTGATATTTTGTGACTGTTATCAGCCTCGATCCTTCGGGGAGAGGCGGGCTAGAAATAAATTATTATTATTATTATTATTAAGTCCTGTGAGTATTCCAGGCAAGGGTGAGGAAAGTACAGCTCCTGAAGCTCTCTTGAAGTGACTGATTTTTCACCCCAAAACACAAGCAACGGCTGAAAACCAGCACAAACTATAGCTGTTTGGCCCCTACAACTTTCCAAGCCCCACGTACTTTTAAAACAAACAAACAATGCCCCCAAATCTGCTGAAAATCAGCTGAAAAACAAAACAAGATGTGATATGTGTCATGTTGGGCACACCAGTACAGACCTGGAAGGCACAAGGATGAAAAATGGCAATTGCCCACCTGTGGTCCAAGCTGCCACCCCTGTGCAGTTTCCCACCCCAGGCCATGGTATGTAATGACTCTTTTTCAGTTAGGTAGATGGATGATGCATGAAGAGAGACAGAAATGTCACAAGTGAAATTCTAACAGCACTTTTGAGAGAAGAGATGATTTTGATCATAAAACCACCTTGTACAGATGAAAAGAAAGTAAGGAGGATTTGACTGAAGATAGTTCAGGTCCTCTCCTTGCAGAAGCAGCTGCAACCAGAAGGGTCATTTAACCTGACTAATCATCAACAATTCACATGGTCTTTCCCCTAAGCTGCACTAGGTCTACTTATAAGGACAACACCAACACAAATGGAGGACAGACAGATGAGAGAATCCCTTCAAACAACCATTACACTAATAGTCTACAAACAATGATAGGCCACTGAAATGCCACTGCCAGTATGCAGATATGGTAATAGGATAGATGATAATCCAAGAAAACAAATAAGAGATGCAATTGTGTTTTCAAAAACATCTGTCATACCGTAGTCCTTTAAAAGCAGGCATATCACTTGCACGGCATATTTCATCCCAGCTTTTATCTTGTAGCCAAGATGGATCTGGATTCTTGAATTTGCTCTTGAGGCCAACTCCTCCAGTTAATAAAAACATAAATTCTTGATGTTCAATTTCTTTCTTAGCCCTATTTTTAAAAGGAATGAAGTCACACATCATTATGTTAGGCTGAAACAAAAAAATATCACTCAATAACGCTCCATTTATAGCTTCCATCCCCAGCTTGTTGTTCTGGAAATGTGTGTTGCTGCAGCTAAAGTAACATTCTGTTCTTGGCACTGTACATGTTTCTCACTAAAACTCCATGTAACTATAAAGAGATCAGAAATTATGTGATAGTAAAGGGTTCAATGGGAAGCGTTCCCCCTTTGCCAATAAGTTTCCACCCTGCCCTTACTAAAGTAGAGGGGTGGTCATGGGGACAAAGACTGGCTAAATGAGGGAGCAGACAAAATAGCTGGATTGGCTAATTATTAATCTTATAACCCAATTCTGCCTCCTCCTTCATTTGGTGTTATGCAACAGTGATCTTAAGATCTCACAATGAGCTGTATATGCAGTACACAGATATTTGGAAGATATTGCAAGTTTCCTATATTTTACGATGCTGCAGAATAAAGAAAGGAACATTTTCTTCATTTAATGAAAGATTTTAGAAAACAGGCTCTTACATCAGGAGATTACAGCACAGTAAAAATGAAAACAGCAGCTTATCCTTCTCAAAGAGGGAGCGGCAAACATTGCAATACAAGTTGTACGTGAAATGGTCATTTAGATAGCGTAGCCTTTTTTCCAAGATTTTAGATCGGTTGCTATAGAAAAGAACAGATATACATTTAGTGAATGCATATTCAACATAGAAAATATTGATCTAAATGTTCATCTATTAACCAGGGAAATATTTATGGGGCATTCATACGGTATGCAGGTACAAGCACAAAAAGTAAAGGATGAACATGCTCTCAGTATCCTTAATAATATTAAGGTGTCAGAAATACTTATACCTATAACTGAAAATGTTTGCAAGCTCAAAACAGAAAACCAAAAATGTGCACCTGCAAATGCACATATTTAATAATTGGCCTTGGTATTCTGAAATACAACAAAGGGCCTTTACAGACTACTAGAAATAATGCAGCTTGAGTCCACTTTAACTGTCCTGACTCAGTGCTAGGGAATCATGGGAACTGTATTTTTTTCTGAGACATTGAGCCTTCTCTGTCAGAGAGCTCTGGTGCCACAATAAACTACAGTTCCCATGATTCCCTAGCACTGAGCTAGGGCAGTTAAAGTGGTCTGACGCTGCATTATTTCTGGCAGTCTATAAAGGCCCAAAAATCTAAAAACTGAACTCAGCAACTACTTACCTGTCATGAATAGAGTTGATGTATAGGTTTACAAACCATGCGAGAGAATACTGGTACATAGGGTCAATATTAGCCAGATCAGCAATACTGAAGAACAACACAGAAGAATGCTTTGCAATGGGTCTGTAGCCTTCTCGAGACTGTGCTATTTGAATTTCAGTTTTTTCTGCAATCTAGAGAAAATACATTATTTAGAAAACAATTAAAATAATGTACAAATATACATAGGGTATTTGCCACCTTCCATGGTTTAAAAGAAGAATAGACTGCTAGCTATATTGATTGAAATATTCTAGCAGTTTGAAAGCATGCAAATGCAAGTAGATAAATAGGTACCACTTTGGTGGGAAGGTAAACAGCATTCTGTGCAATCATGCTGGCCACATGATCACATCCACATGATGACAACTCTGGCTCTTTGGTCTAGTAACAGAGATGAGCACCGCCCCCTGTGGTTGGACACGACTTGACAACCTTGACAACGGGGAATGACACTTACCTTTAAATATTATTCCATTAAATTGGGTCCTGCAATATTGATATAGTGCCAAGGTTTGTGACATAACACCAATGCACTTAATGACTCTCCGCTTATTTGCTGGTGTGATAAGTCACATAGACCAATTTCCCATTGAATGAGATAAACAGAACTAAGTGCATTAAACCAATCAATTATTCACACCCAGTGCTGCTCTCCAATTCCTCTTCATCATGGTGGAAAGTTCTACTAACATTACCTTGGCTTGACATGAAAATGTTTTGACTATAAAAAGGAAACCAGTGAGGAAAAGGGAAACCATTGTGTTTGGGAGTGATTTACCGATATTTTTGGTCATTTTGGAAAATAAATGAATAATCAAATCATTTAAGACAAAATTTTGAGGGAAAGGGCTAGGGGCTTTGGAATTGTTGGGAACAATGTTCCTTTAAGACAGTGTAAAATAGTTTCTAAATGAGCTGTAAATGAGATGTAACAGAACTGAACTGGAACATTATGTTTGTGAAGTCCTCGCTTGCACAAGTGGTTGCAACTTTTCAAACTTAGCACAAGGAGGCTTCCATAGCTTTTGCAATGGAGGTGCAGTAGTGCTTTGTTCTCCTTGCCACTGACAAGTCCCACACAGTTTCCTCCTCCCCACATCCCACAAAGACCACAGCCTGTGATCCCTCTTCACTCAGCATCCCTCCATTCCTCAAGAACGAATTCACTGGAAATGAGATATGAAACAGCTATATCAGCTGCAATAGGACACTTCAGAGTGGCTGGGTGCTGTGTGGGTGGGGAAGGTGGGATAAAGTGGAAACCATGGCTGCTGGTGGCTCTCTGAGGAAAGCCAATGAGGCCTACCAAAAGGCTGCTGTTGCTCTGGAGTGAGTCAGTGCACTGTTGGATGCCTCCATTGTCCCACAATCCAGTGCAATTCCTCTGGCAGGGGTTTTCGCTCTACCAGAATTATATTGGCTCTCAGAGACCATTTACAAAATTGTAAACTGTTTACCTGTTGTTTCTTTGTAATTTCATTAGACATCAATTTGGCAGAGTCCAAGATCATAATTGCAGATTCATCTTCTAATATATTCCCTTCAGAAGACTGTAGTGTTTCTAAAATTTTATTCTCTATATCTTTCAGTTGTTTCTTATTGGCAGCTGACTGGAGAATAAGAGCATTCCGTTCCTCTTCTAATTCTGGCCTAAAAAACAATATATGCATCATTTATTTATTTATTTATTTTTTATGCCACTTTCTCCCAAAAAGGGACCCAAGGCAGCTCACAAGATAACACATCTTAAAAATATTTTTTTTACAAAACAATTAAAATAACACAGTTAAAACAGTATAAAATTAAGATTACAAACATATAAAAGTTAAAACACGTGATCTAAAACAGCTACCCCATATAAAAGCCACCCTGCCATGATTTTAAAAAGCGCACCTGAATAAAAATGTTTTTACTTGCTGACAAAAGGCCAGCAGGGAGGGGGCCAGCTTAGCCTCCTGTAGAAGGATGTTCCAAAGTGTGGAAGCAGTCATCAAGAAGGCTCTCTCTCGTGTCCTCACTTGTGATCTTGGTGGGACCAAGAGAAAGCCTTCTCTTGAGGATCTTAGGGCTCTAGCAGGTTCGTATGGGGAGATAAGCCATGTAGGACTTTATAGGTCATGACCAGCACTTTAACTAAGCATATTATTACATATTATCGTAATAATTACTAGGACTCATCAACTATTTGGAGTTTTCTTAGTACTTTGCAAAATTTTATATGAACAACGTACATGTTGGCAGTTTGAGGCCCAGGTGCTACATGATGGGGTGAGCTCCTGTCACTAGTCCCAGCTTCTGCCAACCTAGCAGTTTGAAAGCATGCAAAGGGAAGTAGATAAATAAGTACCACTTCATTCTGTGCAGTCATGCTGGCCACATGATCTCAGAGTAGTCTCTGACAACACTGGCTCTTTGGCTTAGTAACAGAGATGAGCACCATCCCTTATGGTTGGATACAACTTGACAACTTTGTCAATGGGGAATACCTCTAATGTACATGTGCTCTGAAAATGTTTCTCTGCCACTTATTATACTATTGAAAAGTTCTCACAAAACTATCAAAAATCACAAGTGTTCTTTGATAATCTTTTTTCAACTGAATCTTCCAGTTTTAGTTGTAACAGGCTGGGGAGGCAGGCAATTATGTATATTTTTAAAAGTGCAACACATGTATGAGACAATATCTTAAAAGAGTACACCTGCCCCCTTCATCTACAATTCAGTCAGATGCCCCATGGTTCCAAACTTCCAAAGCATTCTTTGTAACTTCCTTTTGTTCCTTTTTTCTTTTACGGTCTGCTAGTGACTCCCTCCCATCCTTTACCTGCCACCTTTATTTTCTTATATAAGTATTACATATTATTCCATTTTGCAAAGACTGTATCATGCTGAAGAATTACTTATCTGTGGCATTTTGGGATGAAAGTGATTTTTATTTGTTTCTATAACTTCTTCTGGAGAATTTGAAAACTTACCTCTCCTTTGCAACAACAATACCTAGAAGCTGATCTTCAAGTCCTTCTGGAGTAATCATGAAATTGAGCAAAGAAACTTTTGTAGCTAATTCAGGCATATAATGTGGATTCCTTAATTTGGTAGTAATATAAAATTTGAAATCAAAGGAATATTCAATAATTGTTTCCCCAAGTCGAATGCAATCCATGCCTCCTAGTGTTGAAAAGAGAAATATATCAGTCTATTTTTTCCCGTGTACACAAAAATATCACTTTTGTAATCAAGAACCAGCAAAATTTAATCTTCGATGAATTTAATAGTCTGATGATACAAAGCAATTTACACACAAGCACTTATATAGTTGTGCAATTATATATTTAGTGCCAGAATTGGAAGACTAGACTACTCAACAAAGAGTCATCTCTATGTGACTGGGATGGTAAACTTTGGACAGTGTTGTGGGTAGTTTTTCACTCCTAGGACAATCCATGGGCCACATCTAAACTAGATGTGGCTAGAAGTTACATTTCATTTTTCTTTATTTTTTAGTTAATGGTGGGGGTTGAGGTTGGGGTTGGGGAGGGATTGCCCTGCACCTTGTTTGCATGCATCATCTCCAACTCCTAGGGGCAGAGCAGATGTATAGGGAAAACCAGGCTGATCCTGGTTTTTCCCAAACCGGTTAGAAATCGCACTGTCTGCATGGCCCATTCTCAAAGCAGGCTGAACAGCCACAGACAATCTACACTATGCAGCGTCAAGCCACACCTCTGGGGTTGGGTTTTTTTTTGTTTTTGTTTTTGTTTTTTTTTTGCATTCGTACCACTGCACAAACACACCACGCAAGGCCAGCATTTACCTTGCTCTTCCCACCCAGGTGTCATTCCATTGGATGCCCTGTGTAACTGGCCATACAGTCGCATTAGCAATATACAGCCTGTACTGTGCATCAGTGCGCCCAGTGACACATTGGTAAAGTACAATCATGGAGGCCCTCCACACATACCCCCTCCACCCATCTTTACCCCATGCCCCCCCACTGGACTCTCTGTACTGTATATGTTGCAACTACATCTACTGCCTTATTAGCAATCATGTTTTTGCTTTGCTACAGTCTTGTACTGGGCTGTTTATATGTGGATGCGATAGCGTTCATTTTCTGCCTTGAATTTGAGTATCCCAGCTTCTTTTTGCTCTGGTTTTCAGCCCGGAGCGCAGCTTCATTTCCTTTTCCACCTGCTTTTGCCTCATGCTTCATCTAACAGCCAGACTTCAAAGTGGTTAGAAGCCATTTTATTTGGCCAGTGCGAAATATCCCTATGACTCTCGAGACCAGGGTTCAATTCCCCACTTAGCCATGGAAACCCACTGGGTGATCTTGGACAAGTCATACTCTTTCAACCTTAGAGGAAGGCAATACTAAACTCCTTGTGAACAAATATTGGCAAGAAAACCCTGTGGCAGGTTTGCCTTAGGGTCACCATAAATCAGAACTGACTTGAAGGCACACAATAAAATAATACTGGACTAAACAAGTGTGATGTAGTGGTTTGACTGTTGGACTAGGATTCTGGAAGACCAAGTCTGAATTGAAATCTACTAGGTAGTCTTGGCCAAGTCACTCAGAGGAAGACAATACTAAACCCCATCCAACCAAATCTTGCCAAGAAAAACCTATGACAAGTTTGCTTTAGGGTAGCCATAAATCAGAAACATCTTGAAAGCATGTAACAACAGCAACAAACAGCAACAACAAAAGCTTTTATATTTAAATCTAACACAACACAAGACATGGCATGCAAATTATGTCACAAAATAAAAGATCAAAATCCAACAAGTTGTTTGTTGTACCTTCATCTGTTGCTAGGCAGCAGTATTTAAAGAGAAAAAAGGAAAGTATTAACTGATGCAATACATCATCCAAGAATTATCCAAGCATATAATTTGGAGTTGTACCTTGTTTAAAGGTTTGTCTAAGCAGCAGTGGTTCCAGTGAAGGATCTATTTCTTCCCCAACATTTTCAAGCAGAAGTGGAGTTCCAAACTGAATGCAGTTTTCCAGAGTTCTCATGTAATCTGTGTCAGTAAATTTTATGACACTCAGTCTGTTCTCTTTTTCAGAATTTTTTATCCATTTATTTGCTTGACCTTGGGGATCAATCATTAATGGCCTACAACACATTGGATTTGTTAATTAAAAGAGTGCTTAATAATCAATTATTGTCTAAGAAACCTAATCAAAGAGAATATTACAATTAATTGACAAAATGGTTAACTCAAGATAATTCTGGATTCATTGAGAATGACTATTAAAGGCACAGTACCAAGAGACAGCATGGTTTAGTGGTTTTGGGGGGGTGGAATACCTGAAAATGGTTTCCTTCCCATTTCCATTGTGGGATTCCTCTGCCTTCTGTAGGTTCAAAGTGGACAGGAGGTGGAAAGTAAATCTATTCTTAAACCAGAGGTGAAGAAAATGCAACCTGTGGTTTGAATGTGATTTGTTTTTGCTCCACCACACTCATATGATGATGCTGAGTAGTATGTCAGTAATCAGTTTTTCTCCTCAAAAAAATCTTCCTTATGTTTACCAAGGCCAGATAATTTCCTCACCTCTATCTATTGATCTGATCTGATCTAATCTATTGCCCAGTACTTTGTCAGCTCCCAAACACCAGCTCACCAGCTCTTCCTATCAGTATTTCTGCAAATATTCATGCATGGCACTATCCATTCAAAATATTCACTACTGTTCTACATCTTGGCACACAATTTGTTCAAAAATAAGACACCTACTTTACTTATACAGATTGATTATTTTTATTTGATACACTTGGCACTTAACATCCTGAGAATAAGAAAGAAATACTTTTCTATTTTCAAGGAACACTTAAACTAATACATAAACCATGTTGAGGGCAATTTAGGTCATCTTAAAAATACAATAGGAATAAGTATACAGAAAAACAAACATGATCAAGAATATAGAAATTATCAGATCTAGCCATTAGTATGGTAAACTGATTATTGTTTAATTTAATAAAACAGAGTTCTGTTACGTACCAACGTCTAGAATTGTTAACTATTACACCATTGTCTATAGAAAACTGATCTGTTGGAAGACCTGCAATATTCCAGGCTCTGATTTTTATTGGATCACCAAGCGTCTTACTCAGAGAGAAGGTCTCAGAACAAGGGATATTTTTGTCCTACAGGAAAAGATAAATATTTAGATTTCTTAATATCAATATTTATAAGCCAGGCTTAAAAAAACCAGTTAACAAAGTGCACAACACCTCAATTTCGAGCAAGGCAGCAAGATGACTGAAAAAAGAAAGAACATAATGGGTAATAATAGAAAGGGTTCTCCTAATTACTACAATGTGTAGGACTATGTTCTGGCTGTTACGCTGTTTAGAGTCTATTTCTTGAGTAGGAATAATTATGTTTATGGTTAAGCCATAGCCAAATCCTATTTGAATAGCACAGTCCAACACAAGAATTATTGTGTTTTTCTATGACTGACTGGAGTACTCCAAAAGTGTGTGGGGGGTGTGTGTGCAAGCAAGCCTAGCATGTATGTATAGTCTCCCTGTCATATACTACTTGGAGACCCTCCTCAGGTGAGGAAGAAGTGAGCCCAGCTAACAGGCTCCAATCAGAGCAAGAGGAAGCTAATGCTCTGTCCTGAAAACAGCACCTGGATCATCATATGTTGACCTTAAATGGAGGAAGTTGGAGGCTGAACTATTTCATTCTTTGGAGTGTCATAGACTAATGTGACAGGCAAGAGTGGGGCTTAGCTTAAAAGAAAATGCTCAGATAATAAGGCCAACCTAGTGGGTTCAGAGGCAATAATTCCATAAACAAACAGTTGCCAGCCAGATTTAGCTAGCTATAAATTAAAACAGCCAAGACCATGTCTGTGCTGCAGAACAAAAGCTTCATTATCTTTGACACTCTGTCATTTTCAGCTCTTTAGTTTCTTGAACCTTGGCTTACTTTTTGAACTACTATCTTCAGTTACTCCCTGACTAGCACGTGAACCTGCTTCAACTGCTTTGTGTGCTCAGATTCTGGGCTGCTCAAACCACTCTTATGCTCTCTCAGTTCCTCTGTGTATGACCATGGACTGGCTTGGCTTCTCCTTTCTTTCTTGAGCTAAAAACTGAGCATCCTTGAGCATTTGCCACTCTGAAATAGGTGCTCCATAGTGACTGATATTTCCATCTGTTGAGACACCAATCACATTCCTTAAAAAGTATGCCCTGGAACTTTAGTTGATTTATTGGTAGCTAAACTAGAGGACAAAATAGGAGGCAAAAATTTATTCTTGTTTTCCATTATGACATGCAATATTAAAATTATTAAAATTTATTCAAAATTATCCCCATTGCTAGTTGAAGTACCAACAATGCAATAAACAAAATACACTTTGTTCTTCGAGCTATATTTATAGATATGAAGTCTGTCTTTCAATAGATCAAGCAGTGGCAGAAGACTGTGCTAAAGATATTAAAAATAATGATTTAAGCCAACACTACCTTACAAAGTTTGCTCCAGTCTTGAGAGCACTCTTGTCGAAAACCAGCAGTAAAGGCTCCTAGATATGCAATCACGCCTGCTGATACCAATACATCTCCTGTCAAATTATCATAGGTGTTTTGAAGATCATTTGCAGCATTAGACCATCTATGGGGAAACGCAAGACCAGAGCAAGAAATTTTTAAGCAATAGCACCACAGTTAAGAAAAAGCCACACAAGGAGGCTTGACTGGCACCGTCATTAGGTGAAGACCTTTCTGTGCCTTCAGTCTCACATTAAATGTGTTTTAACTATCACATTTAAATAACCAGATGGCCAATACAATGTGGGCCCATCAATTTTTATATCTGTATGTTTAATTTTAGGTTACTGAAAAATTAGTTTTATTGTCATTATTTGTGCTAATTCTGATTAGCTGGTTTTATGTTCTATATTGTTCTATTTACATTGTTTTCAGGTACTCTGATCTGTCCAGAGAACTTTGTCATGTAATAGTGTAAGAATGCTGTACATTTTTTAAAAAAGTTGTATGCAATTTTAATATTATCTATGAATTGACTGAATTTTGCTTAGGCAAATTTAATTTTCTTATTTCAAAACATTTCTGTAACAATTAGACAACAAGGATTGTATGTCCTCATGCAAAAGTAATAGTGAATAAAATGTGTTGTCTTCTATACGTAACAGGTCTTATCAATCAATCAATCAATACATCATGTTATTTCTGACCTTGATTTTTCTCCCCCAAGTCCTCCAATCAGCTTTTCTGCTCTTTCTAATTTCTTAGCACACAAATCCACTTGAAATTCCAGGCGGGCTTTTTCTTCTGTTTTCTCAGCAAATGTTTGTTGCAAAGCTTCCAAGCGATCTTCAACCGCTTTAAGTTCATCTCTTTTCTGATTCAGTAATGCTATAGTCTGTGCTAATGACTGTTGTGCTTCTGCTAAACGGGCCTTCTTAGGCGCAACCACCTATTTAATATATTGTAATAAAAGTTTGCTAAATCATTTATACACAGACATTTAAGGACAAATATATAAATTAATATTTGGGAAAAAGACATTAAATAGATACAATCAGATAAGATCAAGACAAAGTGGCTGGGTAGTTCATAGATCCTTTAATCCAATTTCTTCTGAAAAGAGCAATAGCAACAGTAATAGCAAGTACATTTCTATACCGCTTATCAGTGAACTAGCACTCCCTAAGCAGGTATGTAGCTTGTGGGCATGCTTGGAATCAGCATAGTCATTTGAGAACCAGGTGTCCTGGAATGACTCTTATCAGCTTTGGGTGGTTTCTCAGCTATGATAATTTCTTGGGTAGGGATAATCATGCTTATCCATGCTGTATCCAAGAGTAACCTCCCAACTGGGTTACTGCAATACACTGTATGTTGGATTGATGATCACAAAGTCTCAATTAGTAGAAAATGAGGTTGCCAGAATTCTAACAGTTACAGCCACATGAGGTTATATTACGTCAGCTCTTAAAGTGTTTTGTTGGACTGCTGCTTACTAAACAGATTGGAACCTATATAGCTGAGGGAGCTCTCTTAGGATCATACAAAGGAAAGACTTCTCTAGATTCTCAGACTAAGGGATGTTTGTTGTGAACAAAGCAAAAAGTCTTTACATGACAGTGCCACATCTCTGGAACATTCTCCTCATGAAAATTTGAATACAACTATAAACAATCTGCATATTTTGGTTCCAGGTTACTTGCCCAGGCATTTAAAATTTTAAAGCTGGTTTATACTTTGTCTTCTGCTGTTTTATGCCTCTGGTTTTGTTTTATGATGTTGCTTTTCTGTTATTGCATTATATTTATAGCATGTTGATCTTTTAATGCTTTTTCTATACTGTCCTATAATTAATTAGGACTAAGTATTGTTTTAAAATATTTTTTATTAAATAATAATTTTGGGATTTCTATTTAAATAATAATTATCCACTGCTTTATTCTTAGAAAACAACTAAGAACATAATCTACACAATACTGCCTTTAACCCAATGCAATCAATGATAAATTTGAGTTTGTGACTATAGCAAAATGACTGGAATTTCCTGATGTGATTTCCTGGAGTATGCAACTATTTTTCAAAATTTGGGTAAACTTAAGCTCATTCCCAGGGAATTAATTTTCTGTTTTTACAATTTACAGTTGCTTGCATTATCCAGCAATCAGGAAAAACGCATCTATGTATTTTCCTTTAAAAAAAAAAGACCACTTATGTCATTCATGATGATGACTGTGTTGTAAGGAGCAAGTCTCATTCATGATGATGACTGTGTTGTAAGGAGCATATGCTTAAGACTATAAAGTCAAGAAAACCAAATTTCTGGGATCATATCTTAATTTAACAGCTGGGGGATCTAATCTCTCTCTTTACAAAGGGATGCATAACGTTTAGGGGACAATTTGTAGGGAGTAAGGCCACCAAAATTACTGAATTCTAATGGATTGTCTTATATTTGACG
>CM034703.1:276970847-276982498 GCA_020142125.1 Phrynosoma platyrhinos
GGCGCAGGGCAGATTATATGGAGATAGGTGATTCCCTAGGTAAGATGGACCCAGGCCAAGTCGGGCTTTAAAGATCATCACCAACACCTTATACTGTGCCCGGAAACTAATGGGCAGCCAGTGCAAGGATTTCAGAACAGGTGTAATGTGATCACTCCTTGAACTAAGAACAGTATAATAGCCATGAAGAATGAAGAACAGGCATCTCCTGTTCTCCTGATCAGATTTAAGTTTTCTGGTCTTCTCTGGAGGAACAGGGGCAAGCAATACCTCTTTGTAGTGGGATATTGTATTTATATTATTGGCCTGTCCCATGATTAATATTTTTTATAAAGATGTAGTAAAGAGCAAGAAATATTAACTTTTAAGTGTAAATTGTAACACTTTACATAATCTCTATTTACCAGCTCTACGGTATAGTAAAGTTAGTAATATTGTAAATCAGAAATAGCTCAGTTTGAATCTAGCTCTGGCCACTGGTCACAGTCTGCAAAGTAATGGGTGAACAAAAGTGCCAGTCAAATCCTGCATGTGGTTTGGTACAGAACAAGGAATGCTTGATAGAGGGATCTAAATAAGGGGATAAGAATGGTCTAAAGACTCTTGTGATAACACAGAGTCATGTGGAGGGAGTAGAGGATCCTGATTATATAAAGTGGTCCTCAATAGAGAGGAGTCAACAACATTCCTTTACACTCGTCCCTAGGGAGTGATAGTACATTCCTGTGACATGGAGGGAACAAGTACATCCTGAAAGCCACCAGTACGGGGGAAACAAAGGTACCAACGTGAGTCTAAAAACAATGAGAAGGGTACGACCTTCAGCCTATGTGTATAAGGTGTAAACGAAACATACATGAATTTCGTTTTTAGACTTTAGTCCTATCCCCAAGTTCTCTCATATATATGCAAATATTCCAAGCTCTGAAAAACTCCAAAATCCAAAACACCTCTGGTCCCAAGAATTTCTAATGAGAGACTCAACCTGTAATGTTTTTAATACTTTTGTGCATGAAACAAAGTTTGTGTACACTGAACCATCAGAAAGCAAAGTTGTCACTATCTCAACCACCCATGTGGACAACTTTGGATTTTGGAGTATTTTGGATTTCGGAATTCAAGATATGGAATACTGAAACTGTAACATAAATCAGGGTTAGGCATGAATTCAACTGCTAGTTCCAACTATAGCAGACTAACTGAATCAACTGGTAAATGTAAATCAAAATTCACAAATCACATTAATTCAACAAATCTACTCTTGTTGAGACAAGCAACCCAAAGTCTGGATCCAACCCATGAGCCACTATGTGTAATGAATTATTTTACTACATTTTAGATTACTATTTTTGTAAGAACACTAACACTCTCTTCTCATGCTTTTTTTCACTGTATTATCTTCTCTGGAGATAGCAAAATTTGAATTCTGGATCTTCTGCATGCATATCATGTTATCTGCTACAGAGGTATACATAATAAAGCCTTCCCTTCAATCTACCCATTCTCAAAATAATTTCATCATGGGCCATTTTATAATTTGGATTTCTTTCACATATTATTATTGTACTTATTTAACTTGCCTTCAGAGTGTCCAGTGCAGATAATGCTGCTTCTAATGCTGGAATTGCCTCTGCAAGATCACTCTCACATTCATTCTTTAGTGCCTGGGCTTCTGCAGTTTTTTCTGTTGCAAGCTCTTCATCTACTTTCACAGTTCTGCTTTTTGCTTCAACCTCTGCAGACTCTTTCTCAATTACCTATGGAAAGAATAGATGTATAATGGAATGAGGTAATTGTCACTTCCAATGGAAACATGTTCTTCTAAAATGCAAAGGAACAACCCACAAGAATGTGATTTAAGACTTAAATTGTCCAGACCAAGTCCATTGTCACTGGACAAACAGGGGCCAAAGTTACATTCACTGGATCTGTATCAATTATAGCATCCAAGCATTTTATGTACTTCATACATGTGCAGTAGTCACAGTAAACCATAAGACACATGGGAACTAGATGGGTAATTATCATCCCTTTACCTCTCAACCACACTACAACCCAAGGAAGGGGGAAAGTAGATTTTTGAGCCTTGATGGTGGAAAAATTCCTGAATTCTTCACTGTATAGATAAGAGGGAAAATTCAACAAAACATGAGGTAATCGTTTCAATATGGTATATACATGCATATTTAGTCCTGCAGTCTCAGTCTGCACTTTGGAATAGTGTAGGATTTGAAAATGGGGCAGGGTCCCATTGGGAATGTAACTGAGGGGTTGTCCTCAATGGCAAAATAAAGCAGCTTCAAACTAATTTAAATCCACCCTATCCAGACAATGTACAGTGCAAAACCAGGCAGAAACTGACACAAAGCTGCACTCCAGGGCTAAAAACAGAGCAAAAAGAAGCTCTGATACTATGCTTTAATGCAAAAAAAAAAATGCACATTGCATTGGCATATAAATGGCACAATATAAGTATGAGAATGTAGGAAAGCTGAGGCAGTGTGTGGAAGCAGTCTGGAGCATGCATCCTGGGACCAGTGAGATGCAGCTGCCGGTGCCACTGCTTTCCATACGGTTGTTTCCTTGGAGCATACATGCACACAAGTGGGCAGCTGCACCATTGACTCATCGCGCCATTGAGCAGTCACACACACCATGATGCGAAAGCACGACAAATAAGGCAGGTCATCAATAATGCAATAGATGTCACTAAGTCATACACAAACTAGACAGTCCAACAGGAGAGGATGAGGTGAAGATGGAAAATCGGGCAAGTATGGAGGACCTCCATAATTTGCTTTGCTAATGTGTCACTGGGTGCACCAATGCACAGTACAGATGGTGTATCACTCATACTGTCCTGGTTCACCAAACACCTGCACAGGATGGCTGGGAGGGAACCGTCAACTGATAATGCAGGCAGAGGCAGTAAATTACCAGCAGTTAGAAAGTGTCCTTGCCTGTGGGAGTCCATTATGAGAAAGATGCTGGTCAAGCAGTCCGAGTCAAGGGAGGCAACGAGAATCAAGGTCAACACAGTCCAAGGGTCGAAGAATCCAGGAAGTCTGAAGTAAGAAATGCAGGAGTCTAGAAGTAGGTATCAGGGACAGGAATGCTGGCCAGGAAACAGATGAGTTGCTTCCAGCACTCACCTTAGGCAAACTCAGCTCTTAAATGGCCCGACACCAGCTGGTTCTAATCAGAGCTTGCTTGGCCATCAGCCTGGGTGAGCATCTTTGTTCTATCTTTTGTTGGATCCTTTTGTTCTTCCTCTTTGCTTGAGGACTTAAGACCCCAGCTGTGTCCTCTGCCTCATCAGCAGGTGAGTCTTGCCCTTGTTTTGCTGGCTGCACTTCCACAGCTGACTGAGGCTGCTCTGCAACAGGGAGAGCTGCAGGATGTTCCCTGTCTGGAAGACTTGCCTGGGTCCCTTCTTCAGCCTCCTCCTCAGACTCTTCCTCCAGGTCCTAGTCCTACAGCTCCTGGCCCATGACACATGGGACTGCATGGCCAGTCACACAGGGTATTCAATGGGATGGCAGGTGGGCAAGCAGAGAGAGGTAATTCTGGTCTCAGGTGATATTCCTGCAATGGTGTACATGCATGGGGGGAAGAGGGAGGAAACCCAAGAGGTTTGATGCCACGTGATGAAGACTGCCTGTGGATGTTTGGCCCTCCTTTAGAGCAGGTCATGCAGACAGATGGGTTTCTGGTTTGGAAAGAACTGGGATCAGCCCAGTTTTTCCTGTACATCTGCTCAGTCCCTAAGATATGTTTGAAAGTCAGAGGCAAATGTGGAAAGGAATAAATGATTGAAGACTAAACTGAAATTGACAGTGCATTATCTTTGAAACAATATCTGTAACAGCTAAGATTATGATAAAAATGTGTAGCAGTAAATGGGGGATCAACATTACTTATAAAATGACAAATAGTAGAGTTGTTAGCAAAACTGCAATTTACCTGAAGAACAGCAGACTAAATTTTTCCCACCAGCCTTAAAGGTACGCCATCTTAACACCAGTATTATTTAGATCAAGGGTGGGCAACTGTGGCACTCCATTTATTGTTGGACTGCAGCTCTCATAATTCCTTACCATTGGCTCTGTTGTCTAAGACTGATGGAGATACAGTCCAACAGCATCTGGAGAACAACACATGCCTTTATTTGACATAGACCACTAAGTGAACTGCAGCAGCTACACATATTTTTAGGATCAGGAACTTTACCTTCATCATGTTTGCATTATCCACTTTAGCTTGCTCCAGTTTAGGCTGCAGATCAACTAGTTCTTTCTTCATTTCCCCAACCTAAAACCAACAACAATTATTTACAACCTTTTATAGTACATTTAATTGGAAAAAGATAAATTAAGCATTTAAATGTAGCATTAATTTTTCAGTGCTAAAAAGATTAAAGCCCACTGAACACAAAATTTACCTCTGAGCAAATATGCACTTGAATTTCCAGAATGTGCTGCCTATCATGTATTATAAAAAACTGGAAATATATTTTAATTAATTGTATTGTCTGAAAAAAAACCTTTACATCATTAGTGATAACAGCATTTGGTTTAGAACAGTGGTTCTCAAATGGTGGGGCAGGACCCCCAGGGGGGCATAAAAGTTGTTCAAGGGGAACATGAGACTTGGAGGCTCTGATCCTGCTTTCTCCTCCTCTTAATAAACCTTTTAAGGTGTAAAATTTACACATGTGTTAAGTATTGAATTTACTTAAATAAAAATTTTCTAGTTTGAACAGATATTTACTTGTAAAATATTAAAATAGGAATGTACATGAATGTGTGAATGAAAATACACAACTAAATAAACAAATTTTAAGTGGGAGTATCACTGGTTTAAAATAAAATAAAAATAAATACCAATAAAACAAAATGAAGTGAAAAGCAAGACAAAGGAGATTATTACATAGCTAAGTCCCGCTGGGATAGATGTGGGATCTAAAACTCAAAGATGGATCCTATCACACTACTCTGTGGACAGGCAGTAGGCAGTCCATATGCAATCCATCCTCACCACTTGTGTATGGCAGTTGTGTTTCTTTTAAATGCATTCCTGCGATGGGGCATTTACATGCACAATTAAGGTTAGGGTTTGGAAAGAACACCCCTTTAGAGCCACACTAGCATTGGTGCATTTATACGTACATGTGAAGGTGTGCGGTTACCAGGAAGAAGTGGAAAAAAGCATCTTCTTTTTTGAAGCGGCTTTTCTCCCCATAAGACTGTCAGAAATCGGTAGAGCTGAGGCAAGAGCATCTACAAGTTCCAGATGGGAAGAAAAGTCTGGAGGCATGCAGGAGAAGAGTCAGCTTTTCCTGTCAACTCTGCTGCATGGTAAACACTACTGCAACACACATCACCCACCATACTGACAAAGATTGCTAGAGGGCACTTTCTGGCTGGCTTCAAAGTGTGCATCATCTAAATGCCCTGCCTTGAAGCCGGCCTGAAATCTGCTTATTTTGCCCGTCTGTTTCGCCCTACACTTATTTTCAGTTGCTGAAAAGAGTCTTGTGGCACATAGAAAAGAGATGGGCAACTGTTGCAGGTTAGTGGGCTACATTTGTCCTGCAGGGGACTTTAGATGCCCACACTCTATCTGCTGAACCTCCTGAGTGTTTGCCCGAAGAAACTCCCAAAGGACTCCTGGGAGGCATGGGGGAAATTTTGCCATGCTTTTGGCCATCTCTGGGCCAAAACAGGCAGGCTGTAAAATGCAGCTTCTGACCGCTCTGCAGGTATGATGTTTAGGTGACACCCCCCCCCCCCAGAGTAGCAGGAAACCACATGGACAGTGTGCCCAGCCAGGAAAAGCCAGCTGCAAAAGGAGCAGGCAAAGT
This sequence comes from Phrynosoma platyrhinos, assembly GCA_020142125.1. NCBI lineage: Eukaryota > Metazoa > Chordata > Lepidosauria > Squamata > Phrynosomatidae > Phrynosoma > Phrynosoma platyrhinos. The sequence continues at coordinate 276,976,711 of CM034703.1, forward strand.
CTGCTTTTTGCCAGCATCCCGTTCAGGACCGTGATGGCGGGGCCCACAAAAATGATCCCAGGAGTTGCCTGCAGCCTATTGGCTGCATATTCCCCACCCTGATATAGACTAACACATCCACTAATATGAAATTGTAATTCATCAAGGTATACAACTCCATCTCTTGAGGCTTGAATAGGAACTCTAAAGGGTGGGGGGGAAGCATGCTTTGTGTGAAAATCAGCTCACCAATGGAAGGATTCTTACTGTTTTGGGGATGGCCGTTATTAAAATAATTTTCAGTGTCTGTATTTTCTGCATTTTCTTTCCTTTTAACCTACACTTTATCCATCCTCGAAATATGTGTCTATAACTTGTGCCAACTCTGAAAATACAGCATTTATCTGATGAAATGAACTAGTTCAGAAAAGCTTACACTATAATATATTGGTTAGTCTTTAAACAAATTGCTATTTTTATAATTGACTTACCTGAGATTCAGCAAAAGCTAGTTTGTCTAAGCCATTAGTATAGCGTTTCTTTGCCTTCATGATAGTATCTCGGTTTTGAGTTAAAAGTTGTTGAAAAGAAGCAATAAGTTCAAGATAAGAAGTAGGAGTAACATAGTTATGTCGTCCCAACTCCTGCAAAAACCTGTAGCATGACAAAACAGTTTTTCACTTTATGTGGAACTCAAAACAAGATCTTTTGTTTTTTTTTTCTGGATACTAGTTTTGTTTTTGTTTTTACTTTTTGATACTATTTTTGTATTCTTGGCTGTTTCTGAAGGAATAAAAGCTTGCTAATTTGCTATTACCCTGATATATTTTAAATTACAATACCTAGTCTTAAGGACTGGCTATGTAGAAGCAATCCATGCATTAGAATGCCATACATTTATGCAGAACTCTATCATGTGTAGTGGAGATGATTTAAAGCAAAAAATGAGTAGAAATATTAAACATTTCTCACTCACACAATATTTTGAAGGTCCTTCCAGTCTCCAGTCGCACCCTTTTCTCTTACTGGGATTTATTCAAAGCAAAAATTAGAAGAATTGCAATTTGCCATTTCTGTCCAACATTGTTCAAATCTAGCAATTAGCCATTTTCTAACACACAGCTCAATCACTGTGTGCAGTTAGCTCCCCCTAGGTAACACTCAACTATGGAAATATTCTTACTCAGTATAAAATACAATAATAAAAAGGTAGAGCATGATAAAAACCAATCCAGAAGACAAAACTGGGCCAGCCACCCCAACTCTACCCTAACCCCGTCCTGATGCCGTGTGCCCATTCACATGGTGTCAGGACACCCTCTTGGCACAGCATGTGCACATGCTGCACCAAAAGGGCATGAAAAAGCCATGGTGGCGGCTAAAAGGGTGGCCTTTTGCTGCTCCTAAAAGTAGTAGCATTTTGCTGCTCTTTTGGGAAAGGCAAAAGGGAGGATCGGGGCCACACCGTGCGATTGCCACACAACAAACAAATAGCATACGGGTAACTGTACAATTTGTATTTGTGCACATGTGCATGGATGTTTCACAATGCTTCTGTAGTGGTGAACAAAAAGGAACTGGTGGTTTCAGCAGGAAGCCCCTTATAGGCTGCTGTAGGTTTGGAGGTAGGTGAACCTACCACCAAAATGCTGATAACATTCTAGAAGGTTCCAAAGAGTGCTCTGTGCACATATAGAATAATCCACTTCTATGAGGCACAGAGACAACAAAGAAGTAGAGATTTAAAGATGTTTCTAAGGAGAAGTGGAAAAACAAAAGTAGGAGCAGGTTTTTCATACAAACATAGGGGGGATGCAGACCAGGGCGTCGGAGACGCCCTGGTCCAGAGCACCGCCAGAGTTCAGCCTCCGGACCGCGGTGCTCTTGCGGCGCATCTAAAAGGAGCACCAAATTGGCGCTCCTTTTAGATTTAAGGGAAAGTGCGCCCCAAAAGCGGTGGGCGCACTTTCCCTGGCTCAAACGCCGCGGCGCGTTCGGCTGCCGCGGCGTGAGGGCAACCCGGAAGCGCCGGTCGTGCGGATGGCCGGCACTTCCAGGGGCGACCTCAGGAGGAGGAAGGGCCGCCGCTCGTGCGGCTGCCCCTCCTCTTCCCTGCCCGGAAGACGACTGTTTTAGTCGTCTGCCAAGGCAGATAGATAAGCAGATACATCTATGTAGTGAAGGAAAATCTTTGTGTAGTGTATTAGTATGATTACCAAACCAATAAAACATTGTCATAAAGCAGGTGTGACAGAATCCTCATGTGATGAAAACTAGTGGGTTTTAAAAAATATATCAGTACTATTACCACTAATAAATGATAATGATGACAGTTATTGAGTGTAAAGATGCAATTGTAGCTGTGAGAACTGGTGTAATACAAAGGCATGAAACTAAATTATGAATCAGGAATTCCTAATTTAAATCTTGATTAAATCAGCAGATGGTATTACAGAAGTCCCACATTCTTCCCATTTGAGATATGCAGGTGGCAGAAATAACACCAACTTAAATCTAGAGATCCCATGGGTTTTGCTTACTGGAGAATTGTTTTCACAGAAACTGGGAGTGTGGGAGCACTTTTTGCCATTTCTCCTGCAGACCCTTGCAGTACCAGAAATGGCTGCTCTAGAGCATTGGGAGTTCTCCCTCCATCAGCAGGAGGCTCCACTGGAACAAATCCTCTTCCATGGACAATGGATTTGTTCCATTCACAAAAGACAAACTCTGGATATGAGCCACTAGCTTATATCATGTGTTAAAATGCTTTGAATTTTTAAAAGTTCTACAGATATTTATTATGTTGTAACCTTGAGTCGCTGTTTCAAGAATCCAATGATCAGATGTTATGGTGTGCCACAAATCTCCAAACTGCAGAATACGTCTTCTCACCAGTATTATAGAATTGTCAATATTGTTGTTTTTCTCTTCTCTGAGGTTGTCCTCTATTCCTATTTTGTTGCTGGCTGTAAAAGGAGGATTGTCTTCCATTTTGTTCTCTTGTTCTGGGCTATTATCTCTGCCACCTATTTGCACTGAACTTTTGTGTGCTTCTGGGACCTCAAAAGGAATAGTTTCCTCCTCGAAAAAGCCTCCTTTCCTGTTTTTCCTTTTGTATGGTAGGCATAACTTGCTTTTTGTGTGTATTTTCCACTAATACATTTTCTAATGCTGTTTCCCCAAACAGTAATCCTTCTTTAAATGGCACAAAAGCTAGATTGTTCCTAGATTTTTGATCCACCTCCCAATGTTGTAGCCATAGGGGATGTGTTGCTATAGTAGTAGCATCATGTCCTGCATCTGTAATATACTCTAACATCTTCTGAATTCTTTCTAATGGTTTATTCAAAATGCTTGCATCCATTTCCTCAAGAGAGTACAGCTCCTGTATCCAGAGGATGATTATCCTTACGAACATTAATGCTGCTACTGAAATTCTAATTGCTTGAGCAGAAAAATCGTGAGCTTTCCTCAAAGAATTATCTGCTCTTCATTCCTCCAGTTCTTTCACCATCATGTCCCCTTCTTTTGGGACTATTGCTCCTGACACTAGAGCAGCTATTGGGGCATCAATCAACAGGGCTTTTAAAAATTCTGCACCGTTTTATCAAATGAATATATTTTGTTTGCTAAGCCTTGTAGCCTTTGTGAGTTCAAAGATCAGCTCTATTCCGTTTGAATCAGATCTTTAAATAATTCTGGTAATGGCATATCTATTCTTTGTGGTTGTTTCTTTCTGATTACTGAAGCTATTTTCTCTGACCTGTTGTTTTCCTCTTTATCATGTGAATCAAATCCTAATCCTAGAGTCCTCATGACTCTTCTAAGCAAATGTTTAAAATCTGTGCACTCGAAAAGTCTACTTGAATCAAAATCATTGTCACCATCGTGATCTGAGGATTTGATCATATCCTTATCTATGTTATCTACTATTTCCTCCTGCCATGAACCACTTATGTGGTGTTACTTCATCAAGCTCATTTGATTTTATCTTTCTATTTGACTGATTCTCCAATAAGTCTTGTTTTCCTTGAACATGTATAAAAATTTTGAAACTGCATCATAACTCTTCCATTAATTCATTTTGAGAATTAATTTCCTTTTGCCTTTTATGCTGTGTTTTTACTTTAGGTGTCTGTGATTTACTAACTTGTCCCTGTTGGCTTGTTATAATTGAATGTAATTCCTTGTTTATTAGTTGTCTGATAGTTGTTGTCAAAGATGTATCAGTAAAATCCTGAGTTTGCACCCCTTCATCCTCAAGTTCTATGTCTTATCTAGTTAAGTGTGGCATATCATCATACATTTTCTTCAAAAAATTCAGAAACTGTTTTTTTTATTTGTTACCTTAGCCTCAGTTATATACTCAGATAACTGGGATCAGTCATCTCCTCTGTCAGATGCCTCATCTTGCACTGACGGAGACGTAGAACCTGTGCATGAAGAGGCCTTTCTTCCTGAGATCATCTCCCCTATGGGATCGTGTGATGTTACCGGTTTCAATGCAGCTGTTTCCCCTGCGCCTGTGTGTGTAGAAACAGTTGTTTTGTGGGTAGTTCCACTGCACATGTGCGGGAGGAGGCACTCTGCTCAGAGGCAGACCCTCCCTTCCGGATGGAATTGCACTTGGCAAGATGGCAGCTGTTTGTAACTTCGGAGCCAATTCCCCTTGTTTACAGGGAAGAGAGGACGATTTCTCCAGTACCTTAGAGGTAACTCGGTCCTTCTCTTTTCTTTTAACCTCTGACTATCGTCCTGCCAATTTTGTTGATATTTTATTATGTTTTCCTGCAGCAGCTCTCTGGCTTGTTAGTGGGAGTATTTCTTCCATTTCATTTTTGCTGGTTGTGATAAATATCTTTTTCAAATTGTCTGCTCCAACTTCCTCAGAGGGTCATGGGTTGGCGGCCATCTGATAAATTTTCTTAGTTGTTCCTCGTTCCTCAGATGACTTTTCACCTTTTTTAGGTAAAGTGTTGCTTTTATTTCCAGATTCTTTCTCTTTCTTTCCCTTTTCTGTACTCTAGACTTATCCATTGTTAATTTTTCCTGCCTGTCTATCTAAATATGAAATGTGTTTTGCTGAGGAGGCAAAAATGCAACCTATGGGTATGCAGGATTAATAAAACTGGCTGGGGAAGGCAGGAATGTAACACTAAAACTTTCCATCCTGGGCTGAATTGCTTTAGTCAAAATGTTTTTGCTTCCCCACCTGTTTTTCTTGTTCCAAAATATTCCATCGACCCTCTCCACTTCCAGGTTTACAAAATGGCAGTTTGCAATTAACCTATTTATTTTTAATTTAAAAAAGACCTAGGATCTCTAAAAACATCAGACACACTGCCTCTACCTATGGTGGACTAGTAGTCCCAGATATTGAACTTTACTTTCATGCCTTCCAATTAAGCCAAATTGTACAACTGATCAAGGATGATGACTCCACAAAATGGGTTAGCTTGGAAATTGGCAAACTAAATTCAACAGAAGCTTTTTTCCTTCATAACCAGACCAAAAACACAAATTTAATCCCTTTCTTCATAATTCTGTCACAATTTGGAATAAATGGAGGCATGTCCTTGCTCCCAATCCTTCTCCCTTGAAACCCTTCTTACACCCAAACCTTCAAGAGATGGCCAGTTCCTCCCTAATAGAACCTGAAAACAGGAAGGTGTTTATTACATTGCTGATCTATTTGCAGATGGAAAACCTAAATCTCCTGATGTTTTTTTTAAAGAAATTTTATTTCAGTTCAGTAAATCAATCATAAAAACAAACCATCTAACACTCATATACATTCTTTTTCCACCAT
>CM034703.1:276982598-276995605 GCA_020142125.1 Phrynosoma platyrhinos
ATATTTCTTTAATCCAAATTTGAAAGTTTTCTCCTAATTCCATTTTTTTAAATAATTTCCTGTAATGTTATCCAATTAACTGAATTGAATGCTTTCTCAAAATCGAAAAAAATTAATCCCAGTTTTTTATCATAATGTTTTTCATAATATTCAATTACATTCAAAATATATCTTATGTTGTCCTTCATTTGTCTCCCAGGTAGGAACCCTCTTTGATCTTCACTTATTAGCTCCTTTCTGCGCAACGGGCGATCGTCACCCAGAGCGATCTGAAGTGGCGATCCTCGCGCCCGCCATGCCACCGGAAGTCCAATCTCCTGATGTTTTAAAGACGTCCTTCCAAACTAAAGACTTAACTTGGTTCCAAATCTGCCAACTTACCTCCTTCAGGCTCTATTGGGGAACTCTAACAGCCACTCACCCAATAAGAGACTTTTTGTTAAAAAAAAAAAAACTACAGCCCAGACTAAAGGAATCACAGCATATACACACAGTCATTTGCTGGAACACACATATGGAAGGAGCCAGTCTATCCATTCTTTCTGGCAATCGGAATTATAGCTATCAATACCGGAATCCACATGGAAACATATAAGGTCCTCACCCCCATTTAAGTCTAAGTCAGCTGTGACAAGGGAAAACGTCCTTAAAATTATACATAGGTGGTACCTTATCCTCATCCTGCTATCAAAAATGGTACGCAGTCTGCCAATGAGCTGCTGGAGAGGGTACAAGGACACTGGCTCCTATATCCACATGTGAGTTGAATGCCCCAAGATACAGGAGTTTTGGTGCCTAGTTATACACCAGATCTCATGTATTACACGCCCAACCCTGTACTTTTGTCCAACCCTGATTTTGCTCTCTGTGTTTATTGATAGAAATGCCACACTTAAGTAGAGAAAACTGTTCACTTTTTTCATCACAGCTGCAAGACTTGAGGTAGCTAAATGTTGGAAACATGGGGATCTATCTATTGAAGGTTGATGGGAAAAGGTATGGAACCTATGGTTAAAGGAAAAACTTTCCACTACAATGGGACTTTGTAAAGGACATTCAAACAGGACACTTTTTATGAGAACTGGAGGCTCTTTACTGAATTTGTAAATGAACCTTCACACCACCTCCAACCTCTGGACAGCAACCTCTGGATGGACACTTTACAACTCAATACAAAGACTGAACTGACCCCAGATGAATCCCATTCATGGAAACTTGCAAACTAATGATCACTGAGTAACATCACATCCTATGGTTATTGTTATATTTGCTATTATGTTGCACTGTAATATTTAAAAAACAGACTGATAGATCCATATCTATTTGACTAGTAATGATTAGTGGGAGCCAGCGTGCATCTGTCAAAAACAAATTCTGTCCAACTAATCTTACATGCCTTATTTATCATGTCACTAGTTTAGTAGATGGTGGGAATGCTGTGAATGTCATTTATCTGTATTTCAGAACAGTGTTTCATAAGGTCCCCCATAATATTTTGATTAGCAAATTGATTAAATATGGAATAGACTGAAATGCTGTCAGATGGATCCATAACTCGCTGGAAAACCATGTTCAGAGTCATCATCAGGGGCTACACTCCAAACTGGAAGGAGATATCACATGGAGTGCCACAGAGCTCTGTCCTGAGGCCACTATTCTTCAATATTTTTATACTTAGGTGAGGGAGTGGATGGAATCCTTATCATGTTTGTGAATGATACAATACACTCGGCCCTCTACATTTGTGGCTTTGACTTTTGTGGATTTGATTATTCACAGATTTTATTAATATATTCTCTCTAGAAATATCTAGGTCCTCCAATGCAACTCTATGGTCAACTTTAACCAAAAGTCACACTGAAGGAGCTAGAGGTTCCTAGAGAGAACACTCCACTAGGGATTTGTAGCCCCTCCAGAGCAACTCTATGGTCAATGTTTTGCAGATGTTGACCACAGAGTTGCACTGGAGGACCTAGAGGTTCCTAGAGAGGTGTTCTCTCAGGTAAAAACATAGTGTTTTTGTTATTTGTGGGTTTTCCACATTCACGGGGGTCCTCTGCCCCTAACCCAGTGAATATGGAGGGATGAGTGCACTGGGATGGATAGTTCACACATTGGAAGACAGGAACAGAATTCAAAAAGACCTTGATAAATTTGAAAGTTGGTCAGAAGTTAATAAAATGAAATTCAACAGACATAAATGCAAAATTCTAGATTTAAGCCACAAAAAACAAATGCACGGGCATAGGATGGGGGAATATGTGGCTTGGCAGTACAACATGTGGGAAGGACCTTAGGATTATTGCTGATCATAAGTTGAATATGAACCAGTGGTGTGATACTGGAGCAAAGAAGGTAAATAATACTTTAGCCTGCCTTAACAGAACCAGTTTCCAAGAAAAGGAAAGTAATTGTCTCACTAGTCAGACTTCATCTGGAGTAATACATTCAGTTTTGGGCATCTCATTTTAAGAAGGATATAAGAAGAAGGAACAGGTTCCAAGAAGGCAAACAACATATGAGGAAAAGTTCAAGGACCTAGACATATTCAACTTGGTGACAAGAAGTGTAAGGGGTGACATGATTGCATTCTTAAATACCTTAAGGGCTCTCACAGAGAGGAGAATACAGATTTGTTCTCTGCTGTCCCAAGAGGGTAAAACCAAGTCTAATGGTTTTAAGTTGCAGGAAGGTTGATTTTGACTGAACATTATTACAGGCAAATTCTTGATTCTAAGAGAAGTTCAGCAATGGAACCAATTGTTTAGAGAGGTGTTGAAGTTTCCTTTTCTGGATGTTTTCAAAATGAAGCTGGACAGCTACCTGCGGGTGATACTCCAGCTGAAAATCCTGCATTGAGAGGGAGGGTGGACTCGATGGCCCATGGGACACCTTTCAACTCCATGATTCTGTGACTATATGTATATAGAAAGATACCTTTCTGAAAGTGACAACACAGATGTATGGAAGTGTTTACAGATAGGAACAACTTCTTGACGTTCATATTCTGTGAGCTCAAGCTTTTCCAAGAACTTAATAGCCACACGTTCAAGAGCGTCTTCAGGCCATGGCTGAAAACATAAGAAAATATACTTGCAATGACACCTTCATCATTAAACATAGCATAGTTCTTCATGAAATCAGCTAACATCCTCAAATCCATTTTCTACTTTCTGTTTCCATTCTGTACTGTGTAGTGCTTTCAGATTTCTAGTATGTAGACCTCCTTTCACCATCGTCTGTGTCCAACAGTCTTTAAAGAGACTGATAGCTCATGCTGCTGCCTTTCATTTCATCCAGACTGAGGCTCAAACTGACAGAAGCCAAGACATACCATGAATGGTCTGAGTTTCCAACTAACTGTGATCTGTACTTTGCTACCCATCCTCTAAAACCAGGAAACATAATCTGTCCTGGCTTTACTATTTTCTCCAGATATTATTCTGTATGTATACATTCTGCCTCCTGCATGTAACTGAATCTCAAGTCTGCTCTCCAATTCATTTTGCTTTGCTATTCCTTATCTGATAAACTACAGTTCCACACACTTCTCTTTCTTGCTTTGTCATTGTTAGGAATACTTTGCTGGTTCAATGCTACAGATGGATGTACCAATCCAGTGGTTCTCAAATGGTGGGGCAGGACCCATGGGGGCGACACGTGAAAGTCGCTCAGTGGGGGTGTGAGACTTGGAGGCCCTGATCCTCCTCCTCCTGCTCCTCCTAAACTTTTTATGTGTAAAATTTACACATGCATTGAGTTAAAATCCGAATGTACTTAAATAAAACTCTTCTAATTTGAGCAATGTTATTTCCTTATAAAATGATAAAATATACATGAAAGTGCAAATGAAAATATGGATACTAAATAAACAAAATATTTTTATTTATATACTATGTCAAATGTGGGGGGCATGATGTCCAGATGTAGATGTAGAGGGGGGGCTCAAGGGTAAAATGTTTGAATATCACTGTACTAATCAATCATTTTTCTTTCTCTAAGTTGTAGTAAAAGAAAACTTGCATGAATAACTCTAATATTTGACAGTGTGTTGGGGTATTCTTCCCAATGCAGTCTAGCACACTGCATAGTCAACTAGTCATAGTTTGCACTTTGTACTATGACTATGTACTACTCCAACATAAAGCATTGTTAAGTTCTACACCTCTACAAAATATCCTATATTTTGTGTTATTTGGATATACTGTATAGATATGCATTTAAATTAATTTTTGAATAGAAACACAGGGAGAGGTTCCAAAAATTATGGAGATGATAACCATCAGCATCTGAATCAATAGTACCATTCATATGCATGGCATTTCAGAGATTATGAAAGATCATGTTACAATAATACAATATAGCAATCTATAAACATACCCAAATGCCATTCAACAAGATAATAAGTAAAGAACATATCAAAATCTATCAGCTGATCTATGTATGAATTTATATTCTCAGTGTGCTTTTAGAGAATTCAGTGGTAAGAGAAGGTATATTTATCAAGACAGATCTTGCATTTATGACATGACTTTCCACTACTTGTGATCTGGTAACTGATACCTATGAAAAATTAAAACTTGGCTGGATAAGACAGTCCATATCTTTTTGTATGAGATAATAAATTTTTAACAAATGTATTTGAAAAAAAATCTAAAAGAAGTAACAGTGGGAATTTTTGGATAAGACTATACTAAGAATTATAAATGTACTGAGCCATAAATATAAATACTCTTACAAACCTGGAACCAGTCAATAGTACAGCAGTTGATGAGAGATGGGAACTGTCTAAGCCGGTTGCGAAAAGCATCTCCAATTGGACTGAAAGCTACCACAACATGGAGATTGTCTTTGCACCGATTCACAAAGAAGGCAAATAAGGCCAAGGGACCAAGCTCTTCATTCTTATTGCCTGCCTGGGCTACAGCACGAACACCCTAGAAGATAATGGATCTGAATAAATACATACATTCTTGTTTTGCCAAAGGCAAGAAGTTTCCTTAGAAAGATGAATACTAGTGGATGGAAGACTGAGCAGATGTATTAACAGGTAAAATTTTACATTTGCTATAAAAAAACTCATCTCTAAAGCAAGTCCTACATATAAAGCACTTCCCATTCTTAAATAATTAGTGGTTAATCTTGGCACAGCAACACTGTACTAAGCCTCGATTACTCAATTACTTATGTTAGAAAAAGACATGTATTCTAGACAAAAACAAAAACAATACACACCAAACAAGCCTCAGACAATTATCTTTATTACAAATAATTGCACAGCAACTCATAGATCCCACCATGGCACCACCTTTCTGTAGTAGTGGGATTGTGTGCTCCTGTGAGGCAAGAGCAGTACTATCTACCTGATGGTAGCACTGCTGCTGGTAGGATCTCCCATGTCAGACAGATGTTTGCCAAGGAGCCAGAATAAATGCGCCAAAGACCTACTGAGCAGCAGCAGTAGTGGGGGGGGGAACACCAGCAGAGGCTCTCTCAGAGATAAAAGCAGTGGCACCATGGCTGACACATGTTAGTACTGTGCAGGATGCTGTACTAATCAACTATTTTTGATTATCTTTTACCATGAAAAATCTATAATGAAACAATCCAAAATGAAACATGAGATAGTGCCAAGATGTGACTTTCAGGTTGGAAGGCACTCAGCAAGGTACTGGAGAAGAACAGAGGACATGTATGACTAGTGCTGTGATAAATAACACAACTGGATTCAACCTGAAAGGACATTAACCTGTTGACATGCTCAGAGGTGAAAGGAAACTCTGAAGCACAAGACATATTACAGGAATACGGAATATGAGAAGCATGAATCATGGAAAGGCAGACACTGTAAAACAAGGAATGGAATGCAATATTTGAGATTGTTGTTGTGGCCTTCAAGTCATTTCCAACTTTCAGCAACCCGAAGGCAAGCCTATCATGGGGTTTTGTTGGCACGTTTCAGACTGAGGGTTGCCATTACCATCCTCTGAGGTTAAAACAGGATGATTACAGGTATAAAAACCATGTTATTTCTGCCTTTAGTTCCAACGTTTCTGTTAAAGAAGTAATATCCAATTATCTTTCTTAACTGAGGTATACTATAATCAATGCAGAGGAATAAAAGGCAACAAAGAAGACAGGACAACAAAGAAGGTAGGACAAGTGACCTCTTCCACAATATCTGAGAAATCAAAGGGAAAACCAAGGGTAAGGATGTTACATGATCAGAAGAATACACTACATAACCAAGAAGAAATAAAGACGATGGAAACAATACACTGAAAACTATGTAAATAAGATGACAGGATGACAGATTTATTCAAGGAAGAATTATTCAAAGATGAAATTATAGTTTTAGAAAGTGAAGTGGAAGGTTCACTCAAAGCACATGGGAGAAATAAATAAATAATCAGGAACAGATGGCATGCAATAGGGCTGCTTCAAGTTATAGAGACAGAATCCACTAAAATTGTAACCAAAATCTGCCAAAAATATGGAAAATAAAATAATAGATTGAAAATGCTCAATATACATTCCAATTCTCCAGAAAAGAGGGATTGCAGTATTCATTGGGCCATTGCATTAATTTCCCATGAAAGCAAAGTATTGCTCAAAATTTTACAAGATTTTTATCATGTGTGGAAGAGACACTAGAGATCATACTGCAATCATACATAGAACAATGGGGTGGACTAAAGAATTTCAGAAGAAAATCTGCCTGTACTTTATAGATCATAGCAGGGGTTCCCAACCTTTTTGACTTGTGGAGCCCTTATTTCTATGGTATAGCCCCTAAGAGGCCTACCCTATGTCTTACAAGTTAATGGTCTTTAATTTCATTCAATTGTTATTTCTTTCATTTTTCTGGAGCGGCTGTGGAGCATATGGGAAGTGCATGCAAAGCCCTATGGGCTCCTCAGAGCACAGGTTGGGAACCCCTGGATTATAGCAAAGCCTTTGATTCCATAGATCTATGTTTGTGAACATGTGGCATGTGTGCCTTTTCTGGCATGTGACACTGGCCCTGAGGACATGCAGTGGCCACATGAAGTACAGGTGGCTGGACAAAGCAATTGGGCCGTCTGACTCCATGCCGGCTGGTTTTCCACCGAAAGCCGAGCGGCGACAAGGAGGGCCCATGCGTGGGCCTACTGGCTGGAAGCCTTGCCTTTCTGGAGGGCTCTAAGGTGGAGGTGATGGTGTTGGGGTGCCTTGTTGCTTTGTCTCCATGGCAGGCAGGCTTTGCCTGGCTTCCACCCAGTGACAGGAGAAGACTCAGAAAGGGCCAAGGGATGGATGATGGGTTCCCTTTCAAGTAAGGAGCATGCACACTGCACGTAAAGCCATGCTGGGCAGTGAGGGTGAGTCCCAGGAGATTCTTTCCTCCCTGTCAGGCATGGCTTTACCTTTCCTCCCTGTCCAGCATGGCTTTACATGTATCTAAAGCCATGCCGGGCAATGAGGGAGAGTCCCAGAGGACCCCGGTACAGGACGCCACTGCTCTGGTGGCCCCTTTCCCTCAAGGGAGAAGGAACATGGGGGTAGTTATCTCTGTAACTGTTGTGGGTTTCCAACTTATGTTGAACCTATTATGGCTCCTCCTTGGCATCGGGTTTTCTTGGCAAGATTTCTTCAGAGGAGGTTTGCCATTGCCTTCCCCTGAGGCTGAGAGAGTGTGGCTTGCTCAAGCTACCCTTTGTGTTGTTTGCCTACTTATGACAAACCTATCATGGGGTTTTCTTGGCAAGTTTCGTCAGAGAGGGGGTTGCCATTTCTAACCTGAGGCTGAGAGAGTGTACCTTGGGTTTTCCCCCAGAAGTCCCACCCCTGGAAGTCCCACCCCCCAGAAGTTCCACCACTGGAAGGTGGAAGTCCCATCCCTGAAAGTCCCGCCCCTGGCACCCAGTGACATCCAGTGCAGGAATGCCACTGAGTTTGGGTACTCAGTTTCTAAAAGGTTTGCCATCACTGCTGTAGATCATGAAAAACTATGATTGCTCTTAAAGGAATTAGTGTGTCAAAACATTTGATTGTCCTGATACATAACCTGTACATCAGGGCAGATTATGGAAAAACAGAGAGGTTTCAATTTGGCAAGAGGGTCAGGCAAGACTGCATTTTATCACCCTGTGTGTTTAAATGGTACACTGAATTTATCATATGTAAAACTGGATTAGACTTAGAGGAAGAAGGTGTGAGAACTGGAGGAAGGAACACCAACATTTTAAGATAAGTAGATGACACCATACCTCTAGCAGAAAATAGCAAAGATTTTGAATGATTACTGAAATTAGTCAAGAAGGAATGTGTAAAGGCAGGTTTACAGTTGAACATTAAGGGAATAAAAGTAATGATCACAGATGATTTTGTTGTTGTTGTTGTGTGCCTTCAAATTGTTTTTTACTTATAGCAACCCTAATGCAAGGAAGGAAGAAGGAAAAAGAAAGGAAGAAAATTAACTCATTTAAAATGTGGTGCTGTGGGAGAGTCCATAGACTACCAAAAAGACAAATAAATAGGTCCTAGAGCAAATCAAGCCTGAACTCTCCCTAGAAGCAGACTTACTGTGAAGGTTCATTCTGGGATGGCAAGTTGAGCAATCCACCACTGATGGGTTTCTCCCTTTACACCAATCTGAAATGGCAGGGGCCAATGTTCTTTTTCTACTCTTTAACTGCCACAGCTCCTTTCTCCATTAGTTTCATTATATAGTCCTGTCACCTCAATCTTACTGTCATACTGCTGCTCTCATTGTAATTTTACCCTCATTCCTGGGAGGGTGTGGATTGCTCCACCTGCCATTCCAGAATGAACCTTCATGGTAAGTCTAATTTCTCATTCTTGGGATGGCAGGTGGAGCAATCCACCACTTATGGGATGTACCCTAGCTTCCCATTTCAGGGTGGGATTTCATTCTCAGTTGTCACTACTGCTTGCCAGCACTGTTCTTCCAAAGGAAACTCTTGCTGACTTAAAGGGTTGGGATGGAAGACTGGACCCTGCTTAGTAAATATGCACTTGTTGGTAGATGTATGGGAGCTGATACCAAGAGATTCATCAGCTATGGAAACCATGGTAAACGTGGCCAAAACGGAGCTATGAGCACTACATGTGCTCTCTTGCTCTGGATTTTGTTTATGGTCATAATTTTTATTGGTGGAAATGCATAATAGAGCCCTTTTGACCATCATTGCACTACTGCATCTTGGCCCTTTCACTTTTGCTTCCATCTATTGAAAATTATTCTTTTAACTTGTAATTCTTTGTTATGCAAACAGATCTGTCCTGAACAGTTGCATCTGACTCTCCAGATCTTTGAATACCTCTGTATGCAAGAAGTACTCTCCCGACTTTATCATGTTCTGACTTAGATAATCCACTTGTATATTCTTTTTCCCCTGCAGATACAGTGCTCTGTGTTTTTCGGCCCATTGAAATAACTTTGCCGACTCCACCATCAAAGATATTGATCTCATTCCCCCTTGATGATTTATGTAAGCCCATAAAATTCCCCTTTTTAATCAATTTTCTGCACTAGTTACGCTAACTAAACGGAGAAGTGTTGAAACATGTCTGGTTAGCAGAGCAGGATATTAAAAAATTAACAGAGAAAGGAGCCGTGGCAGTTAAACAGTCTCAAAAGAATGTTGGCTCCTGCCATCTTGGATTGGCACAAAGGGATAAACCTATCACTGGTGGATTGCTCAACCTGCCATCCTGAGAATGAGACCATTGTACTTTGGACAAATCATGAGAAGATAGGACATACTAGAAAAAAAATTATTCTTGTTAAGCTGGAAGGCAGTAGAAAAAGAGCAAGACAGCATTACAGGGTGGATAGTCAATCAAGGATGACCACTGAGTTGCAAGACCTTAGGAAGGCTGTTGATAACAGAGTGACTTGGAGGTCTCTCATTCATAGAGTTGCCATAGGTTGAAGTTGATTTATTAACTGTCAAGTCAACAACAACACATATATCTAAGCATAACAATCTCTCTTCCTTTCCACCCCATCAAATTATCAACTAGACAGTCATAGGCAATAATGGATTGCACTACCAAAGGATGATGGAGTAAGGCCAGAGCCTGTGAGCCTATCAGAAGAAATGCTGCCCACTGCTATATATGCAGATTTCTAGGGTAAGAAATTCTTTGTATGGATTTTATATCCTCAAAGCAGCTCCTTCATATAGATTGCTTGCCCATCACTAGTCTAAGGATCAGGGTCCTAAAGTAGTGTGTAAATTTTCAATACTAATCTTCATTTCACATATTTTTAAAATGTCATCGTAATGTTTTTGACAATGCTGGAACAGGTGAAGAAATGAAAATAAACATTATGTGAAATGCAGTCTTAGCAGTAAGTTTCTGTTTTAAAAGCTTATGTTATTACTTTTTTCTCCCAGTTGCTCTCCAAGGTGCTACAACATACTCTTGCATGTTTCAAAACCATTTGTGATGTCTGTCTTAAGGCATCAGTTATCCATTGTTTTTATGTGCAGTTGGCCCTCCACATTCGCAGGTTTAACATTCACAGATTTGATTATTTGTGACTTTGACCATGCTCTCCTCCCACATGGCCTAGAAGGGCATATGTGTACCCCTTCTCCTCCTCCTCCTGTTTTGAGCTCTTCCCCTTTCCTGGCGGGAGGGAGAAAAAGCCCAGGATGGGAACAGTTTGGAAGGACATGCACACTCCCCCTCTACTTGTCTTGGGCTTCTTCCTCTTTCCAGTAGGACGGAGCAAAAGCCCAGGACGGGAGCAGTTTGGAAGAGTGAGCACATTCTTCTTCCTCTTGTCTTGGGCTTTTTTCCCTTCCGAGTGGGAGGGAGAAAAAGCCCAGGACAGGAGCAGTTTGGAAGGGAGCATGCACACTCTTCCCCCCTCTGTCCTGGGCTCCCCCCACCATGTTCATAGTTTTTGCACTTTCACAAGGGTTTTGCACCCCTAACCCCTGTGAATGTGGAGGGCAGACTTATTCTTTATACTCATTATTCTTTAAAGACTATTAATGAGTGACACAAACCAACGAAAATTAAGCCTATTACAATTCACTCCTTTAAATGCCAGGAGATTTTAACTTTCCCATAAAAGTAAATTAGAATTGAAACTGCTTAGCTTTATCTGGACTAAATACTAGTTATACATTTCTGAATATATTTTTTTATTTGTAACATTTTGTTTTAAGATAAATGTAACAATTTAAAAACAAAGGATACCTCCATAACTTCTTGTTTTTCATCAGCTGCAAAAAGATTTGGGACCTCTCCAGTATTAAGCACACTGTCAACATCTTCCAAAAACCCTTCTTCTTTAATTTGTGTGTCTGTGATCAGAAACACAGTTTTCAAGCCCTTCACTCCTGCACTCCTAAACAGAGTCTAAAAACAATAAAGATATAAGTACACAGTCCAAGAACTTAATAACCAGTCTTCAGAACTGTTTGAATTCTCTTAAATGATCCAATTTCATTTAAATGTATGGATAATTAAGTCCTTTCTAGAAGTTTTGGGGAAAATACTACTTCAACATATTTTTCCATCTTTCTCTCCTTGTCTATGAAAGGGGCCTGAAATAAAACAGAGATACAGACAGGCAGACAAGAGCACAAACATACATATTTTTTCTGTGTTTTTCAGAGGATTTACTGACCTTCACATCTTCCCTCCATTCATTCATTCCATAGCTCTTGGAGATTTCTGGTTGGAAAATATTCATTTTTGCCATGGATGTAGCCAAACGAGTCATGGATTGGCGCCCACTTCCTCCCATTCCAACAAGTAAGGCATTACCTCCAGACTGCTTTAGCACTCGGCAAATGCGAGACAAATGTTCCAGCACATACCTATCACAAATATATATGGATTACAATTAAAAGTAATATAAAAAGTTGAATGCCTTAATGTTTACAGTTCCTTTTGCTGGTTTTCCACATATCTAGCACATCCCAACCAGAAACCAAGCTGTTGGTTAGTTTATGCTAGATCCATTTTTTTCCCTTTAATTCAGCGAATATAAGCAAACAAACAAACAAGAAAGCAAATAGAGAAATCTCAATTTGGCCTGGTGAGAACATCTAGCCATTATCTTTGCTCATCCCTTTCTCTTTTATGCCACAAATGAAAATGTCTGAGGATGTGATCCTGATTTGATATTTAAGTATGTACCCTGAGATTAATCCATAGTTTCCTGGTTTGGATGTAACAGAATATTATGTATTGGTGTTCACCATAAAGACTCATTCTGTGGATGTGCAGAGGAGCAATCCACAATCACAAAGGTTATCTACTAACATACTAATTCCAGGAGCAAGTCGTGTGATTATCATATTTTCAAATGCTGACTTGTCTCCCAATTCCACATTATTTTTTTAACATACCCTTGCTGTAAAAGCAAAGCAAAGCAGCTTATTTATATACCGCTTCATATCACGCTATGGGATGTCTAAGCGGTTTACAACTGTGAGCTGAGTGCCCCCCAACAATCTGGGTACTCATTTTAGCGACCTCGGAAGGATGCAGGCCTGAGTCGAGCCTCAGCCCTGGCTGGTATTGAACTCGCAACCTTGTGGTCTATGAGTGAGTGGCTGCAGTACAGGCATTTAACCACTGCGCCACCAGGGCTGTAGTAAAAATTGTTAGGTGTAGGAACTTCAGACAGTTCAGAATAAAAATAGCTATACAATTAGAATTAGAATCCATCTCACTCCTGAACTTAAAATCTCATACCACAAACATTGGGGTTGTAAATACTTTGCTGCAACTAAGATTAAAAAAAAATTAACTCCATTTTTTTTTAAAAAGTGTGATTTTCTACTGCAATGGCTCCAAACTATTACAAAACACAGTGATTATACTCCCCCACAACCTTCTCCCACATGCCTTGGGGGGAAAAAAACCAGAAGCCAAACAACAACCAGCCCCTTAAAAGCCAAAACAAAAACTAGAATTTACATCACTTCCTTTCTGTTTCTATTTTGTTTGACTTTTGGCGATGGGGGGGGGGT
>CM034703.1:276995705-277018686 GCA_020142125.1 Phrynosoma platyrhinos
TGACAAGAGGAGTGTGCAGGGGGATTCAGACTGGGAGGCAAGCTTTTTCTCTCTCTCTTGCTCTGTTCCTGCCTTTGCCTCACAGCTGTTTAAGCGCCCATGGGGGAAGGCTGAAACAGGAGATACACACACACACACAGGAGCATGGAGTTGGAATTAATATCAATTAGTAATTAATTAATTAACTGGCAATCAACAATTTACCAGCAACCTGAGAATCATTCTTGGACTGTAAATACATTAAATTAGTAAAGTGCTATCTACTTAATTATTTATGTTTTAATGAATTAAAGAAGGTAAACAGTTTAGCTATGTGGTAATTTCAGAATGAATCATGTGCTTAATTATATCTTGTAACATGCCAGACTCCCAAGAGATATAGGACTGAGAATAAATGAACAGGTACTTCTTGGAAAATATGAGGCAGCTGAGGCTGGACTGAGTTAAGAAACACCTGAGTTAAATGTCATCTGAGGAAAAGTGGCTGAAGATGGGCTGAGTTAAACATCATCTGAAGAAAAGACTAATCTATTCCAATTGTTAACCAATATATTTGATACAGCACATTAGTTGCCCCATGTGTAAAGGCAGAAAGTGTCAAAGGAAAGCTGTTAATATGAGTCAAGTCAGTCCATGTCATAGACAGGTAATACACAGTTTAAGGTTTAAAGGAGGTGCAATAACAAGAGCTCAGCTATTCCAGAATCTAAACCAAGTCACAATACCAAATCAAAGAGGGAAAGAAAAAGATGTAATATATACCCCCGTCTAGAAGTCAAAAATCAAAAATAAATCCAACAGTACAAAGAATACTGAAAGACTGGTAGAACAAACTTTTGTAAACTACAGTTGCTGGGAGATTTATAGATGCCTGACACTAAGATACCAGGTGGTTAATTGCTCAGTGTTTTTCATTTAAGATTCTCTAAAAAGCTTTGCCTTTTTAAAATTATGTTTCTCATTCCTGTCATCATGCTGCAAAGGATGGGGTGTCTCTTCAACCCAGTTCTGGCTGATGGGGGGGCTATGTTCTTGAAATTCCTTATCAGTAATGTCTGCCAATAGCCGCTCAGATTTAGAGAGGGAGCCATCATTTGAAGGCAGAGGCCTGTCAAGGTATGCCTCCTTTGTATCAGATCCCTCAGATCCCTGTGACACTTGTGCATAGGTCCTATAGTGGCATTCCATTCACCTAGCCCTCCTGTGGCTTCAGAAGATAGAGCGTACGTGAACAGTCTTATCAGAGACGCAGGCCTGCATGCTGGGCTGCTGACGATGTAAAGGCTGCTGTCCTGTTGCTAGGCATCTATTCCTGCCTTGACAATTACTAACCTAACACGGTAGCCTGGATAACCCAATCAGCATTTAGCCATTAAGCTGCCTTGACTGCTGTTTAGTAACAAGTTCTGTAACTTTTCTGTCCCTGTTTCTTCTCTTTGACTCTTTATTTCCCTATACTTCTGATTTCTATTCTTTTAATCTCCTTCTCTTTCTCTATGGGCATGTCTACATGGTCCAATAACACCGGTTTTCCACCATGACTTGTTGACATAACAGAGGGCCATTGCAGACTGTCTTCACAAGGGAATGCCAATTCCACACTGAATCTGCCCCATCCCTGGCTAAACTGTTGTAAAAAAAAAAAACCCTCACCTTTTGTTCCAGATTTTGCTGGAAAATCCAGAGAACTCCATAGCGGCACAAGGTAGCTGTTTACATAACATACACATCTCACTGTGCCACCTGGCACCACCACCACTGGTGCAAGTGGCCACCTCTGAGGTCATAACAAGGCACCCCATCATGTGATCAGCACTGGTTGACTTTTCTGCATGTAGTGTGATGCTGGCTGGGAAAGGAGATGTGATGAACTGACCAGAGTCCTGGTGGTGCAGTGGTTAAATGCCAGTACTGCAGCCACTCACTCACAAGCCACTAGGTTGTGAGTTCAACCCCAGCTAGGGGCCCCAAGGTCGAATCAGCCTAGCATCCTTCGAGATCACTAAAATGAGTACTCAGCTTGTTGGGGGCAATTAGCTTGCACGTTGTAACCTGCTTAGAGACTACTAAATTTAGTATTAAGTGGTATAGAAATATAGCTGCTAATGCTGATCAAGAGAGTCTTGGAGAGTTAACTAGCACTATGATATGTGTAGTGTGCCAGGAAACCATTGTGTCTGTTCAACTCATTGTTGATGGATTGCAGTTTATAGATATATTCCAATTCTGCTGTTTCTCTTTCCAATCTTTGTTTGTAGTTTTTTTTTTAATCAAGGACCACTGTTCTGAGGTCAGGGATGAAATGTCCAAGAAGACTGAAGAATTTTGCAACTGGCGTTTTTGTATTTCAAAATCTTCCCCCTACCTTTGTCCCCCAATGACCATCATTAGAACTGAACTTGTCTCTCCATCACCATGCCCACTATTTTGCACACAGAAACAACTTGAAGGCCTACAACAACAAATTGGGAACTTGAGGAAACTGCTAGCAGATACATGTATCTGTTAGAGCTGCAATGTTAAAAAGCCTGTTTGGCTATAATGCACATAGCTCATGTTTCATTCATTTCCAAATCTTAGTACAACAGAACATGCTACCAAACAGGTGACATGTTGCAGCAGCTATGGAAAATGATCAATGACCAGCCAAATTTGTTAGGCTGTTGGTGAAATCAGTGTAATAAATATCTGGAGGAAAATATCCTAAGAAACACAAATGTCATTATTCTAAACAGGAACAAACTGTACAATCCTTAAAACAGAGTATCACTGAAACAGTGACTGGGGTAAATGATATATAGTGTGGGCTTTTGTGGGCTTTTTGGGCTGTGAGGCCATGTTCTAGAAGACTTTCTTCCTGACTTTTTGCCTGCATCTGAGAATGGTGCATCTTCAGAGAATGGTGGCATGGAAGTGAGTGGGGTGTGTGTATGTGTGTATATATATATATATATATATATATACACACACACACACACTGTGTGACCTTTGGTTGAGAGGATATGATTTGCATGTTAATCTGTGTATTGTTCTGTTGTTAAATGGCAAGGCCTCAGGGTGGGAGGATACGCGAAAAGGATTAGTGTCTATTTAATTAGTGATCCATTGTCTGCTGGGAAAATATATGGTGTGTTTATGCACCTAAAAATGACCAGGTTCATTCTTGTTTTGTGGGTTTGGTTATACTCATCCAAACAGAGATCCACAACATCATTGAACAGCTGTACACTTGGAATTTCATAATAAATTCTTTCATCTCCTTCAAGATCAGGATTCATGTAGTCTCCAAACAGCAGATTTCTCATATCTTCTTCAGTTACCTTTGGGCAAAAAACATAAAGACTATTTCAATAGTAATTAAGAGCACATAATTAAGATCACAATAGTCTACTTCAAGAATAACAATGGCCCATAGACGACAGATTTATTGTGGTATAACCTTTTGTGAATCAAAACCCATCTCATCCTAATAATGTTGGATTATCTTCCTTTTCCCATAGCAATACAATAAATGAGAGCACTTACCAAAACACAACCAGAGGCAGGCAGCCACCCAGCCTCTTTTTCAAAAGCATGATTTTGTGATTCTATTATTTATTTTATTAGATGAAGGAATGTAACAATCATTACTTGTTCTCCTTTCATACTTCCAGACACTGATCTCAAAGTGCTCCTGGAACACTAAACTTCCCCCTGCATCTCTGCTAGTGAGCAGACCCCCATCACAATGCCTGATGTGAAAATGAATGCAGCCAGATTTCCTGTTTCCATGTCAGGCACATTGACAGGGGTCTGCTCACTAGCAGAGACACAGGTGGAAGGTAAGGAGTATATGGGGCATCTAATCTGGGGTTTGCAACAGAGTTTCTGGGAAACTCTGTGGCAAAGTGGGGGTCAAATTGATCTGTGTTAAGGGATGTTTACCCCAGGACTGTGTCACATCCACTGGATTCACATCCAGTCTACCCAGATCTGGCCTGATCCTGGCCCCGGGGTTTTGGCCTGTGCTGTACAAACAGGACATGAGGCTGGGGAGAATACGAGTCTTTTGGCCCATATGGACAGACGCTAAGAGCAACTATAGGGAAGATTTTATTTCCACAGAAGGCACATTTTTTCTATAGTAGCTTTAGATTCATTAAACCTTTAGTATGTACATGGAGCGATCAACAAGATAACTTTGATGAATGAAACTTTTGATAGAAAAAAGAAAAAATGAAGAATGGGTTATTTACAGAAATAATGAAAAGAAAATAATATTTAGAAAGGCTTAGACATTTGAAGAATTCAAAATGCTGCTACCAAGCTGGTGAATGAAAATGAACTGAGATACAACAGACAGAATATATATTGACATACACAGAGAAGGGAATGAGCTCCTACCAAAGGAAGGTGGCTTTCTGAATGGTTTTCACAGGTACT
Organism: Phrynosoma platyrhinos; assembly: GCA_020142125.1. NCBI lineage: Eukaryota > Metazoa > Chordata > Lepidosauria > Squamata > Phrynosomatidae > Phrynosoma > Phrynosoma platyrhinos. The sequence continues at coordinate 277,000,128 of CM034703.1, forward strand.
GGAAAATTTCCTATCTATGAGTCACACAGGCACCACAAAGAAGAGATAGGTATGAATATTGTGGGGATGGGGAAAAGAGAATGAGAGCACATTGTGTTAAAATGAATAAATTAATACTTACAGGTGCATTTTCTTTTCTCAGATGTTCAAATACTAAATCAAATGCTTCTTTGAAATGTTCTTTCACAATCTGTTTTGTTAGTTTGAACAACCAGGCTCTATCAGTGTCATCAACAAGGCGATCATAAAATACTCGAAATACTTCATGCACAAACAGACGAACCATTGTGTGCTTGCTTACAACTGAATCCTTCTTAATGAGCAAACAGCCTAGGACAACTCGAGAAAAGTCCCGCAGATTAAACGTATAATGTGATTTAGCTGGTGTTGGCAATAGGTTGTCCATGGCTTTCTTATACACCTTAAAGATTGAAAAGAAACAAAACAAAAGCATTCAAATTACAGTTTTAAACACCTTACACATTTAGAGTACATAGGAGTTTCCTGTCCTTTTGGTTCAGTATATGTTGAATAATTCCTTTGAAAATGGTAGAATGTGGATGACGCCTGCAGTCACTCAATACAGTGAGTTAAAATAAATGGAAACATCTCAGAAGACTGAATGCTTCATAAGTGTATCTGATTCATGAAATATCTACTTTTCATTGTCATAGCTCAATGCTATGGAATTCTGGGATTTATAATTTGTTGCGACACCAATGTTTTCTGACAGAGAAGGATAAATGTTTCACAAAACTACAGTTCCTAGAGTTCTATAGCACTGAGCCATGGAAGTTAAAGTGGTGTTAAACTGGATTATTTCTGTGGTACAGATGCAGCCTTAGAGTGCGTTTACAGTTATGTCAGAAGGTTAGCCAAGTATCTCTTGACTGGAACCTCAATATCTATATTAAAAACAATTTTAAACTGTTTATTGTTTAGATGATCAACGAAAGCATTCACACATCCATAACCACAGGCAGGAGAAAAGAACTTTTAACAGACTATCATAAAGAAGAAGAAACATACAGAACAAAGAAGGAAAGGTAAAAGATATTTAAAATAGTGATTCCTAGGTAAACATACCAGTAAACAAAGACCCATTCCTATTATTGCCTAGGAAACAGTTTACAGCCATGCTGTTCATCCTGCTCAGATGACTATTGACAGCGCTTTAGAAATAAACTTTAATAATAATAACAACAACAACAACTAGGGCCTGAAAAATGGCTTTAAGCTGCTTTTCCCCAAACCACATCGAACCCCCACCAACTGCATTGGCCACTCCCAAACTGGAGTGCATGGCCCAACCACATGGTGCAGCATTAAGCCATGCCGCTGGGTAATTTCTTTTGTCCTTACCATCCCTGTGCACTGTCATACAAATATACCACCAGCAGCAACCTCCTCCTCCCTAGATGCCATTCCATCGGATGGCTGACTCCTTTTGATCGGCCACACAGTCGCACATGCAACCCTCCACCAGTACAGGGCATCAGAGTATCCAATCATGCCCCCCTTTATGCCCCCTTCACCCCATGCCCCCTCTTGGACTGTCTGGTTTGTGTATGTTGTAGTTATATCCATTAGAGGTATCGCACTATCACTTTTAGCAATTGCTGCCCCCACCATTTTGGTACATCAGCTCTGTCCTGTGTTAATGCGCTCCTGCATCAGGGCGTTTATATGCACAATTAGAGTTAGGATAAATTGCTTCTTTAGAATCTGTCTGGCATCAGTGCATTTATATGTACAGGTGAAGGCGAGCATTTTCCAGGAAAAGTTGGGAAAATTCAGCTTATTTTTGCTCTTGTTATTAGCCCCAGACCACGGATTGAACACAGTTTCTGCCCCGTTTTGAGATGTGTATCATCTAAACATCCCACCTCAAAACTGGGCGGAAACCGGTTTATTTAGCCTATGTATTTCAGACCTAGATCTAATTACTCCCCAAATCCTTCATTTCAGAAGTCATTTCTCTTCTCCTCCAAATGTTGGCGTGGTTGTAATGATAATGGCACATTTCTACAGATGTGGCTAGATGGCCGAAAATAAACATACTTTGGCAATTGGTACGTGAACAAATTTCATTGATTACCAACCAAGAAGTAAATAAATGTTTTTATTATTAATATAAAGTGTGCCTGTGCCAAGCAAGAGCTTGTCATCTGCGGATTTGAGCTTCTGCAGACAGCAAGTGCTAGCAGGACATGCAGGAGTGTATGCCCATTGAAAAGAATGAGACTTGAGGTCCCGCATTTTTTCCTATCCACAAAGGGATCTAAAACAGATCCCCCATGGATAGCAAAGGCCCATTGTATGTGGACACAAACTCAAATTTGAAACATAAAAACCTCATAGATTTCTTCATTACAGCAGCCTGTGTTGAAATTGCCAGATGCTGGAAAACAGGGGAGCTATCTTTAGATATATGGTGGAAAAAGGTATGGGATCTATGGTTACTTGAAAAACTGTCAGACAGAATAGCAAGTTATGCAAGACGACCAAAATCAGGAACTTTAATAGACAAATGGTACCCACTCATTGACTTTGTAAACAAAGACAGAAACAAGAGAAGACAACCTCCATTTCATCTGAACCTTTGGTCAGACATTCTGGACTAGATTTACACAAAGACAGCACTGGACTTTAAAATGACCACTTACACTGAATGACCACTTACACCCAAGAAGGAGACCCACAACATAATTCAAAGTTGTGAGATGAATTGTTTTATTTTGCTTTATTGTTGTAACATGTTTTGTACATAGTTGTTTACTTATAATAATAATTTTTAAAAATACATAAAAAAGAAGCCATTTCTCTTCTAAATCAGCTGCATGCCTTCCACATAATCTGCTTTGGGGACAATCTGAACTGCCTTGAAATACATCTGTATTGTTTGTCTGTGTAACAGAACTACTACAATACTACTAGAAATGCAATGTGCATATTGGTGTCTTACCTCCATAGTGCCACTGACAATTTGGTTCCCAATGGTAAAATATTCTGGAAGAAACTCATTTGCTCTTAGGTAGAAAGACACAATAGTAGAGAAAATCCGGACCATGGTTTCATCACTAAAGGTATTAATGGTGCAAATATTGAAGTGTCTAAGAAAACGAGGAGTGACTGGATTTCTTCCACCACCTGGTGGACCCATAGCAGCCATTAATTGTATGTCAACAAGGACAATTTTATTTGTATCTTTTAGGTCATACCTTCAAAAAAAATGACATTTAGAAAATTATAAGCATAATAGTACAGAACCCTGGACTTAGATTTAACTTTGAAGATCAGTAGTATCAAGTCAATAAATTACTTTTTGTTCTGCATTTATAAACTCATGTTCAATTATGTACTATTGCTGAAAAGCTAACTGGAAAATTACTATTTTCCTTTTAATAATATTCATCAAAATAAATTACTTTAAAAAATTCAACTTCAAAATTCTATGTGCTAACAAGATTAGATCACATATTTATTCTACTTAATGTAATCTTGAATAGTTACCAGATCCCATGGTCAAAAAACTGTCTTAAAAGTTCAATAGGAGGCTGAGCTCCATATTGCTCCAATGCAGGCATATTCATATCATCTACAAAGATGACACATTTCTTTCCCATAGGTGGTCCAAATATTCCTTTCCGTCTTTTGTCCAGCCTGGCCATGATAATATTCTAAAACATAAATGCAGAACATTTTTCTTGTTAACACTAGCTCATGAAAAGAAAAATGCAAAACAATATTGCATGGGCTGTTGGTCTCTGGTGTGAACTCTAAATTACACCTGCAGGGCCTTGAAATACATATGAATAAGAGGCAACATGGATGCCATCAAGCCCAAAAGTCTCTGAATTTTGAGAGCAATGCAAGAGGGTGATCAATCAGCAACTGAGTATAGTGTGAAATGTAAGCTCTGTCCCATAAAAGAAAGGATCTTTCCCCTCAAGAATACACTACAGCCTCAATGAACTGTATCCTCTGTGTTGGAGTCAACTGGTACTTGTCCAGTTTGGCCTGAAAAACACAACTGGTGAGCAGATGACAAGTGTAATACAAGTCTTCTTGGATCTTCTCCCAGGAGTGACCTCAATGCTTTGCGTCCATAGAAAGGTAATGAACAAAATCATTTATTTTATAAAGACTATGGAAGATGCTGAGTACAAGAGTTTGGGCATGCTTACTTTTGATTCTGGGTTCTAAGGATAATCCAACTTGAACCATTAAGATTTATCATATCCTAATAGTGAAAGCCAACAGAATGATTGTTCACAAAGAGAAAGTTCATTTGACAATAAAAATTTCTATAGAGATTAAACTCCTTAGTAACATTTTAATAAACTACACCCCTGAAAACCTATCACATTTATTCTGTATGAATTCTCCTTTATACTCAGGAGAGAAATTATTGATATAAGGAAAATATATCATTACAGTAATACAATGTTTAATTAACAAAATACCTTATGTGACCATTTTTCTTACCAACCTGAGTCTGATTGGCACTGGTTCTAGCTGAAAAATTGACAAAGAATGGGAAGTAGAGGTCCTTTTCTAAATGATTCATTAGCTTGTCTTTCACATATACAGATTTTCCAGTACCTGTTGGTCCTACAAAAAGCAATGCTCTTGGAAAGAAATGCATATGTTTATATTAGACTATTATTAGTGAAGAGACAAAGTTTGGAAATTATAAACAAATGAATATTAATGATTGGAAGGTTTTTACAGAGACTTAAAAACATCTGACTTATTTGTATCTTAATTATCTATTCACACAGCTGCAACATCTTAGCTATACATTACTTGAAGAATTTCATTACGTTATAATTCATGTTCCATAATTTTAAGTACAACATATTATTATTATATATAAACAGCAAGTACTTCAGAGTACACAGCAAAGGTTTATACATTGATGTGCATGGTGGGGCTAGTGCACAATGTTTCCACCCTCTTGTTATATCACTTAATACAGAGTATAATGCAGATATACTCAATTCCACACAATTATGTCCATCAGTTCCTAACTTCCCCAGAGCTCTTTCTCTAAGTGCCCCCAGTTCAGAAGTCTGGTAAGTGATTGGACACCAAAGACAAAGTATTTTTTGATAAGGACACCCATGTTACAAAAGACATGTTAATTTAGAACATTATTTTCTTGCTTTGAAGTGCATTTGAAATCCATTATGTTCTGGGTATAACCACTGGGCAGCAGCAATGGTGATGGGTGATACTGGTGGAAGATCTGATCCTACAGAGACAACAGCAGTGGCACCATAGCTAATGAATGTTAGTATTGCACAAAGGGAGGCAAAGGTGAACCTCCTTACACGACTTATCACCAAGAAAACCCTATGATGACACAAATCAAAATGAATCAAAAGGTAGGACTAAGAATCTCCCTTTCGCCACCTGCTAAAGAAGCGCTAAAATAGAACTCTTTCCGCAAGCTGCGAAAGGGGCACCCCAAGAGGTGTGGCATGCCTCTTTGGCATCCCTTCCGACTCAGCGTGTATGGATGCTGAACCGGAAGGACGTAATTGAAGCGCCCGTCGTGTAGAGTGACAGGCGCTCCGATTACGTCCTCAGGAAGGGGTTGGGGCACCCAGTGTCCGGCTGCCCCTCCCCTTCCTGGGATTGAGGATTTCTTGCCGTCTGCATCCCCCCTAAGGGGTGAACCAGACCTCCCCTTTGCCCCACCTTCTGGGCGGCTTGGGAGCGCAGTGTTTACACCACAGCCGCCGGAGCATCATGAAGCTGGCTTCTGGCCACAGTGCAGGTGGAAAAGCCAGCTTTTTGCTGCCCAAAAAAGGAGTGACTATTTGCTGCTCCTTTTTCATGTAGCTTCAAGGCAGACTGGGGTTGCGGCGTGCAGTTGCCACGGCCCCAATCCACCTTCGGAAGGGGCGGCTTTAAGCCTCCCTTACTGCTGGTCTAATAAGGCTTCAGGGGAAACCTATAAACATTACCATAATCCAAAAATTTAAAGAATAAAAATTACTCCAGCTAGAAAGTATACATACTGTATATAGATGACATGCTTAGTTATGCTATGATAACGAAGAGTTAACAGAGATAGTTTTAGAGTTATTGGTATGTTTTGTGGAAATTGTTTGTTTATTTGTTAAGAAAGAGAATGCAATCGACCCCACTGAGAAGACTATATACATGGACATCACCAGATGGTCAATACAAAAATCAGACAGACAACATAACTGGAAATAAAAGGTGGAGAAGCCCCATTCCTGCAGCCCAAACTAGACCACGTGCTGACTATGGCACAGATCATGTGATACTTATATCAAAAATTAGAGTAAAGCTCAAGAAAAACACAAAGTCAGTCATCATACCAAAATATGATCTGAAGAACATCTCAAGAGAATTTACAGAAAATGTTAAAAAATATATTTGCATTATTAAGCATAATCGACCAAGAACCAGAGGAATTATGGTCAGAGGCCAGGGGCGTACAGTAATCAAGGAAGAGTGCAGGAAGATGGCCAAAAAGAAAGAGAAGGAACAATGATAACAGAACGCTTCAAGCAGCAGAGGGAAGTCAAGAAGCAAAAGTAAAGGGAGATAGCAATAAAATCAAAACGATGAACAGAACTGTTCAACGACTAGTATGTAAGGATAAAGATAACTACTGTAATAATAAACACAGAGAAATAGGAGACAATAACAAAAAAGGCAGAATGAGAAATCTCTTCAACAAGATTTGGGAACTCAAAGGGAAGTTCAAACCAAGGGCAGGGATGATCTCTGGTCAGAAGAACATACTGCACGATCAAGTAGATATAAAAAGATGGTGGAAGCAATATTTTACAAGAGATGATAAAGTGACTGACACTTGGAATGAAAAAAACATACGAAGAGGAGCCCCAAATCCTAGAAAGTGAGGTGGAAACTGTGCTAAGAGAAATAGGGAAGAATAAATCACCAGGAACAGATAATGTCCCAGTTGAACTGCTACAATCCATACAGACAGAAGCAATTCTGGTGTTAACTAAAATATGCAAACTAATATGGAAAACAAAACAATGGCCAACAGGTTGGAATCTATCAATATATATCCACATCCACAAAAAAAGGAGAGTCAAAATATTGCAGCAGCTATAGGACTATAGTATTAATTTCCTACACAATTTATGACCATTTATTCCAGCCATTAATTTATGGAAAATCAATTTATGGAAATTATCCAAGAAATTTATGGAAAAACTACTAGGGAAAGTTAAAGAAAATGCAAAGGAAGACTTACTGTTCGAACATAAAGAAAACAAAAATAATGACCACAGAGGATCTGCATAAATTCAACTTAGATAATGAGGAAATCAAAATAGTTAAAGATTTCCCATAATTTAGATCAAATATTGATCAGAACAAAGTCAAGAAATCAGAAGATTAAGAATGGGAAGAAGAGCTATGAAAGAACTAGACAAGATCCTAAAGTAAAACGATATACAACTGAGTACTAAAGTGAGAATCATCCAAGCTATTATATTCCCCATGCGAGAGCTGGACAGTGAAGAAAGTGGGTAGGAAAAAAATAAACTCATTTGAGATGTGGTGCTGGAGAAGAGAGCTGAGGATACCATGGATAGCTAAAAAGACAAACAAATAGGACCTAGAAGAGATCAAACCTGAACTCTCCCTGGAAGCAAAGATGACAAAACTGAGGCTGTCATACTTTGGCCACATCATGAGAAGGCATGACTCATTAGAAAAGACAATACTGCTAAGAAAGGTAGAAGGTAGAAGAAAGAAGAAAGAGAGGAAGACTGCATGCCAGATGGCTGGACTCAACCAAGGAAGTCATGGGCCTGAATCTGCAGGACATAATCAGATCAGTGGAGGATAGGGAGTCTTGGAGATGTTTCATCCCCAGAGTAGCCATAAGTCTGGGTTGACTCAAGAGTAGTTAATAACCACAACATGTTCTCTTGCACTCCTATGTTTTTGTGGTAGAGATTTTTCTTTACTAATTAAGTGTTATTAATAATTAAATATTGCCTAGGCTGATGTTGATGGTTTCACTTATGATTTGACAGAAATGAAATTTGAGAAGTAGCATCTAAAATACATAAAACTTGTTACACACCAAGTTTCATGAAAATGGACAGAGAGAAATTTACTAAAAAAACTATTCTTTTGGGGAGGAAATGATAAAGCTTGCCAACCAGTTTGGAATTTGGATGAGAAAATCTGAAATGCCAGTTTAAGTATAAATATCATGTTAAGTCAGAATTGGTTCATAAATAAATTTACCTTCTTGAACATAAAAATAATAATAATGCAGGAATCTGAAGTATTTGTTTAGGAGGCACCCAAAGCAGTTGACAGGTTAGCTCCAAACTGAGTGGTCTCACTAGATAATCACCAAGAGGTGACTTTGTGATCAAATATATGGCTTTCTACTGCACAACTTTCAATTGTAGTGGTTAGGCTTTAAAGAAACTGAGTATACCACATAGAAACACAGAGTTGGAAGAGACCTCTAGGGCCATCAAATCCAACCCCATGCCATGCAGGAATAAACAATCAAAGCACCCTAACAGATGGCTATCCAGCTTCTTTTAAAAAACCACCAAAGGATACTCTACCAAACTCCGAGAGTGTGTCCCACTGTAAAACAGATCTTACTGTCAAGAAGTTCTTCCTAATGTAAGAAGTAAGGTGTCTTTAGTAAAAACAAAATTCTAAATTTTCATCCGATGTCATCTGGGGGAGAGACACTAGGCCCAGCACCATCCGGCCTGGAATAAGAAGAGGAGCCCTCCCTCCATTCCATCCAATGTCATCTGGGGGAGAGACACTAGGCCCAGCACCATCCGGCCTGGAATAAGAAGAACCCTTACTTCTTAAAGGACGGGTGGGCTTTGGGATTTTTATGTTCTGTTTAAATTGTATTAATATATATGTATGGAAATTTTAATGTTGTAAGCCGCCCCGATTGCTCTGCAGAGGGGTGAGATATAAATAAATATTATTATTATTATTATTATTATTATTATTATTAGTAGTAGTAGTATGTTAATATGGAATATTTCAAGAGTAATTATGTAAGATTTCAAAGATGAAAATAATACATGTGAACAACAACAAAAACTTCTTAAGTATATAGTATTAAATGCTGAGTGTAAGACTACTTCTTGGAAGTCTGATAACTATAGCGCATTAATGATATTGTTCTCATATGTTAACTTAATTGAAAAAATTGAAAAAACAATTTCTGGAGGCACTGAACAAAGCTCTATAATGAATGATGAAACCAATTACACTTAAGATAAGCAGCTTTTCTTACTTTCCATGTTGAATGCACAAATCCATCAAATAAGTATATCTGACTGTGTCCATTGTTGGGACAATAATATCCTGAACCTTAGTATTTTTATCACCGAAATTGATGTTTTTAAGATGTTCATTCCAATGAGCCCAACGACCTTTGCCTTTCATCTAAGAAGAAATGAAGAAACAGTTTTTGTGTGTGGAAGAAATGGTGCTATGCATCAAAACTGTTTTACTAAAACTTGATGTTTTTCATAATTAGACATTTTTCCTATGTATCTTGGTGATATTTATTACTAAGTTTGATAAAGCTACTGCTCCCTTGCAAGCACTGCTAAATTTCCATAAAATAAAGCATTTTCTTCATTCCCCCATGTGTCAGAGAAAAAGAAGCAGCTTCTTGAAAATTCAATGGGAAGAGAGAGAAAACCACATCACACTTTCTATTCCAAAAAGGGAAAAGACACGATAGTTTCATTCTCTCATTTTTCTCCATAATGCTAAGGAATGATGTAATGACACTTGAAAAACTCACTTTCTGGAAAAGCAACTCATTTCCTCGATAGGGAACAGAAAGGAAAGGAGAGAAGGCATCTCCTTTGCTAGCTAGCTTTCTTAAAGAAAATGAGTGGTTGGTACTCACCATGAAGTGTCTGTCATTCTGGGATAGCAGGAAGGAGCAATCCACCAGTAATGACATGGAGGAGCTATCCACCAAAAATGGGTTTAAGCCCATGTGCCAACCAACAATGCAGAAGCCAATATTCTTTTCAGTTATACACATTAGGACTCCTTCCCTTCCCTTCCCTTTCCAGTCAGTTTTATAGTCCAGCATTGTCCTGCCTACCCTAAACCAACACTAAACAATGTCCTCAAACTCAGAATACCCTATTAATCACCACCTTTTCCTTCATTTTCTTCTATTATTGCTCCTTCCTGCCATTGCAAAATGACAATTCACAGTGAATACCAGCCATTCATTCTCGGGATGGCATGGAGGAGCAATCCATCAGCAATGGGGTTTAACCAAGCCCCTGTTTTTTGGGTAGGTCACCTCAACTCTCAAAGTGCCACTGTTTTCAATACTGTTCTACCGTATGCTGCCTGTGCTGACTTGAATTTGTCTAATTTATAATGTTTTATAAAAATTGCCTGCTCCAACCATCCACTGTTACATATGTCCTCCAAAGATGATGACACAACATATGCTATGATAGTCGACACTGACCTTGTTAAATGAGGTCATACATTGTGGTCTTAGCTGCTTTGCATATTTATAACACAGAAAAGTGCATGCTTCAATCAATCTTGATATTGCTATCTTAGGGTTTTTACAGACTGCCAGAAATAATGCAGATTGAGGCCACTGCCCTGGCTCAGTGCTAAGGAATCATGGGAACTGTGGTTTATTGTGGCACCACAGCTCTCTGACAGAGAGGCTCAAAAAAATACAATTCCCATGATTCCCTAACACTGAGCCAGAACAGTTAAAGTGACCTCAATCTGCATTATTTCTGGCAGTCTGTAAAGACCTTTAGACCTTTCTGACCTAATATTCTTGGATTAAATGACACAAATATGGATTCTGTATGTCTGAATGGTAATGTTCTCTTAAAATACATCGTCACTACCCTGCAAACATTTAACATACGCCATCTTCATTCTAGTGAATGCTTTGGCTTTGAGTAGAAATTTGATAAATAAATAGCTTCTGTAGCATACATATTGGAAGAATGCTTCATGCCTTAGTAACACCAATGTGTCTTCCTCAAACTTACACAAGTTTGGATTCACTGACAGTGTTGCTAACTTGACACCCTCCATGCTCGAATAATTGCTGCCAGAAAAACTACCCAAAAAGATAACAATGGCCTGAAACAGACGGACCAAAAGAAGTGGCTTCCAGCTGCTTCAGGGGCGTGGCGTTCAAAAGATGCATGCCCCCAAAGTGGCCAGAAGCTGCTTTGAGGCTGCCAGAAAAAGAATCAGATTAAATCTGTTCCTGGTGGTGGCTTGTTTGGGACCATGGCGGCAACCTCCTTTGAGAGTGGGCTGTGCAGCTGCTGTGGTCTCAGGCTGATTGTGGGCTAACTGCAGCCAGAGGCCGCCCCTTGCCGCCCGTTTGTTTCACCCCAGTATCAAAGTAGCCTCCTTTAGTGGCTCAAAAGGGAATCTAGTCAACTTAACCAGCACTAGAGATAGATCCCATGTTGGAAATCTGTGACTTATAAGAAAAGATTTTAAAGCTGCACCCCTCAGAAATCTTTTTATATGTGGATGACCAGAATTACTATAAACAAAGCTGACACTTGTCTCTTCAAAGTATTTGGCTTTATCTTGTAAAACCATAATATGTGCTGAATTTGCACCTGCCCAACTTGTAGAGAATGCTTCATACACCAGTCCCTGAACATTCTAATATTTTCTAAGTTGAGCTTTGCCTTGAAGTTAATATTGTTTCAATTACGTTATCAGAATAAGTTTGGACCTTTACATATCTTCTTTCAATGTCAAAGCAATCAGATGTAGTCCTCCTGGACTGAGGTGTAACTCTGGGCCTTGACTGAGAAGATCTTAACAACCTGGCAAAGTCAACAGTTGCTTTATTGATATCTGCAACAACAATGGAAACCATGGTTGCCTTGGCCACCAAGACACTATCAGTACTATACCACTGCTGTTTCTCCTTTCAGATTTTTAAAAGAACTCTTTTAATGATTTTCACTAGTGGAAATGCGTAATGGCATCCTTTCAGACATAACACTGACAGAGAATTATTTGCTTCTGCATCTCTGCTTCTACTTAAATACAATCTTAACTGTGTACTTGCCACAAGTGAATAAGTCTATTTCAAAAGGTCCTAATTTCTTGTTCTTCACTTTGAATACTTCCAGATGTAATCTCCATTCCCCCAAATGTATCCAGTTCTTGCTTAGGTAATCCATCTTTACATTTAAAGTCCCTTTCAGATAAACTGTCACCGTGTATTCCACATTTATTTTTGTCCATCTGCTAAGTTTGTTGGATTCCACTACCAGAGGCAGTGAATGCAGTCCTCCCTGGTTGCAAAGGTAAGCTTTTATTGTCATGTTGTCCATGCAGATTAATACATGTTATCTCTTTATATAGGGCCTTTGCAGACTGCCAGAAATAGTGCAAATTGAGTCCACTTTAACTGCCCTGGCTTAGTGCTAGGGAATCATGGGAACTGTAGTTTTTCTGAGACTTGAGCCTTCTCTGTCAGAGAGCTCTGGTGCCACAATAAACTACAGTCCCATGATTCCCTAGCACTGAGTCAGGGCAGTTAAAGTGGATTCAATTTGCACTATTTCTGGCAGTCTGCAAAGGCCAATAGTCTGCAAAAATAAAGCTAACCTTTGTTATTAGTGTCCACAGGAAGCCAAAAAGCAGCAACCTTCCCTCCACCAATGCTGCCTTTTTGTCAGTCTTGGGGTCTGCCTCACCCAGAGGCTGAAGATCCTCCTTGGTTCTGCCTCTGTTGGCTATAGTGGTTTTAATGATTGTAAATGACACCTGCATCTGACTATATCAAAAATCCACCTGTCTTCCAGATGCCCTTGCTTTAGGAAAGGAATAACCACCTCTGAATGACCTGCCCTCAACGGTTCTTTTTGGAAGTATGGGCATTACTTCTTTTCCCTTCTGTCAATCAAACTTTCTGGTAACACCTGTTCTCCAAAAATTAATCCTTTTCATGGTACATATGCTAAGTTAATTCAGAACTTCTGATCTACCTCCAATGGTGCAACCATAGCAATCTTCTTGCTACTGATAACAAATTTATATTTTTCATTGCAAATGCAGTTACATCATGACTTGCATCCACAACATACCTCATGATCTTCTGCACTCTATCTAAAGCCTTATGTAAGGCATGTACATTTAAATTCTGAGCTTCTAAAATATCCTGAACTCTTGTGAACATTGAGGCAGCCTCTGAAGCCCTAATTACCAGAGCAGATGCTTCATGAATTTGTTTCAAGGATGATTCAGCCCTTCTCTCATATACTTTGCATAGAACTGAACTTAACTAGTGCTCTCTTTTGGGACAATTATCCCCCGAGATTAGAGCCATTACTGGCCCATCGACAAAGGAACTAGCAGAAACATTCTTTTTTTTACAAACCATAAGTCTGCAATAAAAAGAAATTATTTATTTATTTATTTATTACAAATAAGAATCTCTTTTTATTCAAAGGTGTGTTCCATACAGATTCTACTAGTTCTTTAAACATTTCTGGCATAGGCATTTCCACCCCTTGGGTTGTTGGCCTCCTTAACACTGATGCTACCCTGCTATCTACCCTGCTGCCCTAACCTCTTTTGAATTCTGTTCAACTGTTTCCAAACCATAAGTCTGCAAAATGTTTTTTTAGAAGGCCTTTGAATGCCACACTCTGAAAAAAACGATTTGATGACACTTGTTTCTCTTCCTTTTCATTAGAGGAAGAATGACCATCTTTACTGTCCTCAACTACCATTACTTCTTCAGATAAATCTGGGTGTGGTTCTAAATCATCCTCACTATCTGTGTTTGCATCCCTTGAATGCTTTGATCTCTTTAAACATTTTTTAGATTTTAATCCCTGTGTTGCTTCAGTGTCATTATCATCTATATAATAAATCATCATAAACAAACAAACAAACGAAATGTATTTTCCTCTTCCTAGATGTTGAACTGCCATTCTGAGGCTGCATCTGACTTTTTAATGTTTGAGTTTATGTAGATTGAGACTGCCCTTAGTTAAGTATTTCTTTGCCTTGACTTGCATTGCACTAAAACCACTCATCATATTCAGTAAATTGAATTGAGTTTGCCAATTGTCTGGATTTAACCTTGCAAATTAGTTTATTGGATTATAAAGAATTGCTCCCAATTCATTTGTAATTGCCTGTTTAATAATACTGCTAATGTCTGTCTGCACATAATATGTGGCATTCCACAGTGGCACTTTATTACCAGCGGGCTGCTGTGCTTCAGGAATTGAATTCAGCATTGGTGTGCAGACCCTTCTGGGTGCTTGATCAGCACTTTCTTTCATTAGTTGCTTACTGTTGTCTAATAAGCCTTATGCCATTGTAGGTACATCCATATAAATTCATTGCAAATACATCCAGAAATCTGCATCATTGTCAATAGAGTTTCAAGTGGCTGCTGCCTTGGTTCATCTCGATTTCTCTTAGCAACTGCTGACACATTGACCTGATTTGTTGTGACTGGTTGCTTCAGGTTGCTTGGTGATGAGGAAACCATCCCTCCCGTGTCAAACTTGATTTTTCAACATGGCGCCCTGAACTGATCATTTGATATTTCAGAGGTGTCAGGAACTGCTTCTTCGAATCCTGAGGGCAAGTTTCTACTGTTTTTCAAGTGGTACTCTCCTTCTTTTTAACTTTTACTGTATTCATCAACCTCTGATCTTTCTGCTATATATCCTGTGTACTATCTCACTTCTTTTCTTCCATTAATCTTATTTCCTCTGTTTCACTTTTACTCAGTGTTAAAATAGCTTTTAAAAATCTACCGGTATTTTCCCTTATGATGTTTTTCTCCTGCCAGAGACATTCTGGGCAACAGTCATCTGCACATTTTTATTCCTTGCCCTCTGGCCTCTCCCGATTGCCTTGGCCACCATCAAGGAGATGATAATCATTTTATTTCTTACTGCGTTTGTTTGTTTCTCATTGCTTTTCATTACTTGTGCATGCTAAACTCTGCTTTCTTTAATGTTCCTCTCAAATTGCTTAGAAAATACTGACTCAACATGCAAGGATTTTTTCCTTCTGGTTGGCAGTTGGGAAAATTAAAAACTGACTGGAAAGGGAAGGAGTCCTAATGAACATAACTGAAAAAAATGTTGGCTTCTGCATCGTTGGTTGGCACATGGGCTTAAACCCATTGCTGGTGGATTGCTCTTCCATTCCAAGAAATCTTATGCCTTGCCACTGGTGCTAGAAAGGATTTTAGGGAAAGGAGGGGTCGCTAGTGACCATAAATAATGGGTTTGCCAATTAATATAAACCCAATTTTATTGATTATTTTTGGGGTACTGAACAATAAAATTCCTTGTTATTTGTTGTACTTTTGGAAAATATATGATAAAGAAGTCATTCAGGAAATGACATAGTCTGAAGGCACATAATACAGGAAATGTACTGCAATTAAGCAATTCTGAATCTGATCAGTGTTTTTACGAAGACTCGCAAGAAAACTTTGTATATCATGGAACTCTGAAGAATGATGGGACTTAACAACCAAACAAATGCACAGCTCATCAATTGGGGAGGGAACAGATATATTAAAACACAGCTTTGTATGTTAAAATTCTATTTGTATGCTATCCCACTTGTTTTCAGCAGTTATGTTGTAGCTGTGCATCTTCAAATCATTTCCAATTTATGGCAACCCTAAGGCAAACCTATCCTGGGGCTTTGCCTTTGTCTTCCTCTGAGGCTGAGAGAGTGTGACTTGCTCAAGGGCCTCCAGTGCATTCCATGGCCCAGCTGGAGTCAAATCCTGGTCTCTAGAGTCATAGGCCAATGCTCAAACCACTACACCATGCGGGGTCTCTCCAGCAGTTATATAAATCTTAATTATAGAAAAATTAATTTCAAACATCCAATAATAATCCTGTAGTTGAATCCCCACCTCAAACATGTAATCATACACCAAGCCTTTCTCTTCAAATGGATGTTCCCATTTGCCCACAGATGCTGGTACTGGATGTTGGTCTAATTTCCCTGCGACAATATCCTTTATGAAACCATCAAACACAATCCGACCATCACCATCACAGGTTGCACCAATGGACCATATCAAGGAGAATGCAAAACAACCCTTCAAGAAACAAGAAAAGCAGTTATTAAATAGTGTCTTCTTGGTATATGCTCATTGACCTATTATTGTAACAGCCAATTATGCCCCCACAGAAAATTTCATTTTAAAGCCTATGGAATGTTTACTATTTTACAGTAATTTATCAACCAATTTCTGATCATTCTTTTTATTATTTTTTTAAAAAGCTAGCTCAAAAGAATAACTGTCCAAAAGAAATATAGCCAATTAACTAAATTTCAAATATATATTCAATTCAGACCAACCATAATCCACTTATGGATGTTTTTATTGCTAGGATCCTTTTGCACAGTGTCACAAAGCAACATTTCCAAAAGCCGAGTGAGAGATACCACATTATTGCTATTACTTGTTGGAACTAACTCCTGCAAGAGGAAGAAAAAAACAGTAACAGTAACAGTCCATAATGGATACAGAAATACAAATTCCATAAATATTTATATTAGTTTTTACCATACCAAAGTAACACTTTACCTTTAAAAATTTTATTTCTATTATCAATGTAAACCTATTCAAATTCTAGTAATTCCTTAAGAGAGAATTATCTTTGTTTCATATTGTCTTAGAAAACCAGCTTCATAAATTCATTCCAGCACATATTCCTTTCCTTGTAAAATTTACAATATTACACTGATTAAAGTATAGTATGCTTTGTGTAGACCTGAACATCACAGTAACATTTAAAAGTTCTGGATACAGAAAGTAAACTCACATATGTTTTACTGCTTGAGTTCAAGTGTGCATGTGCAATGGGATCTTCTCATCACTTCCTTTGATAAGAGGTATCCTCTCTACACTTTGAGGGGATAGTTCCAACCAACAGAAACAGTTCAAAATGATATGATGACTGATGGTGTTAAAAGCTGCTGAAAACTACTAGGTACCATTCTCCACATCCATTCCTCACTACAAGTCATCCACAAGGGTAACCAAGATTTCTGTTCCAAATCCAGGCTCAGAGATTGATTGGAATGGATCTAAATAATAAAACTCCTCCTGCTCTAAGAGCTCTTTTTAAACTGTCAGAAACCCATGTCTTTGTGAGAGATTCTCTGCTTCTGATAGCCACATTATGAGCCCAGCCTTGGCAGATTTCATTAACCATGCTGGACATGGGTCTAATCAATAGGTATTTGCTCTCACTTCTCCATGTAGTCTGTCCACATCCTCAATCTGTACAAGATGGAAAGTATCTATGAATGGACCAGACACTACCTTTATCCACTTTTTCTTTTAAATATTCTAGTTATATTATTTGAGAAAAATAATTCCCAAATTACTTTGCATTTTTTCTGACGAATTCTTAATGCAGGTGGAATAAACCAGTTGAAAAGATCACTCAAAAGGTCTTGATACTCCTTCTGCTCCAAGGGCTCAGGAAGTTTGTTCAACCAAGACGTTACAAGTGGCATCCAGCCCAGTTGTAAAGGCTCCAAGTAGATCATTCCACAACGACTGACTGTAGCGGGCTATAGCAGAATAATAAATATATTCTTAAATTTTCATTATATCTCCTATTTTAATTCCAGTAAAATATTTGAACTTAGATTTAACTTACTGAAGCCTGAGAAAGGTCCATGGTTTCAAAGATCAGACTCATCTGAGGTGACATTTGAATGATTTCACCACTCATCAAACAAAGCTAAAAAAAAAATCACCCAGTTTTATATAGAATATTTTATATTTATGTAAATGTTATAAGAAAACAAATCTGTTATAAATTCATTTATCAGAACTAGCCCAGTTGTTTAACCTCAGCATGAAATGAGTGAGGTGGAGATGCTTTATTGTAAAATCTGGAGAATCCAACCTCAAAAAATATTGATATAAAAAAAATGATTTCACATAAGTTAAAATTAAAAAACAAAGATGAAATAAATGACTACAGTGTAAGAATCAGAGCACCAGACATCTGTACCTGCTTCTACCAGATGCTTCTGAAAAACATGCTTCCAACCAAAAAACAAAACTCTGGCCAATTGCACACAACACACAATCTGTTATTATTTATCAATTGAATTAAATTTTGAGATGATATGGTTACCATATATCTGGCATTTTAGATTTAGGTTCACAAATACATTTTCAACAAGTTTTATTTCTGACTACAGCAAATTCCTTCAACAATGTCGCAACTGCTTTTAGTCATATATTCACTTAGATATTACCTTTTTGTTGTCATCCAACACAGTGTTCATGCTCTCTATCCAAAGGGTATCAATAGGACCATCAAAAATAACCCATTTACGGTCAGGTGTTTCAGTTAAAGCAAATTCCCGAAATGTGTTGGCCACTATACCATCTGACCACTAAAATCAGAAAAGACTTTTAAAATCAGAACTAAGATTTTGCCAAGAAAACCCCAAGAACAAGTAATAACAACATAAT
>CM034703.1:277024049-277035770 GCA_020142125.1 Phrynosoma platyrhinos
CTTGCCTCGAGGACAGCTCTATTAGCTGTCTGCCGAGGCCCTCTGTTTACTTTCAAGGTTTCTTCTTTCCTGTTGAAATTGTCCAGTCCTCAAAAACACCAAAATCAGAACTCAGCAAATGCAAATGAACTTCACCCAGGGTCAGGGGGTTTCCCAGCAGACAATGGACCATTAATTAAATAGACACTAATCCTCCTCGCATATCCTCCCACCCTGAGGCCTTGCCTCAACAGAACAATACACAGATTTGCATGCTAATTTACATGCTAATTCCCAGCAGACAATGGACCATTATGCAAAACTAGAGTATGTGTATTGATAATTGGGGATTAGATGCATTTGAATTTTTATATTAATCTGTCATTGTTTTAATTGGTATTTGATTTAATAATGTTTTAAGGGGGGGGAGGGAATATACTGTTTTATCTTTATTGTTCTTTTAATTGTTGTAAACAATGGTTCACCATAGGGCGGTATAGAAATAATAATAATAATAATAATAATAATAATAATAATAATAATAATAATAATAATATAGATACTAATTCTCCTCGCATATCGTCTCACCCTGAGGCCTTGCCACAACAGAACAATACATAGATTTACATGCTAATCTTCTCAATCAAGAGTCACACAATATACACACATCTCCATGCCACCATTCTCTGAAGATGACAGCCACAGATGCAGGTGAAACATCAGGAATACATTCTTTTAGAACATGGCCTCACAGCCTGAAAAACTCACAAAAACCTATGTATGCCGGCCCTGAAAGCCTTCGACTTCAACTCTGGAAACAGTCTGAAGCTGCCCCAATGTGTGTGCCCCCCCCCCAGTTACCTGAGTTGCTCCCTCTGAGGACAAAAGAAAGGCATCCAATGTCAATCCCATGGCAGACACCTCGTTTTGACTTCAGAGGGAGCAAAGGCAATGAGCAGCACAGCAGGACACATTGTAAACAGCCACTAGCCATCATTTTGGAGGCCTCCAGAACAACCAGAGCAAAAGGTGAGAGTTTTTTAAAATTCAGTGTAAATTGGATTTGGTGTCAAACTGGCTGGAAATTGTCCAGTCCTCCAGAACCAGAAGTTGGGGATGTGGGGGAGGTTGTAGTATTTGGCTTGTGCAGACATGGCCTAGATTACGTCCAAGGTACTCTAAAACTGAACAAAATGGAAGGAACTTACTGCACAATCCTATGCATTTTTGTTTATGCTTTCAAGTTGATTCTGACATTGCAACAACAGGACACCTATGGCGAATCTATCATGTAATCTTCTGAAGCTGAGAATGTGTGACTTGCCCAAGTTAAGTTCTATTATGATTAATTGGATTTACTCACAAAATAGTTTGCATAGAGCTGTAGTGCAGTGCTGTAATGAGCAATTTTTGGTTATCTGGAGTAAACCATTCAAAGAAAAGATTGCAAAAGCAACAAACCTTTTGGATGGCAATTTAAAAAAAGCTTTGATAAATAGATCAAATTCTGGTGTAAATCAAACATGATGCTAGCAGAGCAAAACAAAAGCAAAAAATATTTGCCAGTACATATGCACTGAATTTAACCACTATACAAGTAATAGCACAATAGACAGTACATATATGAAGTTGGAAAACTATGTACTAACTCCAGAAATGTAAGTTTAGCAGAATGATACCAATATATTCAGGCTTCTAATGCAAAGTCTGGGTTCAGAGCACTCTGGACACTTGCTGGCAAAATTGCAAATAAAAAACAAAAATGAACCTTTGTCATAGAAATACGCCTCAAAAGTTTTAAGGTAGAACCATAGCCTACGAATGTACTCACATTGTAGTCAGCTTCAGGAAGCTTAACACCAGGGAATAAATCACTAGTGATACCCATGAAAAGAGGAATGTCATGTGATAAAAATTTTGGCTCATTTACATCTTTGATTGATCGAAGGAGCTGAATAAAAACAAAAAATAACAGCAGAATACAAATTATGTTCAAGTTTATCTCATAAATATTAATATAACCAAGTTAAGAATAAAAAAGTTTGAACACTGCAGCATGTGCTTCGCTCATGTGTGTGTGTGTGTGTGCTTAATTATAACACAAACTGTCCCAAAAAACTTTAATGGGACTGAGAATCAGAACTTGTATCTTGACAAAAGGCAACACTGTGGGACAGGGAGGCACAAGATATCTCAGTCCTCATCCCCTCAAAACATATGCTGAACCACCATCAGCTATGACTGTATACCTGACACACCCAACACAATTTTCTACTGGGTGCTCTAAAGCCATCACTGCAGTATCTCCGCATAACCTATAAGATTTGTAAATTTTTGGTACTGTTTTGTGCAACAAATCCCAGCTCCTGTGTTGCCCATTCTGAAGGTTCATTGCATGTGCTCAGCACACTGAAATCCTTTTCCAAAGCAGATCTCCACCCTCCACCTTTCCAAACTGTTCAGATTACTTACTCAGATTATGCAGGCCAATAGCTCTGGACTGGCATTAGCCAGTCCAAATGCCAATTTGGCAATTTGGCAATTCTGGCCCAGGCCTGGCCCAAAGAGTCTTAACACAGTCTAAAAAGCCCAGCCATGTGCAGTGGTGTTTCCTGGAAACTCTGTCACATCAGGCAGCAGACCTCATGGCCCTGTGCACTCCTATACCTGCCACTGCCATTGCATCCACTCTGAAGGACCCCGTCATAGCTTATGACATTGGAAGGGGGTGCTTGACCATGTCAGCGTAGCCAGGCAGGCCATAGTAGGAGCCTTCAGAATGGACACGACAGCAGTAGCTGGTAAGGGGCATGCATTGTCTGCAAGTCTGCTATGTTAGATTTCATGTTGTGTTCCAGCATCATGGACTAGTAACTTAGGTCTTACGTCTAGTAACTATCTTTTTCTTAGCAGACTGGTTAAGAGGTCCCACATTTTATTTGACCAAAAACACATCAAGACCTTGCACAGGGCATCCTCTTCATGTTCCAGCCTGGGACAATTCTCTCATAATTCAGTAATGTCACATAACTGATGGTACCATTCTATGGATATATGTCATTACAGCTAGTACCATGGCCAGTAAGGCTTATGTGAAGAAATTCAAGTAAAGTTCAAACACTGAACCGTGCCCACAGTATAAAATATAAAAATGGTGCACTGTTTTCTTTCACTGAGCAGCTTTGGGAGAAATACATGTGAGGATGGAAGGGGATATCCAGCCAGCCAGATGGGTCAAATCAGCCTTGGTGACCAGTGAGATAACAAAGTTATAATCAGACTGTTTTCAGATCCCATTAAACAAACAAATGAGACACACTGGCAAAACTATCTTATGAACGTTTGGACAAAACTCCCATTAAAATCTGGTGCTTACTCCCAGGTAAGTGTATACTGGATTATAACCTTTGATTTATAAAATCATAAAATGTCAATGAACACAGTAGAAATGACACTAAAGTGAAATGTAAACATACAGTTAAGTAAACTTTCAAATTTAACAAATAGAAAAAAATATACCCAAGAGAATACCAATTAAGATACTAAAACAATTGAGGTCTTGATGCTCATGACTTCCCCTAAGGTCAAGTTTCTAATTTATTATTATTCATTTTAACAATTTCTAGCCTACCATTCATCTTGATAAATTAATATAATTTGGCACTTACAAGTATATCTTCATTCTCTGTTGGGAATTTCAGCTTTAGGTTACCAGCAGCTATTAGTACAGCTTTCACAGCACGCATACCATAGTCATAATGAAATTGAGATGAAAGTTGTTCTGAGCACAATCTGTAGGTCATTACTATTTTCACTGATAATGGCTTAGCATTCAGAAATCCATAGGAGTAGAGAGAGATTTCAGCAATGAGGGCATAATTAGGGACCATCATGGCTACTGTTCGGAAAAGAACCTGAAAAGCATATCAAAGAATGATTATTTTTATTAAGAATATGACCAAAAATGAGGAAAATAATGGAGAAAACAGGATTTGCAATTAGGAATAAGGTGAGATATTTGGGGATTGTATTATCAAAGAATAATTCAGATTTGTTTAAAAATAATTATGAAAAAATTTGGAAGGAAATTAAGAAAGATCTGATAAAATGGAAGGACCTAAAACTATGGTATATTTTCTTCGGAGAATAGCCACTATTAAGATGACTATATTACCAAAATATTTCTTTCTATTTCAATCAATTCCCATAATTCATGATGATGAAGTATTTAAGGAATGGCAAAGTGAAAAATATCTAAATATATGTGGTCAGGGGGAAAACCCAGGGTCAAAATGAAAATATACGATGATAAAGACAGAAGAGGATTTGGCCTACCAAATTTAATATTATATTATATGGCATCTTGTATAATGTGGCTAAAAGAATGGACAACATTAGAAAATATGGATTCATTAAATTTAGAAGGGAAAGATCTAAAATTTGGCTGGCATGCCTATCATTGGTTCAATAAAGAAAGAATAAAGATTTTAACATCACTATATAAGAAAGGTCTTATTGAAAACATGGAAGGCGATTAAAACAAGATGCTCACCACATACATCAATATGGGTTTCTCCTCATGAAGCTTTTTACAAAAGGGAAAATATTATGAATGACAAATGGATAAAAGCAAGGGATTTAATCAATTTTCAAAATGCTCAATACAGAATGACAACACAAGAATTAATGAGAAAGGAATTAGATGTCATTGGCAAATAAAAGAAAATTTGAAAATAGAGATCAAGAATTTTGGCATTGAAGAGAAGATGACAGAATTGGAAAAATATTAATTAAGGAAAACCAAAAAATATTTTCCAAAATATATAAAATGTTGTTGAGAGGAATTTGTTAAGAAATCTATGCTTAAATGGGCATGGAATGTTGGGCATAATATTGAAATAAACAAATGGGAAAGGGTATGGAAAAAGACAATAAAAATGTCATTACCTCAAAATATAAGGGAAAATATTTATAAGATGCACCACAGATGGTATATCACTCCAGAAAAAATATCCAAAATGTATAAAAAATTAGATGACAAATGTTACAAATGTAAGAGGGAAAGAGGAACTCTATATCATTTATGGTGGACATGTGCAAAGGTAAAAAAAATTGGATCTCCATACATCAGACAATCAAAGAAATATTAAATTTGAGATGATACTGGAATTATATTTATTGAGTATGATTGTGGAAGGATTGGACAAGCAAAAAAACAACACAAAACTATACTATATGATTGCAGCAGCAAGAATACTGATTGCTCAAAAATGGAAGGAAAATTCAATGCCAGAAATTCAATATTGGATGGAAAAATTTAGTAGAAATGGCAGAATTGGATGACATGTCTTATGAAATATGAAAGACAAGGGGAATTTGCCCAAAATTGGGAGCAGGTGATAGAATATATAAGTAAACATTGGTGTATAATGGCAACATGGGGATTTAAAGATTAATTAAATAATAATGGTAATTATAGTGTATAGTCGTTGGAAGATGAACAGCATTAATCTGTGGATTTAAGATGGGTATTGTATGAATTTGCATATGTAAACAAACTTTGAAAAGATTTAGTAAAACACTAATGTATTCCCAGCACAGTAAGTGAAGTTTGGGGAAAATATGTGCTTTATTGAGTTAGAAGAAGAAATTGTAAATAATAGCATATGTTATTAATTGTATGCAATTTTACTCAATAAAATTTTTAAAAATGAATGATCATTTTGCTTTGCTACTCTGCGAATGTGATTTATTTTTCTTTTTTAAAGGTTCCTGTATATATGTATGTGTGTATATATCCGGTTTCAGTCTTCAGTCACAGATAGACACATACACACATATATATTTCACCTTAACAGAAACAGACCTTTAATAAACTTTCATAAAACTGCTTTAGGGACCGGCTCAAGATGCATCTACACTGCAGAAATAATGCAGTTTGAATGGAATTCTGAGATTTGTAGTTTTGTGAGATATTTAACCTTCTGTCAGATGCCAAAACAAACTACAAATCCCAGGATTCCATAGCATTGAGCCATGGCAGTTAAAGTATTGTCAAACTGCATTATTTCTTCAATGCAGATGCAGCCAGAGATAGGTGTATTTGTGATATGTGTGCTATTCAGCAAACACTTACTTGTTGAAGAAAAAGTGTGCTTAAATGCCTTTGTTTTAGTGTCTTGTTTTATTCTGCTATTGCTTAAATGTTAGTTTTTAAATGACTCTGATTTAATTGTAATTTTAAGGGGGGGTTATATGATTGTCATAGAATGTGGGTTGTACTTTTAATGTAAGCTGCCTTGATAGCTTCGGCTAAAGGCGGGGTATAAATGAATTATTATTATTATTATTATTATTATTATTATTATTATTATTATTATTATTATTATTATTAAACCTTTTAAGAAATGAGGAGGTTGCCTAGCTGTAACTGTGGTTCTTTAAGTAGTCATCTGTGAATTCACACATCTGGATCTTAGTGCTTATGTAATAGTCCTTTCCAGAAGCTTCTGCAGCTGAACAATCTCTGATGGAAAACCTGCCAACATCTCTCACCAAGTATGCATCAGTACATCTTTTGTGGTGTCCACCACAAAACAGCAGACATGGGAAGAGGGGAGGAGGGAGGGTTGTGTGAATTCATAGATGACCACTACAAAATGCCGCTGTTACAAGTAAGTACCCTAGGTCTCGTCTTCAAGGTCTCTGTGAATCACACAATTGACTGATTAGCTTGCCAGGAAGGTGAGACTCATGTTGGGCTAACAAAAGATACAAAGCAGCTCAACCAAAGAAGGACCATCCTTTGCCCGAGCATCCTGTCTATAGTGGGATATAAAAGCAAAAGGCTGAGACCAGGTAGCAGCTCAGCAAAGCTGAGAGAGAGGGTATCTCTAAGGAAAGAAGTGGAATTTGGTACTGTTCTAGCAGAATAAGAACAGAACCTCTCAGATTCAGGTAATTAAGCCCTTTGATCTTCAGCAAGAGCTGTTTGCATGACCCACTTTTGCAACCTTTAAGAGCATGGCAAGATCTTTACAAAAGTCAACATGTCCTACAAACAGTTTCTGTTTCTCCAGAATGGACAATGTGTCTAATGGATACAGTTCTAGAAACAGAACTTGTGGTCAAGAGCAACCACATTGAGACCCATTTGCACCAGAAGTGGGCCAGATCCCCCAGATCTATGTCCGGTCTACAGGATCTGGGCCTAATCCTAGCCTGAAGCTAATGGCCTGTGTCATCCAAACAGGATGATGGGAGGCCAGGGGGAACACAGGCCTTTTGGCTAGTGTGGAAAAGCCCCTCTGAAGACCCTTAAAACTCAGATTTCTCTCAGAGTTTTGCCCCAGAAAGACAGACAGGGCAAGAAAGCCCTGAGACTATAATCTCCACCATTCTCAGAAAGTTCAATCCATTTTCACTGCTACCAGTTTTAGCATTTATTTAGGGTAATTTCCAATGCAACATGTTTATTGTTGTTGTTAACTGCCCTTGAGTCAGCCTCATATTTATGCACCTTTTAAAAACAGTTATCTGATATGATTATTTATTTTGCTGTTTTACCTTGAGATTATCTGGCAATTCAGAACGACCTGCATAACCTGGATTCATGGTAATAGCAACAAAACAGTTGGGATTAAGCTTCAGTTCTGTGCCTTCAAAATTAAATATTTCCAGCCTCATCTGTATAGCTCTCTGTATGCAAAGGATCTGTTGAGCCACCACAGATAGCACTTCCAGTTCAATGCGATTGAATTCATCAAAGCAGGCCCAAGCTCCAGAAGAAGCCAAACCTTTGAAAAACTAAGATCCAAATGGTGAAACATTTATCAGAGAACTCTATGATCTTTCAAGGATTTAAAAGAAAATATAATATCACCATGATAATACATGCTTACTTGTACACTAACAAAACAACAAATTAACCTACCGGTAGCTGCATTAAGGTAAAGAAAATGTCTACATTACGAGATGAGATATAATTGGGAAAACTTTGTAAAACCTGTTATTTAGTCTTTTAAAAGCAACATGTGAAATTAAATGAATTAGATAATTATTTATGCAGAGAAACAAAAATATTTTCCCCTACTATGGCAATAACCCTGATCCAACATTGGAAGCTTACCAGGTGCACAAATGTCTGGGAAGTGTGGTGAGAATTACAGAAGACAAGTCTGTTCTCTTCTTTTCCCTATGTCCTAGCTTCTAATGGCACCAATTTATTCAGGACCAATAGAAAATTATGCAGTTCAGATTTGGTCTAGTTGCTATTTATCTACATACCCAAGAAACCCTTAAGAGTGAATATGTAAATACACACTCTTACACATACAAAAGAAAATCAATTGTATAACAACACTTTTTTAAATGGTTCAAACACTGCTTTGATCATAGAGAAACATGTCACACTTTCTGGGAGCTATTTAACAGATATCCACAAGAATCAAATGTATTTATGAAAGCAACATTAGTTATGCTTCTGGAAATTAGCTTTTCCATAGCACAATGTGAACTGCAATTTTTAAAGCCCTGAAAACACACTGTGTGAACATATTAGCAATAGATCTAATTTGTCTACCACTCTGGCGAGATTCACAGAGTTCAAGGACTTTTAATAGCACAGTGTATTGCTCACACATAGGGTTGCCTTACTTCCCAGAAAACTGGGACAATCCCGGATTGGAGGGTCTAAAAATGTCCCAGCCCAGCTAGGCATGTTAGACATCGCAATCCTGCATTCCTTAGTTGGCAGGAGGAAGAGGAGGAAGAGATGCCGCCCACAGAAGAGGCCCAGAGCCTGCAGTGGAGGCCCAGCCCACTGGCTGAGGCTGCTGTGAAGCTTGCTCCTCTACCGCCATGAAGGAAGCGGCAATCCCTCCAGGCACCCCACCCGCACCTCCTTCCTCAACACTGCTGCCACCGCCACCACCTTTCCTGAGGCAGGCAGGCCTTTCTGGAGGCCCGAGAGCCCAGTAAAGTCTCACTGGGGGCTTGGGGGGGCTTAAGGCCACCGCCACCACCGCCACCTTTCGCAGGGCAGGCAGGCAGCAGGCAGGCCTTCTGGAGACCCAGGAGCCTTGTTTTTGGCTTTTAGTTGGTTATGTCCTCCATTTTTCTTGAATGTCCAATATTTTGTCCTACATTTTATCCTAAATTTTGTCCTGGTTTTGTGGAAGAGAATTATGGCAATCCTACTCACACAGCATAATCCCACTGTTAGTGCCTCACTGGGTTGGCAATTACTGGTAGAAGGCCCAGCAACATCCCAATGCATTGCTAGGGAGTAACAGGTTATTCACTGTGTGGTGGCAGCAAGTTGTTTTGGGGATTAAAGGTGGTCTCAAGGGGTCCCATCCAGCTCAGCAGGAGTGGAGTGGGATCCTAGAGAACCATTACAGAAGTTAACAAAATTTTGTATACCACTCTTCTTTTTGTTAAAACTGGGAATCTTTAAAAATATGAAAAACAACGAAAGCTTTCTAAACAGTAAACAACACTATTAGAATCAGCTTCTGTTTACCTTTCCCATAGCTAGGTAATCAAGGCCATCAGAACAGTTGAAGACAACACATTGCACAGCAAGAGCTTTAGCCAAATCCTTGGTCGTCTCTGTTTTACCTGTCCCAGCTGGGCCCTCTGGAGCACCCCCAAGGTTTAAATAAAATGCTCCAATCTAAGAATAAAAATAGTTAAGAAAAATATTGCAAAACTTTAAACTGCCATTTGTTTGGATTCTAACAAAATTATATCAAGTTGTAACTGGCAGAGTGAAAATACAGTACAAAGCATGGATTGCTCTCTCTTGTTTTCTTGCACACTATTCCTACCTTTCATCAAATCCTTCTTTCCATATTTTCATGCTTCCTGCCTCCCTCCTCTTTCTCTCTAATATATACACATGTCAAACCGTGAGATGCATTTATCCCAGGGCTTGGCACAGCATGGCGTGCAGATTTCGTGCAGCCTCCCAAGCCATTTTTTGCATCCCTGCTTTGTTGATCTCCCCTTCTTCTCCTTGGCCAAAAATATTTTTGTGTATGAGAAAAAGGATCATTTTCTGCTCCTGCAAGCTTCCAGTAGTACTGTTGTTCAGTTAAAGTGGTGTGGAGGATCTCAAACAAAACAAAAGCAGAAGGAGAATTGTAGAAGCCAGAAAAACTGTAACTGTTGACATTTTGGGGCCAGGCACAGACTAGGGCAAATCTTGAGGGCAGAAAATTATTTTCCAGATTCTCCAAGGCTGTTCACTCTGATTCAACCACCTTTCCATTGGAATGCTTCAAACAGCTAGAAAAAGTACCACTAAATAAAGCAATTTTTGCAAAGCAAATAAAAGCAACTATCTCTATTTCAAAATCCCCTTTTCTATTTCTCTTCTTTATTCCTATACCCAACCCTTTCATATTCTATTTTATTTTCATAATACTGATGAATAGCCTGCAAAACAGCACAGGTATAATTTTCTGTTGAATTAGTAATAAATTGGAAAATGACCATCACACTGCACTGGTAAGTGATCCCCAGTATAGAACAAAAGCATATATATTTGCTGTTTTTCATCATCCTATTAGTGATTAATCAAAACTAGTCTTAATAATAATAATAATAATAAAATTTATTTATACCCCGCCCCTCTGTTAAAATCAGGGCGACTTACAACAGTCAAAATTACAGCAAATACAGACCTACCCTCCCTCCATTGAAATTCTGTCTGGATTTACATGCCCCTGAAGACTGTGTCCTCAATCTAGAAATAATTAATCATGCTTAAATCTGACTTAATTTAACAGACTTGCTATTGGGGACTGTATGTGATGCAAAAGTTAAACTTCAGTAAGAGGGAAATATCTCAAAGCTAGTAACAGAAATGCAAGAGGCAAATATGCCTTTCTTGTAGTTATCTGAATTCCTTATCATTCTTATTGAAAGTTCAATTTTAAAAAGCCTACCAGAGTACGGTAGCATCTGTCTGTAAGAGGTGTGATGACAAGCCGAGGAGAATTGCCGAGATACTCATAAGCATATTTTACATTGCAATTGATGATGCGCACTCGGACATTCTCATGCTCCCAATAATACCGCAACTGAGCAAGCCATTGAAAATCTGTTTCATGCAACACACCTAGTAATAATATAAACATGGAAAATGTCTTTGGTTACTGTCATCAACACAAATGGGAGTCCTAGTGGCACAGTGGTTAAGTGCTGGTACTGCAGCCACTCACTCACAAACCACAAGGTTGTGAGTTCAGTTCCAGCCAGGGGGTCCGGGTTGATTCAGCCTTGCATTCTTCCGAGGTCGCTAAAATGACTACCCAGCTTGTTGGGGCAATTAACTTACAGCTGCAAATCTCTTAGAGACTGCTTAGTACGATATGAAGTGGTATATAAATGAAGCTGCTATTGCTATTGCTATAAAACAGGGGTAGGCAACCATTCCCCTTTAAGGGCCAAGGGACTTCAGCTCCCAGAATCCCAGGAGCTATTGGCCAACATGGGACTATTAGCCAACATGGCTGAGGCTTCTGGGAGCTGAAGTCCCTCAGCCCTTAAAGGGGAAAGGTTGCCTATCCCTGCTATAAAAAGAGAATCAAGAATCAGGGAAATAGGAAGGAGATATTTAATTTTTAGAAAATATATTTTCCTACTCCAGTTTTCCTTTAGCCTTAAAATCATACCATGTGTTGTTGTTGCATGTGTCTTCAAGTCATTTCTGACTTATGGCAAACCTTAAGGCAA
>CM034703.1:277047299-277057986 GCA_020142125.1 Phrynosoma platyrhinos
CGACGCGCATGTCGCAGCCGCCATTTTGAATTCCCAAATGGCGGCCGTGATGCGTTTGTGCATGTGCAGGAGTACTGCGCATGCGCAAATGCGGCATGGCCGCCATTTTGGAATTCACGCGGCTGCACGGACGAGAAAACTCGCAGTGGTGGCGGCGGCAGGGGTCCACCTGCACCGGTAAGTCCGGTGACCTGGGCCGGAACTGGCCCGGTGGCCATAGGTTGCCGGCCCCTGCACTACACCATGCTGGTTCCTATTCCCATGTACTACCTATGAAACAATTGCAGAATTTTTGTTGTTCTTATGTGTCTTCCAAGTCCTTTCTGACTTATCGCAATCCTAAGGCAACCTTATCATGGGGTTTTCTTGGCATGTTTCTTCAAATGGGGGTTCGCTTTACCATCCTCTGAGGCTGAGAGTGTGTGACATGCCCAGGGTCACTTACTTGGCCGCAAATTGTACATACCCCAGAATGCATCAACCAATATATTGGCAGTCCTTCCCCCCAACACTTTCTCTTTCCCCCCAACCATCTCATAGCTGGGAGATGGAAATAATTTTTAAAGCAGCATTTAAATCCGGACTATTTTTTAAAAAGTAAGGTCCAAAAGAGATAAATGCTAGGGAACATGGGAGCTGTAGTTTGTTGTTTTTATAAGTGACAGTTTTCCTGCGAAGTACCTGCATGTCATAAGCATTTGAATTAAAATTACCATACTGAAATCAAATCTGATTTTTTAAATTTTTTATTTGGTGTGCATTGGAAGAGGAGTTGTCTTATACAGTGAGTATATACCAAACTCTATATTTTAGCTGGAGAAGTTGAGGGTTGTCTAATACGCCCGATGTCTTAAACACTGGAAAATAAGGTACTTTGAAAATTATATTTCATTCATTCACATACTGTACTTTGATACTGTCTAAAGAGCTCTAAGGTGTCTTATTATTTAGTACTATGAATGTGTCTGAGAATATTTCTAAGTTCAGATCAGAAAAAATCTGTGAAAAAGTGTCCACATGTAAGCTTATTTTCTGAATATTTGTGTAACACACTCCTGCATGTACAGATAAAAATTTAAACAACTCTCTGCAATAGGTAATTACATTATCATAATTACATTATTTTACATTTATATCCTTATAATTATCTACTTACTTTGAAATCTTTTATCTGCTCCATGACTGCAGAACACATTGAAATAGTTGGACTGTCCTTCTTTTCTTCCTCCACTCTCTCTTCTACAACTGCTCTGCGCACTGATTTCTTTCTTTCTATTTCTGCCTTCTTTAGCTTTTGTTGAAAGAACCTGAGTGTCTTATAAATTTCCCGAAAAAACTCATCCACCTCAGTTTCCATCTTTTCCCCATTAAGGTCTAAAAAAGCACCATCCATCCAGCTAGAAAAATAAAAGTTAACATGAATAAAAAGCTAAAACAATTACAAATTAAACACATATGTTAAAATGTTTGTTTTAAAAGTATCTTTCTAAAATAGCAAGAAATAAATTAAATAAAAGAAACATAGCACATTATTAGTCTCCAGAGGAGTTTTTTTATATTGTGCAAAACAAATTCAATGTTATTTTTTAAAAATCATAATTCATAATTTTCTTAACAGGCTAGCAATACTAAGGCTTTCTTAATAAGCATTATGAAAACTTCCAGAGGTTTTAAAAATCATACAAAATTAATTTTTCAAGTATAAAATAACAATTATGTCAGTGTACACCAAGGGTAGGCAACCTTTCCCCTTTAAGGGTCGAGGGACTTCAGCTCCCAGAAGCCTCAGCCATGTTGGCCAATAGTCCCATGTTGGCCAATAGTTCCTGGGATTCTGGGAGCTGAAGTCCCTCGGCCCTTAAAGGGGAAAGGTTGCCTACCCCTGGGGTACACCAACATCAAAATAAGAATATATAAAACCTAAATCATGAAAACAAAAACCATGTTCTGATAGTTTTGAAAATACATTCTTATTATGTACATAGTATTTATCAATTGAGTGCCAGCGTAATGTAGTGGTTTGAGCACTGGACTACAATTCAGGAGATCAGAGTTTGATTCCATGCTTGAACATAAAACCAACCTGGTGACCTTGGACAAGTCACACTCACTCAGTCTCAGAGGAAGGCAATGACCCCACAAAAAATATCTTGAAGTAATTTGACATGAAACCCCTATGATAGGCTCACCTTAGCATTGCTGTAAATAAAAAAATGGCTTGGGGGCACACAACAATTTATCAACTAGTGCTCTTTGGCTAAGATTTTATTTTCATTACAATAAATGTTTTCATTAACAAAATGACACATGCAGTAGTCCCTCCATATTCACTGGGGTTAGGGGATCAAGACCCCCATGAATACAGAAAAACTGCATTTCCTGGGTAGGAGGGGTGGGGGAACAGGAGCGCTTTCAAGCCTTTCAGGGGGTCATTGACTTGGGGGAAAGGAGAGCTCCATTCCTCGACCCCTCCTATCCCTGAGAGGCTTCAGAAACATTTCTTGGGGAATAAACTGGAACTAACATATTATTTGTTTTCTGCTGCTCCAGAGACTAGGACCCGAAACAATGGATGCAAGCTGCAAGAAAAGAGATTCCACCTCAACATTAGGAGGAACTTCCTGACAGTAAGGGCGGTTCGACAGTGGAACACACTCCCTCGGAGAGTAGTGGAGTCTCCTTCCTTGGAGGTCTTTAAGCAGAGGCTGGATTGCCATCTGTCAGGGATGCTTTGATTGGGAGTTCCTGCATGGCAGGGGGTTGGACTGGATGGCCCTTGTGGTCTCTTCCAACTCTATGATTTTATGATTCTATGATTTAAGCAGCAACTTAGGGCCGGTACAGACCAACCTGGCGATCAAAGCGGCAGTGGCAAGCTGCACCTTTGGGGCCCTCCGTTTTGCTCCTTAGTTTCCTATGCTGTTTGAATAGGGATTTCTGAAAACCAGAATAGGCTTGCTTTCAGAAAATCCACTGAATTGCAGATCTAAAAGAGCAATTTTATCAACTATCCTAAACATTTTTAGAATAACGTGTGCTATACATCTATATCTGTCCATTTCAATGTACAGATGAGTCACTCAGGTTATCCCAGATAGATAATTCATTCACATTTGAAACAAAGATCTTCTCGATTGAAAAAAACTATTCTCAGTGAAGAGCAAAGCAAATCAAATATCCAAAGAAGGCTCTGCTGCAAACAGGGTGTTGAAACCAGCCTAAAACAATTGGCTCATCATGAGTACAGAACTTAGCTGACTGTTTTACACAGCAAAATGTAGCAGGTTATTCATGAATAGTTCTGATGGTGCTCTTTGAGGGTGCACACCCTACAAGGAGCAACAACACACTGTTCTGTTAAAAGAAGAATGGAGCATATTTGTTCCTTGATGCAAACGAAGATGGATCCCTTCTTCATTCCACACAGAGTATTAAATTTTACTTCAGTACTGGTGGTAGCCTTGCATTGCTACCACACTTAAACACAATGCTCATTCAGGTGATTAGGATGGACCATACAGTTCTTTCTTCCAATAGAGGAGACCACCTGATGGGCTCCAGATGAACAACCAACAACTGCCTCATTGTGTGTCATGGCGGGGCTGTTTCAGTGAGGAGTATGGAGGGGTAGCTTGTCCTTCTTCTTCCCTTCAAAAATCTGCACATAATAATAAGAAACAACATGCTCCCCCATTAACACAGGACTTTATCACATGGCAAAAAAAAAAAAAAGATGAGAGCATAGTGCTGTGCTCCTGTCAATATCTCATAATAATGCGAAGATTGCACGATTATCCCGTGAATAAAGCAGCAAAATCACGTTGCTTTTTATTCATGAGAAAATCTCATGAATAAAAAACAGCACAATTTTGCTGCTTTATTCACGGGATAATCGTGTGGTAATGGCAATGTCATCTGAAAATCATCATGTTATTACGAGATATTGACAGGAGCATAGCACTATGCTCTCATCTTTTTCCCCCATGTGATAAAGTCCATAGATATATAAGGAATATGAAAATCTTCACATTTCCTTTGTGATCATGTAGCACAAATTGCCTGCAATAGATGGAGAGTTGCAAGTACACACACTCGACACCACACAATTCCAAAACTTCATAGCTAAGTATTACCTTTTTGTTACTTGTCATAATTTAAATAAATCACACCTAAATTATATAAAAGAACTTGTATCTCAGCATGTGCCAAACTATAGCCTAAAATATAAATCATGGAAGAATAAAAAATTGCAGCCTCAGTAGCAAAATCTATACTTGTATAAACAAACAGGATTTAATGCTAAATAATTCAGAAGTGAAGGTAAGTGAAGAACTTTTTTTTTAACAAACAGGAGCACTCTAAACATTTCAATCACTTTTTCATTTAAATAACTCTATTTCATTACCGTTTTTCAGTCCGCTGCCATTTCAGTATAAAAGCAAAAAGTTTTTGATAGGGCTCAATATTAATTTTTAAGGTTTCCAAATCTGGGTATTCTGTCAGTTCCCAATTTAAAAGCTTCTCTTCTTTATTAATAAAGACAACAGTTTCATCAGCATCTTGTATGCGTTTTTGCAGTGTTCTCATGTCCGTTACATACTGAAAACAGATGTAATTTGCTTGAGAAAAACTTAGGCAACTCAGTTAATCATGTATTAATCCATAAGACTACAAATAATATCTC
Organism: Phrynosoma platyrhinos; assembly: GCA_020142125.1. Classification (NCBI taxonomy): domain Eukaryota; kingdom Metazoa; phylum Chordata; class Lepidosauria; order Squamata; family Phrynosomatidae; genus Phrynosoma; species Phrynosoma platyrhinos. The sequence goes on from CM034703.1 coordinate 277,051,984, forward strand.
TTAAAAACATAACTACCAAGTTAAAAATAAAGGCAAGGTGAGTGATTTTTTTAATGGTGTCAGCTACAAAAATATACACTTTGTAAAACTCAATGAAGTTCTTCTGTAAGGTCTTGGCTTCTAACACTGAATGTTTCGCACCAGCATCTTTCCAAGTATACTCTTTCTTCAAGGTTAGGCTTCCCAACAAAAGAGCACTAATAGGTGCATTCATAAGGGGTTTATGAAGTCCTTCATAGTTTTGGGATTGTGTACAGCTGTGCAATGTTAACACATTTCCTAGCATATAAAGAGATCCCTACTCAGACTTTGCAAGTTTACTTGAACTTGGGTGGAAAGGGAACATAGCTGATGGAGACCTTGGACTTAAGAAACATCATGGCTCCCCGCGATGTTACCTCAGAAGAAATTTAAAAAGAAGGCTGCTGCTCAAGAGCTTTTGCTGCACCATATAGGTTCAGTCACCAATACTTCCAAAAGAAGAGGAATAAATTAATCAGCATGAATGATTCCTTCACCTAGTCCAAATCACTCTCCTCCCTGTCTTCTCTATCAGACCAGTCATTTGTGGAGATGGGTAAGGGAGCTTATCTAGCTCATTATCCTCCACCAGGAAGATTTACAGGCACAAGAAGTCTAGAATTGGGGCTGCAACTGTCTTCCTCAGAAGAATGCTCTGGGGAAAAGATACAAGATTCCTGCCCTGCAAAAACAAATGCTAAAAAAATAAAACAAAACCTTTTATGACTGAGAAGGTCGATGCCCTGTGAAATCATTTTTTATGGCTTGTCTTGAGGGTTTCTCAAACTGGAGGCTTTCATAAGAATTCATCAAATAACCCATTAGGGACAAGAGGTGGAGGATTCTGGAGGGTCTATTTTATTATTGGTGGGGAGCTAGATTGCTTGTACATTCCGTACTTTCACTGATTTTAATTTTTAATAGAATCAAAACTGAAAACTGGTTTGTCTGATGCAATTCCTGGCTATTGGTGAATCTAAAATGCACCGAGTAAAGAGGAAGAAGAAAGGATGATGGAACTTTAGAATGGCTGTCTACATGTTGAAAGTGGGGAGAATGACTTCCCTCAGAAAAATGGGAGGGAAGTGTCTCTTCCCAATTAGTATCAAATTAATTTAAATTAATTAATATTTTTGGTGTGATGTGTGGTCTGCATTTAAAATTATCACTCTCATCACTTCCAAATCCATCAGACTCCTGATCCAGAGACCCATGTTGTTCCTTTTCTTCAGCCATATATAAAGTTTACGGTGGTGGCCCCACTAAGCTGCCAAACATATTGGTTGTGCAGCTCATTAAAACCATCATGTTCCTACATTTTGAACAAAGGGAATGTTGTGATAGTGGAGAAATTCAGAAGTGCTGTGTTTGAATTTGCCAGGAAGGCAGCTGTTGCAAATGCAAGAAAAGTAAGTTTCATGACTCCAAATGGCTGCCAGAAGAGACAGTAAGAGTAGTGCATATGGTCAACTGGCAATTTTTGAACCTTCTCCAATTATGCTCCTGCTGCCTTGGAGAAGGGGAAAGGCTGGCAGCAGGCATGGAAGTAAAAAAAAATAGTAGTAGTAAGAAAGCAGATAAAATGAGAGATCAAGGGCCCATTCATGCTACAAAATTGGCATACTTTAATTGCATAGTCTCATCCTATGGAATCCTGGGGCTGGTAGTCTGATGATGCACTAGAACTCTTTAAGTGTTTTTTTTATCATTAACAAAATCATGACTTTCACAAATACACAAATTCATCCTATATCCACAAATATATTCAGTTCAATTATATTTAACAATAATAATAAGCCATTCCTCTCATCCGTCTTGGATGCAGTGGCTCAAGTGGTTAAGACACTGACTGTTGATTGTAAGATCAGGAGGTTGGCAATTCGAGGCCTGGGTGTTGCACGATAGGGCGAGCTCCTGTCACTAGTCTCAACTTCTGCCAACCTAGCAGTTGGAGAGCATGCAAATGCAAGTAGAGAAATAGGTAGCACTTCTCAGTGGGAAGGTAAACAGCATTCTGTGCAATCATGCTGGCCACAGGATCACAGAGTGGTCTCTGACTTAGTAACAGAGATGAGCACCGCCCCCTATGGTCAGACACGACTTGACAACCTTGTCAACGCAGAATACCTTTACGTTTACTCATCCGTCTCACTTACATACATCTCACTAGAATAACTCCCTCTTTTATCTTCCCTTCATCATTCCTTTCCTCTTCTTTTCCTTTCCCTTTCTCTTCACATCCTCTTATATATGTTCTCTCATCCTCTCACATACCTCACCATCTATATAGACTTCCTTCTTGCCAGATATGGCTGAACATTCTAAATGCTCCTCCTTAAACTGCAAATTCCAGGATTACATAGGATGGAACCATGACAATTAAAGTAGAACAATAATGCTATAATTCTGTGTTGTTAATGGATCCCAACTAAAGTAAAGACAGTGATGATAGCAGGGGCTTTTTGTTGTTGTTGAATAGGAACTGAAAAAAGAGATAATACAAAATAAGACAAGACAGATACAAAGGTAAGGATGAAAGTGAGATGAGCCTCTTCAGAAGACAAGATAGAAAGAATCAGGAGAGGAGGTAAATTGTCATAATGGGCAGCCATTCTAGCAGCCTGCAGCCGACAGATGAGATGGGAAGCAGGGAGAAGCAGGAAGGTTTCACCAGCCCTACTGAAAGCCTATTTTATTTTCTCTGTTCTCCTCATCTCATTTCTTTTGTGTTGTCTCTTTTTAGATTGTCACCCTGTGGGCAAGAAGCCGATTTCTGGCTCCTTGAGGAGTGGACAGAATCACTATAAATAACAAACAAACAGATAAATCACAATATTTTACCAGTGCAATTCTTCCTCCAGATATGCATCCATGGCTATTGCAATTCCTTCAAGCAATGTAGCTGTGCAAGTGTCACAAGCCTATTAAGTACTGCTTCCATCATCATTGGTAATATGCTAGACTCTGTACAGATGAGCCTCTCATGCTTACAGAACTCTGGTTATAATTCTAAAGTGTACTTACTGTTTATATCATTGACTGTGGCTGCACCATTATGCCTACTTTGGCCCTAAGCTTGCATTGTAAGGATGGGAGCCACATGGTCTCCAGATTTTACTGGATTTTACTCTCATCAGCTCCATCCAGCATAGCCTATGATGATTATAGCTACAGAGTACAACAGCTGGAGGATCATATGTTCCCCATCCTTGTTTTAACATCATTATCTAAACATCCAAACATTTCTATTATAGTAAAATTGTCATCTTAACTTAGGGCCTTTGCAGACTGCTAGAAATAGTGCAAATTGAGTCCACTTTAAGGGTTAGGGTTAGGGAATCATGGGAACTGTATTTTATTGTGGCACCAGAGCTCTCTGACAGAGAAGGCTCAATGTCTCAGGAAAAAAAACAATTCCCATTACTCCCTAGCACTAACCCTAACCCTTAAAGTGGACTCAATTTGCACTATTTCTGGCAGTCTGCAAAGGCCCTTAATCAGCTTAGTATTGCGTAAAACTTCATTCATTTTCTGTTTTTTGCCAACTTGTTTATTAATTATCTTAAAAATGCATATATTTATTGTGAAAAGCACAACCCTCTTTCCAGCATTATCACAGACCTGTTGCATGCGATCCAAATCAGAGTATTCTGTGAACTCTTGCATACGCCGAGTCTGCCTTTCTATTTCCAGTATCAATTTCTCACGTTTGGCCAATAATTCATTTTCACTTTTACGTTTAGATTGCTCAATAATCTACAAGACAAAGATGTTAATTGGCCACTGATGGTAAATATTGGCCACTGATGGTAAGCTTCACTAACAACAGCCTTCAAAAATAACAAGTCTTTCCTGCCCTGTAATCCAAACATTTTTTAAACATGTATATAGAATATATTTACATCATCATTTTCATCGAAGATAGGATTAATATTTTGAGGCCATAATAAGACAGCTGCATTCATAGCCAAGTCTTCTCCATCAAATAAATACACATCAAGGAGATAATTCATTCGCCGCCGGCTTTCCTATAAAAGATAGTAAATTGTTTATTTCTATCTTTTAAACAAATGGGAACCTGGCAATACTTAAAAAATAGAAATGCCAATTTTTGGAAGCTGTTCAAGTATTATTTCTTTTTCAGATTATCTGGAGAAACCCTAGCAGCATATTTCAGGTCTGGTTATGTAATTCTATCCTACCTCTCTTAGTACATGGAAAAGTGAACACTTGGTGGGCAATTGTTTAACTCTTTACTTTTCAAGGAGATACCCATATTAATCTGTTTCAGCATATAGGAAAGAGGAGAGGAGGAAGGATTTAATAGCACCTTTGAGACTACCGGTAATTGATATATTTCAGCACAAGCTTCTGATGACATGTGTTGATATGTGTGATGTGATTGTAAATGCAGCAGAGCCTTGGGACTCACTGAAATCTATCTCTCTGAAATATATCTGAAGTGCTACTAGATTCCCCTTCCTTCTTTTTCCTTCTTATGTTAACTTTTTAAAAATACTCAAAGAAAAACCCACATCAAAATAATAAGGTTCTGTTCCAGGACTGGATATAGTTTCAAGTCTCCCAAAGACTTAATTCAATGCTGAACACATTACTTTCGCTAAGATAAGCTTTATTAGTGGTAAATGAAACAGCAGATGGCCTACAGCAGAAAAGCATTCTACCCCTTTTGGTGATGGGGTTCACCATCCCCTCACATCCAATTACAGAACTGGGCCCCTAAGCAACTAATTCTATCCATGTCCGATAATCAATAGCTACATGAGATCCCTGGGTTGGGGTTCATCGCCTGAGCAAAACTGATGAAAGAGGGACTCCCAAGAGTTATACAGTCCAGAAGCAAAGAAAGAAAACCAATGTGCACAAGCATGATCCATCTTCCCCTAAATAGCTATAAGAACTAAACAGGTAGGTTAGTTTAAAAAAAGAAAAAAAGAGAAAAAAATGGTCATTCCTCCCATCTCTTCTCAGCCTTTATATCTTTTCCTGCCTCAAACCATCAAGCTAATGCAAAGAGCACCAAACAAGGTCACATTAACCCTTTCTATACTTGCACAGCTGGTAATGTTTGGCCAAAACCCATCTGCCTAATAGCAGAGGCTCAACTCACTACATTTCACAGAGATGCTTCCTCACTAACATATCTATTATATAGAATACAAGATTAAGGGGGGAAGCACACGGGCGGCCCTAGGCCGCCCCAGGAAGCTGCACTGCGGGGCCGAGGTATCCCCACACCCCAGCCCCGCGGCACAGCTTCACCGCCCCTGGAAGGAGCACTAAAATAGCACTCCTTCCACAAGTCGCCGAAGGTGCGCCGCAAAAGGCTGGCAGCGCACCTTCGGCGACTCTTCCGCCACAGCATTTGCCAGCGCTCCAACAATGCCTACGGGAAGGGGTTGGGGCGCCCACCATGCGGCTGCCCCTCCCCTTCCTTGCCCCCAAAACGGCCCTTTGCGCCATCTGCTTCCCCCCAAATACAGTATAGCATATATACATTGTTGTTGTTAAACACTGCTTTATATCATCACAAAACCTATGACATATCAGGCAAGACACAGCAGGAATAACAACATAACTGTACATAAAAACATAACAGAAGAGGTTTCTATTATTCTATAAGCATACTTATATTGGTGTTCATTTTCAAACACATTTGGAGACCAGTCATGTCATAAACAAATGGGTAAATTTAATATTCAAAGTAAAAGCCAAATCAAAACACTCTCCTTCTAATAACCTAACCCAATTCTCTTCTTATAAAATGTCCCTCATTCTCCAATCTTTGCTTTGGGTATCCAGTATAAACTTTTCCTACACGTGTATCTTTTGCTTTATACATTTCTCCCATACACTCACACAATGTGCTAGATCACACATTTGTTTTTGTCATTAACTGCCTTCGTGGCAGTCTTGACCCTATGGATGAGACATCTCCAGGCCCCCCTGTCCTCTACTGCT
>CM034703.1:277079018-277092781 GCA_020142125.1 Phrynosoma platyrhinos
GGGGGGGGAGGTTTCCACATAAAATTTACTTCCAATTGAAGGATAATTAATGTGCTCTGTAACAAAATTTCTTATTTATATATAAGTCTCTACTTACTACTCATTTCAACAAACTATACCACAAACAGTACATTTGTTTGTATATGTCCAAAATTATTATTCCATTGAAATGTTTGGAAAAGGCAAACATTTGACAGTAATTTTAAAAGCTTCACCTGGTTAGACATAAGTGTAGCCACACAGTTATAGAATGAGTCGACTTTGTCAGACTTTACACCTTCCAATGCTTCTTTTCTTGTAAAGAGATTAATAACCCTTGGGTACCATGTGTTCAGTATCCTTTCTTCTGTTTTTAAGCAGATTATAGATACATCATTTTGAAGTGATTCATATTCAAGAGGACCTTTTGATCTAAAATATAGAAATGGATGTTATTGATATTTAATACATTTAAATAAATATGTTATCATGTTTATATATATATATATATATATATATATATATATATATATAAATTTTACTGTACATGCTTTGGAGCCCTGAGTGAGTAGGAAAGCAATTAAAATAGGCATAATATGAAAATTGAAACTGTTTTAAACATAATTAATTATATAACTTGTAATAAAATATGACAATTAAGAAAATTAACATTTCAATATGTAAGCATCAAAATGTCAGATATATCTTACTTGTATAAAAGAAAAGTGAAGATTTGTAGGCACATTTATTGAAAAACATTAAAATTCAAATTAAAAAGTGAAATGCTACAATGTCCTCCTCAGGGTTCCTGACCAGATTGCCAGATATTAACTCTTCCTGTATATTATTACATTCACTCTCCTCCCTTGTTTTCAATTTTTTCCTGGTTGGTTTGTCAACATTCTCAACTCACTTAGTATGCTCATTCTTTACTAAGAATGTTCTATCTGTATTAAGCACACTCAGAATGTGAAATAAAGCAGTCTGGCACCATTTTAACAGTCATGACTCTATCCTACAGAATCCTGGGATCTGTAGTTTTGTGAGGCATTAGAGTTCTGACAGACCAGGCTCAGTACCTCACCAAACTACAAGATGGAGCCATAACAGTTAAAAAGCCTAAGCAGACTGCCAGAAATAGTGCACATTAAATTGAGGCACTGCCCTGGCTCAGTGCTAGGGAGCCATGGAAATTGTATTTTTTTTTTTCTGAGACATTGAGCCTTCTCTGTCAGAGAGCTCTGGTGCCACAATAAATTACAGTTCCCATGATTCCCTAGCACTGAGCCAGGGCAGTGCCTCAATTTAATGTGCACTATTTCTGGCAGTCTGCTTAGGCCCAAAGTGGTGTCAAGCTACTTTATTTCTGCACTGTGGAAGAGCTGTAAGACTTCACTATATGATTTTGTGGATCTTTCCTCCATTTTTCTGAAGTTTCATTTGATACTTCTGTAAACCCCAGTGGGATGTGTAGGTGGTATGTTTTTGGTTACATAAGGATCCCTACCTGGAAAATTAGTTCACTGTTGGTATATAGAAAAATGTGAATAGGATATAAGCACATAAATATTTTATTGTGGTTGCCTTATGCCCAGCTTGTTAAGTAATTAGGCTGCAATTTAAAACGTATTTATAAGGAAGTAAATCTCAGAAAAACGTAAGGACAGAAACTATAAGGAAGCAAATCTCACCAAACTGTAAGAAAGTAAATTGCAGCAAACACACTTGGAATTATTTACAAGTAAACATACAGAGAACTCTGCTGTCATGTGACACAATTATGTAAATCTTTGTTACATAAAATTACAAAGAAAGCTAACATTTAAGTACACAACATATCTGCTTACAATTACACATACAGTAAACTATTTGGGATATTAATTCAATAATTTAAACTTTACCTGAAATCTGATAGATCTACTATAAGTAACTTAGAAAAGGTTTTGTAACCAATATCCAATAAAATTCTTAGAGTTGGGTGAAGAATATGTAAATTTTCAAAAATCTGTTTTCTTGCTTGTAAAAAGCTTATGTGCCAAGGCCTGGAAAAATCTAGTCCACTGGAAAAAGAAATTAAATTAAGATATTAAACATAAACACAAATGAATTCATATTTCTGATTAACTGATCATAGACCTACTTCTTTGTCTTAAGAACATACAATATTTTATGTTTATGCTTCAGGGAAAATGTATTTATTTCATTTCATTTCATTTTTATGCCACCTTTCTCCCAAAAAGGGACCCAAGGCAGCTCAAAAGATAAAAACACTTTACAATGTTTTAAAATCCCATTTCCTTCAAATATATGCTCTATATCAGGAGTGGGCAAGTACAGCATACACACATAATGCTAAACTATGTACGTACTTTGCTCAAAGTGAACCAGCTCAAAGTCAATGATCATCCAGATAATACCCACAGAAAAACAGCAGTAGGATGTCTCAGATTTGTATACATAAAACATATGGGTTGATTAGCTCCTGAAATGTTCATTAAGATAATTTACTCACACAGGTTCAACTGGCAAAGGTTCTTCTTTCTCATACTCAAGCAATGTTACACTGGGCTTCACAAGAACACTTCGCACTAGAACATATTGGGAGTTTGTGACAATATTATAAATTAGGAGATATAACTTCAGATTAGTACTTCAAAAACATCTCACTTTTGTTATCTTCCAATTCAATGAGAATGTCTGAATTTTTACAGTTTAAGAGGGAAACTATGGGCCAATTCAGTCCATAAGAGAGGCCAGTCCAGCCCTCAAAGGGTCCTGGGACACCAGTTTTCCGCAAAGCTCCATCCTTGAGCGTTCTATTCACTCTGCTCACTCTCCCCTTTTGGCATGTTATCTTCAAACAGTGATGGGGATAACAATGGGGATTCCCGTGTACCACTCACTCAACCCCCATTAGGAAGACCAGCAACAACACATAGTGAAAATTCTCTCTGTTGTTTTTTTCCCCAGACTGGAAGTAATAGGAGGGTGTTTTCTTCACCCCATGTTCTCCTTGATAAAGCATGAGGCAAGAAAAGCTTCTGAGACAAAAATGCAGTCTGCAGGAGAATTCCTGTAGCCATCACTAAGGTCTGCCTGTAGCTTTGCTCCCCCACCCTCACCTTCCTCTGCACTGAAGGGTTGGAGAGCAAGGCAAGGTCTTCAGCCACAGCACCAGCTGGAAACACATTTATATCTGTTACATATGGAGCATGGCTATACCTCCTAACATCAACTGGTACACACAAGGCCAGAGAGGTGGAGATCCCAGTGGTCAAAACCACCCCCCTACCTATTTCAAAGATTTCCTTCAAGCATTATTGGGAAATGACTGATACACTTTAGATAATTATACCTCTGGTGTACAAAGAGATCTATTTTAATCCCTATTTTAATAGTAAAAAGGTTATCTTGCTTTTGAAAACCCAACATGTGTCAGGAAGTGGCACTGGAGATTATCACACGAGGGGAGGTGGGGAGGAAAAGGCAAGATCCCAGCATAATTGCGTGGAAGATTTTCAGACAACAATGTCACACTCAATCAAGAATAACCTGGGAATAACTATCAATCCTCAAGCAACAAAGCATTCACGAGGAATTCCTGCAAATGGCTTCTCAATAGCGTGATTGAAACGCGATTGGTAGTGTGCGAAAGCTATATTGCGTTTCATTCAGGCTATTGGGGAAGCAATGTGGGATGTAAATGGATCGCAGGAAGCAACCCAGGATCTTTAGACTTTAAAGCAGGGGTAGGCAACCTTTCCCCTTTAAGGGCCGAGGGACTTCAGCTCCCAGAATCCCAGGAGCTATTGGCCAACATAGGACTATTGGCCAACATGGCTGAGGCTTCTGGGAGCTGAAGCCCCTCGGCCCTTAAAGGGGAAAGGTTGCCTACCCCTGCTTTAAAGGGACTGTTCACTTTCACTTTTAAACTCCTCTGTTGTTGCAATGTTACAATTTGTTACAATGTCCCTTTCAGTTACAGTCTTTCCTCTTATATATTTTCTGTCACTGCCTTGACTTTTCCCTGTCCCTTCCATTTGGCTTGGGGGGGGAGAAATAACGGTGGGGGGGGGGGAATGGAGGTGGAGGTTTGGTAAAGCAAAAGCAAAAGACAATTTTTGAGATGCAGCACGTTTACAACACATTTAGCACATTTAAAAAGGAACTGTAACAAACAAGCAGCCCTGGATCTTTAAACTTCAAAGGGACTGCAGGAAGTAACTCAATCAAGAATAACCTGGGATTAACTACGGGAGGCAAGGATGCGCAAAATGATCAATGTCAATGTAGCTATAGCAAGTACTTTTCTATACTGCTTATCAGTGCACTTAAGCACTCCCTAAGCGGTTTAAAAAGTGTAATCCAATTGCCCCCAACAAGCTGAGTACTCATTTTAGCGGCCTACAGAAGGATGCCAGGCTGAGTTGACGCTGAGCCCCTGGCTAGTATTGAACTCACAACCTTGTGGTTTGTGAGTGAGTGGCTGTAGTACAGGCATTTAACCACTGCATCACCAGGGCGCTAATGATTCATTCAGGGGTATGTGTGAAAAGCAATCACACTATTCTTTGGCTTTTAATTTTCCGAAACATGCGAAAGCAAGAATACGTGAAACTACTGAGCGCTATAGCGCTACTGTTGCCTTTTGTTTTCATTACCGGGATTATTGCTGAATTGGCCTGGTGTGATACTCTCCATTATCTAAAGGCTAAAAGTGTTAGTGATTTAAGGCATAGAATGTAAAGCAGAACATTGCTGGATTAAACTAATATTCCATCTAATCCAGCATCCTTATTACAATGTCCATCTAGTACTTCTGTAAATTCCACAAGCAGGCAAGTCAATTTATCTGAGACTCACCTTCCTACAATATGAGGACAATAATGCTGATGTATTCTGTAAGGTTGTTGTAAATATTGAGATGATTACATAAAGTGCTTTATTAAGAATAGAGACAAGTGACACATTAGCATGCTTTGAGAAAATTGAAATAATAGGGAACCTATCTGTCATATAGTTAGATATCAATGTTGTTACTAGATTTTGTGTAGTACAAAACTATGCTTTAAGCTATATAAAAATGCTTGTAAAACTATATATAGATGCAAGGGGATGTTTCACAGTATCAGTATATACATTATATGGAATATACAACTAACAAATCAAATCTCAAAACCAAGAATTATCATCTTTTCTCCTCTTTCATGTATAAATTGCAGGAATTGTTTATTCTTCCAGATTAATGGTAGAAGTACATATTACATTTGGGTGGTTAAGTGGAAAGATGCCTAGCTACTACATTGCCACCAATTTTGGGAATGTGGGGAACAAAGTTTACATTTAATGTTCCTTAATGTGGGTTTGGGGTATGTTTTAGATTCAATTTGATACAAATATTTATGGGATGTTTAGTATTTTGTTATGTTTGTATATTGCTGGTTTTGTATTAGGGGATATTTATAGTGATATATTTATGTACTATATATGCGTATTCCAGTTTGAGTGTTTGTTACTGTTCATATATCAATTAAAAACATTTATTAAGAGGAAAAGGAGGAATACAACCAGTACACCCATGATACAGTACTACCAGTAGAACTTACCCATATATCTCTTCATGCTCATTTCATAATCATTTGTTACCTCATCTAAGAGCTCTTCCACAAGTTTCTCTCTATCCTTGCCTTCCATTAGATTTTGTGGTATCAAAGTGAGCATGGAGTGTAACCATTCCTGCTGAATAGGCACCACTGGATTACTTTCTACACATTTCTTCAGAAAGAGGTAGTTCGTCTGCAAAATACACCATGATCAAAGTATATGTGTTGCATGACAATAAACAATGGTTTTCCATTGTTCTGCTAATAACAAGTTAGCTTCTTATTACACTTATGTTTTCCTGGGGTCTTGAAAAAGTCTATCCAAAAAACTTTGCTTTAATTCAAATTAATATTTATATTTAATATAGCAAATATGATATACATCAAGAAGTCTGACAAACTATAATTCTCATTATCGAAATGTAATACTATTTACAAAGTATGGAAATCAAGTTACTTTCTGTATTGCATACACACAAACACCTGAATTGAATAAAAAAGGCTAATGGTTCAAGATATGACATTTAAAAAGAATGTTAGACAGTATAACAGGACAACACCATCTGTATAATGCAGGCTTGGCCAATTTGAGCTCACAAAGCCAACTTCTCCCAAACAAACAAAAATGTTCAGCACAACTGCAGAAAAACAAATGAAGGGGCGAAACAGACTAGCATAAAAAGCCAGCTTCCTGGTGGCTTGGGGGCGTGGTATATGCACAACACATGCACCAAAGATGCCCGGAAGCTGGCTTCTGGGTGCTCTGGCAGCGCAGCGTTTACATGCAGCATGAGCACCATAAAGCTGTGATGGGGTGGTAAAAGCTGGCTTTTTGCTGGCGCAAAAAGGCATATTGGGATCACAGTGTGCAGTTGCCATGGCCCCAATCTGGTGGTCTGTTTCAACCCCAAGTCAAGTCAAACCAATCTGTGTAAAAATCCAACTTGAAAAGCCATGTCTTAGGGGTTGTCAACACAGGCTGAAAGACGTAGCCCTGCCTGGTTTCAGAACTCACTGTTTAGATGACACAAAATAGGAGGGAAATGAACCCAAACCACGCTTTGGGGCTTTACACAGGAGCAAAATAAATTACAATTTGCTCTCGTTCAAGCTGGAATGAGTGAACTATCTCACCAGCCTGTAGACTGTTTGCCAGTGTGGAGATGGGGGAGGGGGCAGTTGGAAAGGTAGACTAGATTAAAGCCCCATTGCTGTCCATTTTTTATTTTTATTTTTTGCTGCCTGCCCACAAATTGATTGCACAAGTTCATGAATGATCAGCTGCAACATCGACCTATTGCTCACCCAATAGGATGGAACAAAATGGGGACAATCTATTTAATAAAAACATTAATAAACTGGCTGGGCCATTTTGCCACCAATGCTCCGTTATGGCAGATCCTTCCTTGCAGCAGTATGGACAACACTCTCTGAGGGCAAATTTGCAATTTATTGGACAGTGCAACCCCTCACTGGATACATAACAACTTCATGGACTGACCAGCTAACATCCAAAGGGGTAAGGAAACTTTTCTACAGGGCTAGAATTTTTACATTTTTATTGAGTTTTTACAATAAAACACAATAAAACACATAATGACAACAACAACAATTAACTACAAAAGCCAAGGTATGTATGGTTCAGATGGCTGTAAGGAGGAAGGGTTTGTCAACCTATCAGGCACTACCAGTACACAAAAAGATACTTCCATTCAAATCTCTGGATAACCTCATTCAGCACTTCCATGTTCGTATTTAAAAACTATAGGGCAAGATGAAATCTTGCAGAACTCCAGAAGCGAGCTGCCATAACCAGAACAGTAGCCCACAAGGACAACTTCTTTTAAAAGATTGGGGGAAATTTAACCTGTGGACTGCATGCGACCCCCAACCCCATTTTTGTAATCCTCAAGCTACTTCAAGCCCCACCCACTGAAAATTAACTTGCAAATTGTTGAGCAAAAACACAGCCCAAAAACCATATCAAATTTCTCTAAACCACCAACCTCATCAGTAGTTTGCCTTTTAACACTCACTCCATACCTAAGAATATCCCAAACTACTAAAAACTGTGAGAATTCATCTTGAAATTAGTTGAAAACTCTCGAAAAAGAAACCAGACCTCCAATGACTTCCAGGACACAATGGCTTCTGATTTTTAGCCATAAAATATGGCTGTGAGACCAACTGCCAGGAGAAAATTAGTACCTGCGTCCTATGTAGTCACTCATTCCAATTCTAAAAACTACCCACCCAGAAACAATGGAAGCCCTCCAATTTTTGCAGTACTGCCCACAAGGAAAAAGCTTTAGCCTGAGCAGTTTATTTGTTAGAGCAAAAGTTTTCAGACCTGATCTAAGAAAGTTATTGCAAAAATAAACAATAACTATGATAAATAAAGAATGAAAGATTAGTACTCACCATGAATGGTCATTTTTGGAAGGCTAAAAGAACCATCCACAACCACAGAAATAATAAAAAAAAATCCTGTCTGCTGATTAATTGGCATCTATGACTTAATCTAGTGTACAAACTTCAACATTAATAATAATTATATATTTTTTAAAAAGCAATGAGTTCAAGATATTCCCAAAAATATTGTAAGTCCCATATATAATAAAAACACAACACTAAGGGTCATAAATCTTTTTTATGCTATCAGGCAAGGAAAAAGTTTAAATTTCAGAACATCTATAATTAAGGGTTTTCACAAAATGCATTAGTTTTAGACCCATAAACAAGAACCTAAGGATTTCTGTTATTTGAGCATATAAAAACCAACAATTAAACATTGACCTGATTATTTAAACTAATTCCTTATCCCCATATTCTTCAGGTAGCAGTTTACCATAAAAACCATGAAATAGGAGTTTTAAAAAATACTTAAATACTTCACTTACTCTTATTTGTTTCTGCTCACTGTTCATCTGTTGAAAAATCACAACAAATGTTAAGATCACAAAAGCAGGTGAAAAATAATTTATTTGTTTGCAGTGGTAGTCATTAAGAGATCATGATGCTTGGCAATTGGTGGTAAAGAGAAATAAACATAACTTTGGGCCTAAGCAGACGGCGCAAAGTGCCGTTTTCGAGGCCAGGAAGGGGAGGGGCAGCCTCATGCTGGGCACCCCAACCCCTTCCCGAAAACGTCGTCGGAGCGGCCGGCCCTCCGCATGGCCGGCACTCCGACGACGCACTTCCACTGCAGCGTCCGCACACGCTGCAGCAGAAGAGGCGCCGAAGGTGCGCCGGAGGCCTTTTGCTGCACACCTTCGGCGTCTTGCAGAAGGAACACTATTTTAGCGCTCCTTCCTGGGCCGGGGACGCTGCGCCACGGGGCCGAGGAATGCGGATACCTCGGCCCCGATCCGCAGCTTCCCGGGGCAGCCCCGTCCCGCCCGTCTGCTTAGGCCCTTTGACAGATAATTGCATGGAGAGTCATTTCAGTCAGCCCCATGCTACTAGCACACTGACTAACAGAACCAGGGGAGATGCTGGATGCTGATGTTAACAGAGGCTGATGGCAGTCAGTAACTGCAAGCTGACACCATACTGACTGAGACATATGCCTCCATTGCCATCTATCATTGATAATCAATAATGGTTTCTCTTCTACCTTTGACTGCCCCACAATGGCACTGAGACTGGAACTGCTATTTTGTTTGTAATCCAAACTGTTAAAGTTAAATATGCTTCTTGAAACAAATATATACTTGTACCACACTGTTTATGGCAACAAAACTATTAAAATGGCTAAAGATATATACATTACTTTTCAAAGGAATCTGCCTTCTTCAAAATAACATTTGTGTCAAGAGACTACAAGCCAAAGCACAACTTCCTACTCTAATTGTGCAACTGTGATTACCCTGATGTTTCACACTACTTGCTAACCCTGCATCACTGTAGTTAATTCAGACAGTATGGTTCTGCAAAGAGAAAAGGACCTAAGCAAATTTATTAAGAACAAGCAAGAACAGAGAAGGAAAAGGGGGTAGGGGTGGGAATGTACAGTGTTTCAGTGCAACAAGTCCTCAAATAATTTTACTATGAAAGTATTACTTTAATCTTATCTGAAATTACTATGGATCTTGCAGTGACTCCATGAAAGTTATTATAAGGGCATGTAGAAAGCATATAGGAACAACAAGCTAATGCTTTTCCATGAAAGAGACAATTGTTCATTTTTCCTGCAAAATAGTCACACAAGTGTAGCTAAAACGAAATCTTCAGACACCAATGGGAATGTTTGCCCATTAAAAAAATAACACAACTAGATATAATTAAAATACTATACAACCACATATATGGGGCTGCGGGTACTCATCCGTGCCCAAAGTTACCATCCAGGGCAGAGAGATGGAGCCAGGGAGCCTCCTTCATGGCTGCAGGCTGGTGTGTCTCCTTTCCAGGGGCCCTATGGCCCCAGGAAAGACGGAGCTGGTAGGCAGCAATCCAGTGAGGCCCAGGCTGCTTGCTCACACTTCTTTGGCTAGTCCGGCCCAACCAGAAAGAAGACTGTATGCCTGCAGACAGGCAGGGTGACATATATAGCAACATGTTCCGCCAGCCAGGACCAGTTTCTTTCGGGCTCTGGCCCACCCTCCCACACATTATTCCTTGGTATTGGCTGATTCTACATGCTTCTGTCACAACTATATGGGGCAGGGCGTGGGCTTGGGATCTGGGAAAGTTTTTAGAACCCTGGAAAGGGAACAGACCGGGGGGTCCCATTATGGGAAATGGGGCAGGGAGTGCAATGGAAATGGTAGGCCCTGGCGTGGGTTGGCACATTTCCAGCACACACCCCCTCAAAGTGCAAGTGAGTCCCCATTGCACCACTTCCATTCCCTGGCAGAGGCCAGAGGTTTGGTCTCATTGGGCAGAAAGCAGGGTGGCCAATGCCCATGCATGTGCCAACTAACTGTAGGTATAATCCATAAATAGTTGTGGCCATTTTCATTCCAAAAGACTGTGTGAGTGTCTTCATTCAGTGGAACAGACTGGCCTCTGGATGAGCAAATGAAATCCCTTCACTTTTCCACACACAGCATTCATGGTTCAGCAACAACTGTTTGAGCTAGTATAATTCCTATGCTCTTTTTGCTGTAATTTCCGGTTCTCTCGTAAGAGAACTGTCTAGTCAATTTCTCTGAGACTTTGAATTTTGCAAATTATTCTGATGCAACCCAGTCACTTTGAACAGGGATTGATTCTAGCAACGTGTGCTTATTGTGCAATTCTGTACTGCTCCTGAATTGGATTGTGGGTTGCCTCTTGAAATTTGCCTACATAATTTAGGCTCTTGACAAGTGTTAGTAATTTAGCTTACTCCTTGGCAAGGTTTTTAATGCAGGCCTACCACATGGCTTTCCTAGGACAGAACAAGCGGGGAAGTTGAAAGCTTGAAACCTGTATTTTGCTCAAGGGGTTAGTGATGTTAATTCACTTTATGGGGGTTGCAGATTGCCAGAAATAGTGCAAATTGAGTCCACTTTTAGGGTTAGGGTTAGGGAATCATGGGAACTGTATTTTATTGTGGCACCACAGCTCTCTGACAGAGAAGGCTCAATGTCTCAGAAAAAAAAAACAATTCCCATGATTCCCTAGCAGTAACCCTAACCCTAAAAGTGGACTCAATTTGCACTATTTCTGGCAGTCTGCAACCGTCTGAATATAACACAGATTGAGCTATAACACTCTAAAAAAGCCTGTCAAAGAACAAAAAATGAATTATACCCTAAAATAGATTAGAAACTTACAGTATAAGGCAACTGTGGAATAGGAGGTTGACTCTCTTTTCTAGCAAATTCTTCTATGGCATTTGAGTACTCTTTTGTGGCTGTGTTCACTCTGAAGTAAAATGTTACCATTAGAAAGGATAAAACACTATGAACAATAAATTTAAAAGAAATATAAGATACAGTAGGGAATACGGTCTCTTAGCCTTTAGTCTGCTGCCCTCCAACATTGTTCTCTCAGCAATCATCAAATGCAGGCACTTCCTTGTCCCTAAAAGAGACCTCCCCATTATTTAAGTCCCAGCAATCCACCAACGTGTGATACAGCTGTTCATACTTTAGGCAGCTGTATTTACATAACCTTCTTTAAATCTAACAGCTTTATATGCTAACAGCAGATGTATGTCCAATGTTCACATGCAAATGCATACACTAGGAAGGGGGCCACTGAGACCTTTAAGTGGACTGTACTCTCTGAAAGATGCATTTTGGTATTCAGAACACACATCGTCAGGAGGCATCCATCTTTTCACTAGAAGGTGCCCGAAACAAACCCCAGAGACAGCTTCACTTTCAGTTTCATCACTTAGGGCCTTTGCAGACTGCCAGAAATAATGCAAATTGAGTCCACTTTAACTGCCCTGACTCAGTGCTAAGGAATCATGGGAACTGTAGTTTATTGTGGCACCAGAGCTCTGTGACAGAGAAGGATCAATGTCCCAGAAAAAAAATACAATTCCCATGATTCCCTAGCACTGAGCCAGGGCAGTTAAAGTGGCCTCAATCTGCACTATTTCTGGCAGTCTGTAATTAAGCAGAGAAGAGGAGTGTGGTACAGATGCAAGCCTTAACCTTGAGTCTTCTTAATGGAACCCATACACCACATAGAATCCTTTGTAGTGTTTTTTGTACTAATGTTACTCATAAATGGCAATTCCACATATAAATGAGTGTAACGGTAATAGTTGTGATACAAACAACTAGCAAAATTAAAATTATATTTTAAAATTATACCATCATATGCAAATTCTAAATGTATTTACATGTAAATAGTTTCATGTGGTTAAAGTAAAAAATTTGGTAAGATGTGATGCTTTTAAAGACATTTTAAAGAATTAATTTTTTAAATTATTTTTAAAAGAAATTTAACTTTAAGTTAAAAAAAAAAACAACCACCGCAGGGCCTCTCCTTTCTCCTCCCACTGAATTTTGCCCCACTCACACTTACCAAATTTTTTACTCTTTAGTGTTCTGAAGGGATGCAGGCAGACACCACAGCCCATTTCCGCCAAAAGGCAGATATTTGAGCAGCAGTGGTCTCCCCCTTTAGGGTGTCACTTGGTGCATCCTGAACCTCCACACTCTCTAGTGATGCTCATGCCTAGGCCTAGAACCAGATGAAGGGTCCTCTATCCATCCCAACTGCTACTGCTGTGACCTTGGAGGGAGAGAAGAAGAGGCAGTATCTGCTGGACTTAGGGGGGATGCAGACAGGCGGCCCTGGGCCACCCCGGGGAAGCGGAGGATTGGGGCCGAGGCTGCCAGACGCCTTGGCCCTGATCCTCCCTTTTGCTGCCTCAGAAAGGAGCAGCAAAATGCTGGTCCTTTCAGAGCCGGCAAAAAGGGTACCCTAAGCTCTTTAGCGCCCCTTCCGGCACAGCACGTCAAAAGGCTGCGCTGGAAGGATGTCCTGACACCACGTGCCATGCGTAACAGTGTGTAACATCAGGGAGGGGTTGAGGCGGCCGGCATGCGGCTGCCCCTGCCCATTCCTGCCTCCAGGACAGCCCAAAGGGCCCATCTGTCGAGGCCCTCAAATCCTCTCCCCCACTGCCATTACCGTTTCCTTTTGTGTCATGTCTTATTTAGATTTAAAGTCTGAGGGCAGGGTACTACTGTTCTATTGTTCTTTAACTTGTAAAGTGCCATGTACATTGATGGCATTATATAAATAATGATGATGGTGATTATTATCATTATTATTATTATTATTCATATGTTGAAAACATCAGAAAAGTCAATTAATTTCTCCAGAAATACATGGCTATCAAGGAAAATTGCTTAATAATTTACTAAGTACACTGAGCATGGAAACTGTACACATTATTTCAACAGTTTAAGAGCTCATGAACCATGGGTTAATAGCTGTTCTCCTTCATCTCCCTAATCTTAAACTGGCAAGAAGATGGAGCTTCTTCAAAACAGTGAATTTGGATGATAGGTACATTTCTAGTGAATTTGTGAGTGGGGAGAGGGAACTGTACTAGCTTGTTGTTATCATTTTTTGCTTTTAACAGAAATCAGTAGGTAAAGCATTTCACAATAGATGTTCACCTGCTGAAGTCTGCATATCCTACTAGTGCTAGCAACAGTAGTTACTTCAAATTTGGCATGCCAGACTTGTTTCAGGAACATCTCGGAGGGACCATATTACTCCGGT
>CM034703.1:277106035-277125603 GCA_020142125.1 Phrynosoma platyrhinos
AATAAACCAAATGTTAAGTTTTTCTACTTTTCAGTGTATTGATGGAACTCAACAGCAAAACCAAGTCTTTTTTGTGTATGTGTGTCTTGCCATCCTTAGGTGGAAACATCCGTCTAATCCAAGTTGCAATAGCTTTATCACATATTAGGCATGTAATACATGACCTGTATCCTGGTACGCCTCTTATATTCTGTGGTGACTTTAATAGCACACCATCTACTGGAACATACAGTTTTATAAATAGTGGCAGTATTGCTGAAGATCATGAGGACTGGAGATCAGATGGAGAAGAACCATACTGCAGTATATCTCTAACTCATCCATTCAGACTAAAAAGTGCCTGTGGAGAACCAGCCTATACTAATTATGTCGGAGGCTTTCATGGATGTTTGGACTACATCTTCATTGATGCAAATGCTTTGGAGGTTGAACAAGTAATTCCACTGCCAAGTCATGAAGAAGTAACTACTCATCAGGCCTTACCAAGTGTTTCACATCCCTCTGATCACATAGCACTAATATGTGACTTAAAATGGAAGTAGACTTTAAAAGTGTGTGGGGGGGTGGGAATGGCACCTATAACTTGCCTTTATGCAAGACATTTTGGCTATTTTTTGGATATTTGGTGGCAACGTTTTACAAAGAACATATATATAAACAGTGTTTATGTGTCCATCAGTAACTTTATACCAGATTCTCAGTTCTTTGTAATTTTTCATACTTCTCATGGCTGGAATGCTCTTAGCCAATGCTTCATTTCCTATTCTGATAAGAAAAGCTGTCAACAGTGGATGCTCTTCTTAAGGTGAAGTGTGCCATTCCCTTTTTAGGTGGTTTTAAAATGGTGATTAGAACTGTTCTGTTTAAACTAAATTTATTTTTTAAAGTTGAATAATGAATGTTTTTGACAACTCTTGGCACGCACAAAGTGTACTCTGTCAATGTGTTGATACTGCCTTCTGGGAAGAAGGTATTCCTTGACAAGCTGCTAAAATGTATGCTTCCCACATAAAACTATCCATATTAATTTAGCATTCCAAAAATTATTTGGCAGATTTACCTGCTCTCAGGTGATCTGTGGGAGGTGGGGTGGGAGTGGGGAATCTTGTCCATGTAAACCAAATTTATTGTGTTTAAATAAAAATCATGACTATGAGTAGTGGGGTTTTTTTTCTGAATAAGGAACAGTGATATGCAAATGTTTGTAAAGAATTGAAACTGGCTTTTGGCATGTGTACAATAGTGTAAGCCAAATTTTTAAAATACAATGCTTGCCCATGGCTGGTTTTTCTAGCTCTCGGATTTAAAACAACAGTGGGTAAATTCAAAGGCTCTGGGAGTCAATTTTTGCCCAACTGCATGTCACACTGCTATCTCTCAATGAAACCTGTAGTGGCTGGAAGCCCATTTTATTTTTATGATGATGATGATGATGATGATTATCATCTTTAAATTGCACTAGAAAAGTTTCTGGGTATCAGCACAATATGATTTGGGGTTAATGCATACTTCCTGCAGGTTGATTATTTTTATGTTGAAAGAAAATTGGCTTTGGAGATCACAAGCAGATGGTAAGTGGTGCATACCATCCACATGTTACCCATACTTGCTTTAAGACAACAAATTTTTGAATTTCTGAACACAAAGCAGTATGTGTCTCTCACAGGAAAAATATGAGCCTGCACCATTTTGCTTAAAAATTGGCTTGTTCCAACAATTTATCTGCTTATAAAAGAAGAGAAGGTACAGAAATAATCACTTTATTTTTTTGCAAATAAGCAAGTTGTCTGCAAGGACTTACTTCTGTAGATGACTTAATGGGCCTGTTCTAGTTGGGTCTAGCAACTAGATTTAGGCCCAAGTTTTTAGCAAGAGGGAAGATAAGGACTTATGGGAGCGCAGAAATAGTGGAGCTCTTAAAAGGGACAATCATGTCTACAGACTGAAAACCATATGAAACAATCTCACTATCCCAGATGGTACATCTAAAAATATTTTTTATTCACGCTTCTATACTAATTGCAACTGTTGGGTGTTTACAAATGAAAAACAGCTTCTATTGCTTGCTTAGTGATAAAGCATTTTGGCTACTACTGTTGGGTCATGATTTTGAACACCAAGGCAATCAACATGAAAGTTTGTAGTTAACATGCAGAGCTCCTCTTTTTTAAGCATCAGTGCTCCTACTTAATAAAAAGCCTAATCATCATCTATCTACACCAGTGCAATTTCATCTTGCCGACCTGCCATATTGTTTCCTTCCTGTAAGAATATGCCACTTACATTACAAAAATGCGGTAAGTATGGTCCATAAGAACCAAACAAAATGTTAAATCAACATTTAAGCAGTTAAGTTACTTTAGTAGAACTAACTACAATTCCACTATGTACGAAGAGTGTAATCAGATTGTCTTAAAAGAAATGTGGGCTGGGGTGGGGGAAACCAAGGAACTTTAATAATTTGGCAACAACAATAATCATAATAAATGTTATTTCCTGCCTCTCCTCAAGGTTTGAGGGCGTGGTATAGCATGTAAAAATACAAAACAAAAACACATACACCCATAGTTAAAGTACAATACTATAAAACCCATCAAAATACATTCATTAGAGTACATATACAAATTATCATTAGAGTACTATAAAACCATCAAAATACGCCCATTAGAGTACATATACAAATTACATATAAAGTCATGATTTAAAATTGGGTAGACCTGCTAGAAGAGAGATGTCTTTAATGCTGTTTTAAATGCAGTCAGTGTTTCCATCTGTCATATCTCCTCCGGCAGGTCATCCCACAGTCCGGGGAAACAGCAGACTAATAGGTCCTCTGTGAAACAGTTACCAGTCTTGTCCTGGCTGGTTGGAGCAAACATTTCCCAAAGGTCCTGTATGGGAGATTGTATGGGAGAAGGTGATCTTGTAGGTAACGTGGACCCAAACCATGTAGGGCTTTAAAGGTAATAACCAACACCGTCTAGAAAATAATTGGCAGCCAGTGGCGTCACTTTAACATCAGTGTGATGTGATCACTCCTGGATGTATCCATAATTAATCTAGCTGCCATATTCCAAACAAGTTGGGATTTCCAGACTTGGTACAATGACAGTCCAAGATACAGCATATTGCAGAAATCCAGCCTTAGAGGTTACCAGCACTGTATGTTTTAGCCACAAAGGTTGCAGTAACTCTCAAGGTAGGGAATACAGGCTTAATGAGTCACTGATAACAGATTATGCTCAGTAATCTCTGCTTGGATGGAGAGAGGACTGGTTCCCCTTTGCTTATGTAGCATAGCCACATACAGGTTTCGCTGTTTTGACGCACACTGATCTGATTACGTTGCCCACATGTTTTGCCTATGTTCAAAGGAAGTTGCTCTTGTCTCACAACATGCCATGCCAACTCGATGTGGGATAAATCTTCCCTGTTCATTAATAAGACTGCTTCCCTCTTTCTGACTGCCCTTGCCAATTTCTTAAAATTGTTTTACCATCCAGTTTTTTATTCCTTAGTCTTGCTACTCACTGCCAATTTCTTAAACATACCAAGCTTTGTATTTTATTGCTTGTAAATTCTTTTCAATGTGATGCTTTTTATGTCCTGTTTGTGATACTTAACTATACAGTGTTGGTGGATAATAAATAATAACAACAAACCACTGTAATGCAAAACAAAAACCCCAACCTTTCCAACCCTACAAAGACTTCTTATTGCATGCTTTCCAAGTCATTTCCAACTTATGGTGATCTAAAGTAAATCTATCTTGGCAAGATTTTTCAGAGGTTTGCCTTTGCCTTCCGCTCTGACTGAGAAAGTATGACTTGCCCAAGGTCACCCAGTGGGCTTCGATGGTTGTGTGATTCAAACCCAGGTCTCCAGAGACGTGGTCAAGTGGCTAAACCTCTACACCACACTGGCTCCCACAAAGACTACTTAGGGCCTTTACAGACTGCCAGAAATAATGCAGCTTGAGTCCACTTTAACTGCCCTGGCTCAGTGCTAGGGAATCATGGGAACTAGTTTTTTCTGAGACATTGAGCCTTCTATGTCAGAGACCTCTGGTACCACAATAAACTACAGTTCCCATGATTCCCTAGCACTAAGGCAGGGCACTTAAAGTGGACTCAAGTTGCATTATTTCTGGCAGTCTGCAAAGGCCCTTAGATTCATGTTTGTCAATAAGGACACAGCTGTCTTCATATTTCAGCTGTATTGTATAATCTGTATTGAACGAGGAGGGGGAAATAGCCTGTGAGAAATAATTCTTGTAATATATGTTCAAAGGCATCTTGTAGCACTTTTGAGACTAACTGAAAGACTTGGTGTATTTCTTCAGATGCATAGAACCCACTCCATCCATCTGAGGAAAGAGATCAAGTATATGAAAGCTCATGTTACAACTTCTTTCAAAGGTACTACAATATCCCTTTGCATACTGATATTCCAGACTAATATTGGGAGAGTAATACCATACTTTTTCATTTGCAAATTAGGATAAAGGGTGAAATATTCTGATCGCATTCTTAGACCACAATTCACTTGTGAAAATTGTAAGCACCAAACAGCCATGGGTTCAATTCAATTTTGTAAACAAATCTTTTGAGTTGTGGTTTTTAAACACTTCACAATAAATTATAGTATTTGACAGCACTGTATTTATATAGGCCATCTTGAGCAATAGATGGTTTGGCTTGGTTTGAGGTTTGATTGGGGATCTCTATTAGGTTAGGGACATTAATTTCCCATCTTTTATTTGGTGCTTATAAAAATAATGGCATGGGGATGGAACAACTAGGCTACCCTAGCATTTCCATAATATTGTGAAAGGCCATATTTGTTCCATTCTGACTGAAAAACCTGTACCGTGGAATCCTTGTATTAATGAAAATTTGATTGAGTTAAATCCAGAGAAAGGTAACCTGTATTCCACTTGAACAGCGCTTTCCTGTCAGCTCTTCTGCAGTACAGCCCTTCCCCCATGCTTCCTACCAAAGGAGCTTCAGATAACAGGATGGGATATCTGGGGCTGCAGCAAAGAAGAACAAGCAGAAATGCTTTTGTGAAGTCGTAGGCTTTCATGGCCGGCATCCATAGTTTTTTGTGGGTTTTTTGGGCTGTGTGGCCATGTTCTAGAAGAGTTTCTTTCTTGCTTTTCTTCTGGTATGGATCCAAGCCAGAATCACTGCCAGCTTTGCAGGCAGATGAGAGCATTTGTGCTTATGTTAATGCATGCTATTACAACCCAAATTGCACATGCATGTAAAAATGCAGTTTCCCCCTTAGAGGTAGAATACTGCTGGAACTGTTGTCTCCATGGAATTATCATAGTATTAGCTGCTAACTTTATACATATAGCTGGGGGAGGGGGAGGGAATAGATCAGGCTTAGAACTATCTTTTTAGGTTATTCAGAGAACAAGGTGAAAGTGTGATCTCTTTATCATGTGCTTCTACCAGCAAACAGTCACCCAATTAATATTTCATCTTGTACTGTCATGTTATTTGTGCAGAATGCATAGGAACTATGCTTTGGGTTTTACTATGAACAAAAAAGGTAAGAACAGGTTGCTTACCTGTAACTGTGGTTCTTCAAGTGATCATCTGTGCCCTCACACAATACAGTTTTGCACCCTTTGTACTGTCTGTTGTTGAGGTGGTCAAAGACAGAAAGAAACCATTCTTGTAGTGGATGGAATCTTAGGTGCACCAATTAAGTCACAACTGTGGTTGAGGTCATGAGGCCTAGAAGACATTGAATGTCTCTCACTGTAGGATGGTCCATGAGAGTAAAGGTGGGCCCAAACTGTTCTGCCCTTCTGGTGGGCAGATAGGTTCGAGTGATAACAGAGTCCAGAGACATGCCGATATACTCTATCACTCTGACTGGTTCCAAGTTGAACTTGGAGGGATTCATTGGTTTTGGCTGCATAAAGGCCGTCACCTTCAAAGGGCAGATCCTCGATACTTTTTGCGCCTCCTTGGTAAGATCAGTAGATCTGAGCCAAGCATAATGATGGAGTGCCACTTCACCCAAAATCACTTTTGCTGCACAGTCCACCGAGTGCCTTGCTGAGTGGATTTGCTGGTTAACCAAAGAAAGACCCTCTGTGTAGAAGTCAAGGGCGGCCACCTTTTGTTCTTCCAGCAAGAAGGGGATGAAAGCAACCATCTTGTCCCACAGAAACTTCTGGTAGGTGCCCATGCAAGCCTGCATGTTACCCACCTTGGCAGAAAGGGCAGCTGAGGAGCAGAAACACATCACCCAAAAATGTCAAGATATCTACCTTCCTCGTCAACTGGGGCAGAATGTACTTTGCCAGAAGACTTAGAGGCAGACTCAACTACGAAGGAGTTTGGAGCAGGGTGGGTGAACAGATAAGGTGCTTTGTCAGGTTGAACCTTGTACAGATCTCCAAGTCTCTTTGCAGCAGGTGGCACAAAGGAAGGCTTTGCCTAGGAAAGGTTCATGATGTCTGACAATGAGACCAGAAAAGGTAGGATGGCTTGTGAAACTGCAGTGGTATCAATGATGGCTTAGGCGTGACCTTGACCTGCAGCCCTATTGCTCGAGCCATTCTCTGAATGACGTCAGAGAAAAGCTGAACATCTTAATTTGGGGACTGACGTGGTGTCCTCAACCTCCTCCTGAGGTGATGCAGTAAGAGGAGAAGGTAAACATGGTGGCAATTCTGTGTCATAAACCGACTCCTCAGTAGACTGTTGAGGCATGGCAGAAGTAGTAAGCTGAGGAGCCTGTGTGGTAGGAGCAGGCATAGCTTGAGGCATCAACATTGAGGATACAATAGGAATCACAACAGGAATAGGTGTTGGGATTGACGTTGACAGCAGAGTCTGAGCTGCTGGTACTGAAGGTTGAATTAGAGATGCTGGTGGGCAAGACACCATAGCAGTGGTGCAAGGCAAAGGTGAAGGCACTTTGTGGTGCTGCAGTCGTCTCAACTCTCTGGGATCAATTAACATTGTGTGGAGATCGAGATCAAGAGTGAGCTCGATATCTAGAGGGAGAGTAGTATAGCACCCTATGGTGGTAACGATCCCTGTACAATGGAGTAGGATCTATAGGCTCAATATCAATCAATAGACAACACTGAGGTATAAGGCAAGTCTCAATAGTAGTGCCTCAAAGATGAAGACGACAATTCAATCTGGTCTCATGATGGTGTCCGAGAATGGTGAGATTGAGCCAGAGACACTTCATGGTGTTGAGGGGCCGAAGGCAAGAGTGAAAGCCTGTAAGTCTTAGCCAGTGAGGCAAATATTTGCAAAACAGATACCGGTGGCAGCAGACAAATCGGCAGTAGAGAACCAGTGAGTATCTATGTTGGCGGCACTGTAGGACTCGGCAATGCCAAGGTCAAACCCCCTGATGTCGAGTCTTGAAAGGCAACCAAGATGGGGAGTTTGAGATGCCAGTGTTGGTGTTGATGCCGTGAGTAGGGAGGCCATAATAGATTCTAAGGCACTTGCTGCCTGTTGAGATCTGGAGCAGCCATCGAGGTCGAAGAGGCAGGAACAGCTATTGAGGTCAAAAGGGGCTCTGCAGTTGTGGTAGGTGGAACTGAAGCCTTAGATTTCTGCTTCTGCTTGGCCTTTTTGGCGTTGCAGTCAGCAGAGCTGTCAGATCTCTTCTTGGCCTTGTGAAGTTGCTTCCCTTGGGAGGCAAAAGGAACCTCCTGCAGTGAGGGAGACTGGCCAGTGGATGGCTTAGCAACATCATCAGACATAGAGGAGACTAGCTCTAAAGCGCTTGACATCAAGGGCCTCGGCATTGAGGAAGGCGCTATTGATGTTAAGACCTTCAAGGTTGGAGAAGTCGATGTCAAGACAGAAGATTATGCTGGAGCCAATTTTCCGGAGAGCTTAGGGAACCGAGGAACTTTTGAAATGGGCACCAAAACCAAAGGATCAGTTTGAGAAGATGGCTTCTTGGCAACAGAAAGGGAGCATGTCCAACAAAAAAGTTTTAAATGTTGTGCCCTGCTGCAGAGAGCTGCGTTGGTAAAAGAGCAGCAGATAGAACAATGCTCAGTAACGTGGCTGTCACCCAAATAAAAAAAGCATTTAGAATGTCCATCGGTGAGGGGCACCTTTCTATTACAAGAAACGCAGAACTTGAACAAAGAGTTGGAGGCCTAGAAGCAAGGTGCCCAGCCAGGTGAAAAAAACACCAAAAAACCTCACCAAAAAAACCTAACTTCCAAGCTCTGTTAGGACAATGCTCACACAAGAAAATGACAAAATCACAAGAAAAATAGAGAAAAAACTAACTACCGTACATGAGAGGAACTTTAGCTGGAAAGGAGTCCGAAAGCAGTTTCTCTTGCAGTGGACAAAAGAGAACTGAAGGAGGAGCTAGATTCGTGGCATTGGGCATACTCAGTACACGGCCAATCTGCTCATCTTTTCAGCTTTCCGGAATGTCTCTGCACAGACACAAAACCCTACTGTGAGGGCACAGAGACCATGAAGTAATACAGAATATGTTACCAGAGAGAAAATAATTTTTGTTGAAGCTATGCTCAGATATGCTACAAATACAAATCTTAACTAATTATAGTGAAGATTATCTTTTAATTTTATCACACCATGATTCTCAGGCTAGTTTTCTTTTTCACATCAGGTAGTACCAAGACACCTCTCATCTTGTTCCCTTCTATGTTTTGTCTCCTTCTCACTTTATGATCTCCAGCTACTTAAGATATTCCATCACAAAAAACAGTTGCAAAGCATCAACTGATTTTGCAAGTTACTCAGGATTTTTGTCACAAATGATTTTTCCATTCTAACAAGGAGAAGTGCAGTTGTACATAGACTTATACATTTTCTCCTTTATGGCTACATCTGCACTGCAGAAATAATGAAGTTTGACACCATCCTAACTGCCATGGTTCAATGCTATGTAATTCTGGGATGTGTAGTTTTGAGATATTCAACCTGTCCATGCGCTCTGGTACAATGAACTACAAATCCCAGGATTCCAGAGCATTGAGCCATGGCAATTAAAGCAGTGTCAAACTGTATTATTTGTGCAGATACAGCCTATTGCTCCTTTAACTTATGCCATTCTGATTCAGAGTATTAACTTCACTGTTTTGTAACAATGCAGTCTGGATATTCAATTACATTTATAATGCAGAGCAAGATAAACTCTTAATGACAAAGGAGAAAAGGGATGGCAGGAAAAACTAAATGAGAACTGCAATGTCTGCAGCAGTGTAGTGAGCACAGCACCTGCTAAATATAAGGAAATACTGACTTGATGGTAGCAACAATGGGAAGAAGCAGTTATTCAGACTCACAGATTTGGAAGACTGTAGCTCAAGAGGTAACAGCAGACTAGCAGAAGATTGCATGTTAAAACTGATCTTCAGGCATTAAACTGTGTAGTTATGACCATGCCACAACCTTACACGTTTTTTATGACAAGATCTCAAGATATATGATTCTCTGCACCTTGAAGGAAGTGCATGATTTAGATAAGATAAATAAAAACAGGTTGTTGCTTCCACACTTAGTACTGCACTCTAATGTTCTGTTGGTGCAGTGATTGATATTATCCAAATCTGACTGTATAATCATGATGTCATGCCATCCTTGGTTTTAAAGCATTTATGTAACAATAACAAATATCCAAGTGTGAAAAGCAATGGAGCCTATCTTGTAAAAACATTGATTCTTTACAAATACCATGACCATTCTAAAGCTAACGATTCAGAGATTTTAAAATCCTTTATTATGAGGTCATATGCTCTCTCAAGAGAAAATAGGTATTCAGAAAATTCCATATGCATTCAGTTAATTCAGTAAATTTCACATATTAAGATTCCAGTGCAGCATTTCCAGATGACTTAATGGTAAATGAGTTCAAAGTAGTCAGAAAACAAGGTTTTAGAAAATGTTTTATCTGAGTGAAGAAGTGTTTTTTCCAACCCAAGCCACACTAGATTAGATGGTGTCAAATACAGAGAATACATGTGTGAAACACAGGAAAATGGTCACTAATAAACAAAATTATTCTCTCAAAATAAGAATGAAACACACATTATCTGGGCAGTTTGTACTTTATTACAATTTTAACCTGTTAGTATTCTCATATCTGGACATCTTAAAGGGATTTAGATTTACAGCTTCAAAACACTTTTACAGGATTTTTCAGTCTTGAAGATAAACCAGTTACACTGTACACAAGTTTAACTGCCCATCTTGATTTTTTGCCAAATTCAAAACAATTCAAAGGCTATTCAGATCTGTATTTGTGTTCCAAGGTACAGAAAAAACTCCTGTTTATTGAAAAAGAATCTGCCACACATTCATATTATCAGTTCCACAAACTTAAGATTCAAGGAGCATACACAAAGCTATACATCTGTATCATCTTTATTAGGAATAATTCTGAATAGGTTATGAAGAAATTAATCCATCGAGTCTGAAGAATTTCCAAAGTCTGTCTTCATGAAGATATGTTCACCAATAAACAGTTAGACTTTAGCAGAACTATTATACACTGGGCAAAACAGGCTGATACCAAAAAGCAACATGCAATAAAAAAAATACAATATAAAGGAAGACAATCTGCTGAATATTAAAAACTTCAAGGAGCTTGTTGCACAAAGCACAGAAATATTCTACCAACCAGGTTCAGTTGACACAAGGCAAAAGTGGGTCAACAGAATCCAAGAGGTTAATAAAATGTTCCTCAGCACAGAAGATCTCAATAGTGTTTTAGACCATTTCTCCAACAAAACAAATTAGGAAGGTTGTTGTTTTTTTTTAATAAGGAAGAGAAATAAATATGAATGGAATGCTAGATTA
Organism: Phrynosoma platyrhinos; assembly: GCA_020142125.1. Classification (NCBI taxonomy): domain Eukaryota; kingdom Metazoa; phylum Chordata; class Lepidosauria; order Squamata; family Phrynosomatidae; genus Phrynosoma; species Phrynosoma platyrhinos. The sequence continues at coordinate 277,116,874 of CM034703.1, forward strand.
ACTCAGCAGAGTGTCTTACGGAATGAAATAATATCGTAACTTAAAGAAAGGGTGAAAATCTTTTAAAACATACTTAATTTAATTGGGGCTCAAGAAGCATTCAAACAGATTTCAAAAGTCACAACTATATTCAGGCATTTAGGCTAACAATAGAAGTAAAAATCAAAGATACACTTTTTCCAAATTAAGGAGTTTTTTTTAACCCAAGCATGTTGTTACCTTGGCAACATGTAGCTTGGTGAACAATAATTGGCAACAAAATAAGTCAAAATGCTGTAATATCCTGCCCAAACCAGTTCCAGATACTGTATAGTAACCAAGATGCAAACTAATTTTGATGTAACAAGCCTAGACCACTTATATCAAACATGTCCCTGGTGCGAAAGTCATCCAGTTTCAGTTAGCGCTTTGATAGCTCATTTGACAGCCAGTCAAGTCCCTCATACAGACCAGTTCCTTGTGTAGCACAGGTAGCTTGAACATACCACTGTTGAGAAGGAAGAAGTGAAACATTTAATTTTATTACCTTCCATCTTTAAAAATATTACAACCTGTTGAAATTGCTATACAATCGAGAAGATATTTCCAGGCCATCTATTATGTAACAAAACTCAAAATGCCTGTATGGCAAACAGGCTTCCAAAATAAATAATGGTCTCCTCAGCCAACAAAGGAGTAGGCTCAAGGAACATAGGGCTGCACAGAGGCACCTTTTAACTGAAATCTCAATAAAAAGCTCCTGTCTCATTGCAAAAAGTCAGTGGCAAAATAATGTAGCTGCTTAGACAGGAACACAAAGGCATGATATCCTTTCACCCCAGGGGTGGGCAACTATCTGAGCATCATCAGCCACACACAGCCCTCACCAGACTTTAGATGGATGCACACCTCCATCCGCAATAGGTCAATCTGATTCCTCCCCGTGTTTTTACTCAAAATGCATCTCTTCACCCTCTAGGGGCAATTCTGCCATATGTTAAGGTAGAGGCTGAGCTGTTTTAGACCCAGGTGAGTAAACTGTCTTCCAGTCGACTTCTGACACATGGCAATCCTATGAATGAGAGACCTCCAAGTCATCCTAACCTTAGCTGTCCTGCAGACTCATGGCCATGGTTTCTCTGATTTAGTCTATCCATCTTTAATGCAGTCTGCCTATTTTCCTATTGCCTGCTACTTTCCCAAGCACTACAGTCTTTCCTATAAAGACTTTTCTATAAAGACTATAGTCTTTTCATAGTGTTCTGTGCAATCATGCTGACCACATGATCACAGAGTAGTCTTTGACAATGCTAGCTCTTCGGCTTAGTAATGGAGATGAACACTGCCCCCTGCAGTTGGATACGACTCGACAACCTTGTCAATAGGGAATACCTTTAGCTTTTATAGTCTTTTCTAGGAATCCTTTCTTCTCATGATATAGTCAAAATACGAGAACCTCAGTTGTCAACAACCTCAGACAGTATTTGCTTCCAGGGAGTTTGAGCCTGATCTGCTCTAGGACCCATCCATTGGTCTTTTTAGCGGTTCATGGTATTCTCAGAATTCTTCCCCAGAACCACATCTCAAATGATCTTTTCCCCTATTGGCTTTCTTCACTGTCCAGCTTTCACAACTATACATAGAAATGGGCAATATGATGGCAGGGACAATCCTAACTTGGGTATTTAATGATATATCTTTGCACTTCAGGATTATCTCTAGTTCCTTCATAGCTGGCCTTACAAGTCCTAGTCTTCTTCTGATTTCTTGACTGCAGTTTCTACTCTGATTGATGACTGAGCCCAAGTATGGAAATTCCTGAACTATTTTGATGTCTTCATTATCTGCTTTAAAATTATGTAGATCATCTATGCTCATAATTTTTGTTTTCTTGATATTCAGCTGTAAACCTGCCTTTGCATTTTCTGCCTTGACCTTCTTCAATAATTTTTCCATACCACTGATATTTTCTGCTACTATTATGGTGTTCTTATTACTTACATATATATTTAAGGAAGCCTTTCATATATTCTGCCATGGCACTTCAGCCAGCCAAAGGCAGCACAATAGTAATTTCCCCAAAAATGTAGAGATAAAGGAGCAGTGCTAGAGGAGGCATTAATTTAAACTGCTACAAGTTTTCATGATTTATTACTAAAACAGAGGAACTTAGAATGGCTTTGATCCAACAATGCTGTGTGAGTAGACAGATAATTCTAATAGGAGCAGTCCTACTAATCTTCTGAAGAAGATGCCATTACAAAGGGTTCCCCAACCTTCACAAGATGCTTCTCAGGACAAATAGAAAAGCACTATTCCACTTGCTGTTTATAAGATCAAATAAATTAAATCAGTGATAAGGAACATGTGGGCCTCTCCATGTTCCTGGACTGCAACTCCTATCCACATTATTAGCTAGGCATGCTATGATTGAAGGGAGTTGGCAGTTCAATAACATCTGAAAGACTACACGCTCACTACCCTTGCACTAAATATATCAGAATAAGAACACTAAATATCAGCATGTTGTTTACAGAGAAGGTTGACTGAATATAGACAATCTTAGTACTTACAGTTCTGTTACGCAGGGACTGAAGGCCTAGTTTATCTGTCATTTCACTGATTGCCATGGCATTTGGCAAGTCTTGTTTGTTTGCAAAGAGAAGCAGCACTGCATCTCTCAATTCGTCTTCCTGAAGCTGAAAGAAGAAACCATAGTAGTTAAATCCCTGTTTACAGCTGCTATATTCAAAGCTGCAAATTAAGAAAATAGGGCTGCATACAGTTCTGCTAAATTCCCCAAATAGTTTTCAGTACCTAACTGATTGAGTAATCATCAGTTCACCTAAGTAGCTCAGACAAGACTGAGCATGCTAAATTATGTGACAGCTGCAAGAAGGGTTTTAATGAAACTCAACAATGACAACAAAAAATCAGGGAAATATAATCTTATATGTTCAGGGCACAATAGTGAAACTGGATATCTTTTACTTGGTTTTCCTATGGTGTTTGCTGCTTTAGTAAATTCCCTCCCCTTTTCTAGCTATGGAGAACTCAGCTGGCAAACGACACTCAGATTTATGTTAAAAACAAGAGACTTACCATTTTCTGCAGTTCTTCTGCGGCTTCCTGGATTCTTTCTCTGTCATTGCTATCTACCACAAAAATGAGACCCTGAAAAGAATTTATTAAACGAGTTTGATGATAAACAGATCTGCAGTACTACTGAAATAAATTCTAAAGTCACCATTGTCAAAATACAGTAACTTTTATCTTCATGTGTTGTGTGAACACATGTAAAAAAATGAAGTATCATGATACTTTGATAGCCCTGACTTTGAAGATTAAAGTTCCATATGAGCTATTCTATCACAATGGACCACCACTACAGAGAAGTTGGGAAGGTAATCAATACTATATACTGTTGATGTTTGTTTTGAAAGCCACAGTTAACAAATTATAGCTTTCAGAAGAAAACAATATTATTTTACACCGAATAAATTCTGCTATTTCTTCTAAGCCAACATCAATGCAAATAATACTATTTAGAAAGTGATTCATCAAACTGTCACAGCAGGATCAGAAAGGAGCTTGTACTCACCTTTCTGCTTCTTGCTGTTTAGGGGATTGCCCACACCCAAACAGCCCCCCCCCCAATCCACACAACCAGGGTGGTGATCAGAAGAACAACTTTGACTTTCAGTTGCCAAAATGATAGCTGAAATGGCACAGCTGCAACCCTCAGCAGCAGCTGAAAATTGCATGGTAAAGCCTTCTGGATTTGTATGAACTAGTGCAGCTCAGTGGGTTGAGTTCTGGACTGCAACTCTGGAAACCAGGGTTTGAATCTCTACTCAGCCAAGGAAACCCACTGGGTAGCCTTGGGCAAGTCAAAGCTCAGAAGAAGGCAAAGGCAAACTCCTTCTGTACAAATCTTGCCAAGAAAACCCTGTGATAATTTTGCCGGGGGGGGGGGGGTCACCATAAGTTGGAATTGACTAGGAAGGCACACAACAGCCTTCCGCACCCAAAGCTTGCCCACCCGTGGCACACAGATATGAATTTACTGATGAAGAAACTTTCTTCCCAGCAAAGCAAAGGCTTTCAAGTGAATCCAATGCATTTAGTTATGTTTCATCCATGTTTCCTACCACTTGTGCTCTAAAATACTGTTGCTGTTTCACTGCTCATATTTTCTCACTAAATCACAGGGAAATGTAGTTTCACTGTCTGGTTGGAAGCATATGGGACAAGTTGAATCTGTAACCTGGGACAACAGGTCAAAACCGGGATGGCCCACAAATTCCCATCCTCAAGCACTTGTAAGATGATATGAACTACTGAACTACAGGGATGTGATGTTCTAGTTCAGTGGTAGGTAACCTGTCCCCTTTAAGGGTCGAGGAACTTCAGCTCCCAGAAGCCTCAGCCAGTAGTCCCATGTTGGCCAATAGTCCCATGTTGGCCAATACCTCCTGGGATTCTGGGAGCTGAAGTCCCTTGGTCCTTAAAGGGGACAGGTTGCCTACCCCTGTTCTAGTTGCTTCTTCACTTTAAACCATCCCAAAAGATCTGCATCCTTACTAAAATGTGTCTGGAAAGGACAAAATAAATATGGCCCATAGATTCCAATCATAAATGTGCTGTGCCTGTGGATCAACATTCACTTTGGTCCAAAACACACTGCAGAAATAATCCAGTTTGGGATCGCTTTAACTGCCCTAGCTCAATGGTAGTGAATTCTGGGAACTGTAGTTTTGTAAGACATTTAGCCCTCTGCCAAGAGAGCTCTGGTGCCATAATAATCTACAAATCCCATGATTCCCTAGCACTAAGGGAATCACATTGCCTGGGCAGTTAAAAGGGTCTCAAACTGGATTGTTTCTGCAGTATGTTTTGGACCTTTGTTACATATGGAAGACTATTAAGGTTATTGTCTATAAAACTTTTTACCCATAGGGCTCCTGAAGCAGCATAAAGAACAATTAAAATATATGTTAAATGCAAGGAAAAAACATAAGTAAAGATTTAGTAAATTACAACCAATTTACATAGCAGTAAAGAAGCAGAGTGAGGGATACCAACATCCTAAGTTTCCTTTGAAATAGTCTTCACTATCTGCTGAAAAACGTGGGGGAACACCAACATCTTAAGTTTCCTAAAATGCTTACTGAAATAGTCTTGACTATCTGCTGAAAAACGTGGGGGACACCAACATCCTACGTTTCCTAAAATGCTTGTTGGAATAGCCTTCACTATCTGCTAAAAAACTAAAGAGAAGGGAGTCAAATACATGTCTTAACATGGTTATAAATGATCTGGAGTTAGGGGAAAGGGAGAAGGCCAAGTCTGCTGATTATTTAGGGTAGTTAGAATGAAAACTGGACCTTAAAATGACAAATCAGATCCAAAGCCAGAAAGTGTAAAATGATGCACACTGCAAAAAAACCAATCCCACTTCATATATACAATGATACTATCTGATTTGACAGAAACAGAACAAGAAAGAAATCTTGGGAATGTTCTGAAGAGTTTAATAAAGATATAGATTCAGTGTATGATCGCTGTGAAAAGGTAAATTCTATACTGGGTCATTAAAAAAAAATTGAAAAGGAAACTATAATGTGACTATACTTGGAAAACTGTTAAAATTCCAGTCACTCCATCTCAAATGGGTTACTGTAAAGTTGGGAAAGGTGTAGTTCAAGTCTGTTGTCATGTAAAACTTAGGCTACAGGAATACAAATAATCTGACAGGAATGATGATCTGTAGATCCTAAAAAAAAATGGGGAATAGAGGATTCCTCACTTTTGAATGGGAAAACATTCTCCCTGAACAGTAAATAAGCTACCTTACTCCTGCTCTTTGTTGCTTGACCACAAATTATGCAGTCGAGTTTGTTTGGTGAACTGGTTATAGGCCCTCTTCTCTAACAAGCATTTTTCTCATATCACCCATGCTTAGCTAAAATTCATATCCAATTTGTGTAATATGATGCCTGTGGGCTACCCTAAAGGACTATCTGAAAATACCAACTAATTCAGAACTATGTAGCTCATTTACTAAAGAGGAAGAATTGTATACACGTTCTGTCATTAATTCTGGCACATCGTTGGCAATTTCCTCCTAACTCCAATTCAAGATGAGTTTTTTTTTAAAACATATCAAGCCTAAAATTTTGAGCCCTTTGTACCTAACAGAATACCTCCTCCCGTATGTTCAACCCTACCAAGACTGGTGGGAAATGCCTTGTCTGGGTTTTCTACTAAGTTTGTGTCTATGTATTGCTTTAAATGTTTTTATCTATGCGGTATTTCCTTGGGGGCCCTGTCAGGCTGAGAAGTGACATATAAATGCCTTAAATAAATAAAATAAATTATCCCTAAAAGCACAATAGATGGTAATACATTAGAGACTTAATAGAGGTTATACCTTTATATCAGTCTATTAAAGGGAGGGTTAAAACAAATTTTTCTTGGCAAATATTAGAAGACATACCTGTGTGTTCTGAAAATAATGCCTCCAGAGTGGTCTAATTTTATCTTGACCACCAACATCCCAAACAGTGAAACAGATGTTTTTATATTCTACTGTTTCCACATTAAAACCTGGAGATAAGGTAACAAATAATTATTAACACAATATGAACCACTGAGCATTCAATGCTCATTTAAAGCCTTGTTTAAAGTTGACCTTTATGATCCCAGTCAACAGTGCCCAAACGCGTAACACCAAGGAAGGGCATCTCATTTTCTAGGGAGTGTCATATAAATCAGCTGAACAGAAAATAACCATCACAAATTCCCACTACTGTTTGATTTGTTCATTTAGTCATGGTTTGAGTTCTGAAAAGCCCAGGTACTTATAGAATTGTTTTAGAAAACAAGTGTTGTCTATATAAGAGTATATGTTGGTTTGGTTTGTACATCAGTTCTGCTTTCTGCAGGATTCTTTTTCTAAACTATTATTATAGACAGAGGAGCATAATGGTCTTGAAAGCAACCAAGTGCCACACATTATTAAAACCTATGTGGCATTCTAGACATACATAGCTGAATACCATGACATTACAATGGTTTCAGGATAGACTTTGTCTTTGCTGCCCATACAAGCATCTTTCTCTCATGAAAGTTTGTGAGTCTAGCCATGTGTATCATATGTATCACAAATACAGGATGGGAAGAAATCCTAGGGATTGCTATCCTATGGCAAACTATTCTAACTATTTAATCTGGTCACAAACATTACTTTTTAAAAAGTTAACAACATTGATGTTTTCAGGAAAAAAATTTACAAAATATATTATTCTTATTTTCTTACCAATTGTAGGAATTGTAGTGACAATCTCTCCCAGCTTCAGTTTATACAGAATTGTGGTTTTTCCAGCAGCGTCCAAACCAACTAGAAACATGAATTGCATTATTAGTTTAATAAACAGAAACCTTGGCTTTCAGAAAATATTTACCAAAAATATGTAATAATAAACTAATAATAAACTTTATTTTTGTATCCCACCTTTTGCCAAAGCAATCAAGGCGGCTTACATTGTTAAGATAGATAAAACAAACCCCACATTGAACAATAAAACATGATAAAAACAAGTTACCCCCTCCCTTTTAAAAAAATTAAATTAAATGCAACTATTAAAATAAGTTTAAAATGACTGGTGTTCTAGCACCAGCAAAGATGTAAGAGGGAGAGACACAGATTGAGGTAGAGTCTATTCTATTCGAGGAAGGCCTGCCGGAAGAGATCTGTATTGATGGCTTTTTTTAAAATTGTCCAAGCTGGTTATTTGAGTGATCTCTTCCAGCACGGCATTCCATAGTCTGGGTGCAAAGATAGAGAAAGACCTCTGGGAGGTTACTGCTAATCTAGTTTTTCTCGGTTGCAGTAGGTTCTTCCCAGAGGATCTGAGGGTGTGGGGTGGATTATATGGAAGGAGGCGAACCCTTAGATAGGTTGGACCTTGGCCATGTAGGGCTTTAAAGGTCAGCACCAACACCTTATACTGTGCTCGGAAACCCATAGGCAGCCAGTGAAGGGATTTCAGAATCAGAGTAATATGATCCCTTCTAGATTTCCCAGTAATCAGCCTGGCTGCCATATTTTGTACCAGTTGTAGTTTCCGAACTAGGTATAAAGGTAGCCCCATGTAGAGTGCATTACAGAAAGCGAGTCGTGAGGTCACCAGTGCATGTACTACAGTTTCAAGGTCCCTTATTTCCAGGTAAGGGCACAATTGGTGTATCTGCTGAAGCTGATAACAGGCACTCTTGACCGTCGCATTCACCTGATCGGTCATGTGAAGCAATGGGTCTAGGAGCACCCCCAAACTGTGAACATAGTCCTTCAAGGAGAGCGTGACCCCATCTAGGACTGGAGATTGTATCATGATACAATAGGGGCTTCTACTGTAAGCACCTCCATTTTCTCTGGATTCAGTTTGAGTTGGTTTTTCCTCATTTAGTCCATTACCGCTTCAAGGCATTGATTGCGGGGAGAAATGCCATCTGTCATCATGGCTGCTGACTGAGACATGGAGAAACATATTTGGGTGTCATCAGCATACTGATAACACCCCGCCCCATGTCTACAGATGATTTCCCCCAGCGGCTTCATATAGATATTGAAGAGCATTGGAGACAGGATGGTGGCCTGGGGGACACCACAATTAAGCTCTGTTTTTGAAGAACAACTGTTCTCGAGCATCACTCTCTGGAGTCTGCCTGAGAGAAAGGAATGGAACC
>CM034703.1:277131877-277155753 GCA_020142125.1 Phrynosoma platyrhinos
CCTCCCTCCCTCCCTCCACATGCACACACTTCGCCTTCGTTCTTTCTTATCTTTGAACCTCCGCCTCGTCTTGCTGCCGCAGGGGCTTCTGGGAGGCGTAGGCTACTCAAGGCAAGGTTGAGGCCTAGCACAGTAGTCTGTGTGACTTGACTGAAAGGATTTTACTAGGAAGGAGTTAGTAGGCCTAGTAGGTCCCACAAATAGAAGACAAGGGGGTGCCTGGACTGTACCACTTCAGACTGCAAGGGGGGAGGTCTCTCATGGGTGTTGTGGCCCTCTTCATAAAAGGGGCTGCTGAAATTATTGCTTCCATTTTGTATTTGTTCCTCTCTTTTATATTTTTGTGTTGTTGCTACATGCACTTTGAAGTTGTACAGTCCAAAAGAGGCTTACCATCATTTTGAGAACTACACCCAACAGAGACCCAGCATGATATAGTGGTTTGAGGGTTGGACCAGGGTTCGAATTCTGGCTCTGCCATGGAAACCCATTGGGTGACCTTGGGCAAGTCACACTCTCTCAGCCTCAGAGGATGGCAATGGCAAACCCCCTTTGAATAGGCTGACCATATGTATTGTTTTAAATGGGACAGTACCAGTTTTTAAAAATATTTCCAGACCATCCCATTGTTTTAATGTAAATATCAGGTTTGTCCCATTTTCAAGTAAAATGCCTGTTATGTTTGTTTATTTATATTTATTTCAAGGATTTATAGCCTTTCTCCCACAAGGCAGGTTGTGAATAATAATAATAATAATAATAATAATAAAAGTTTATTTATAGCGCCCTTTCCACCAAACGGCAGTACATCAAAACATATACAATAAAAAGCAAACAATAAAACCCCACACTATAAAATACTAAAACAATACACCTTTATGCTAAAAGCAAAGCAAACAAAATCTTCCTTAGTCACTGCCATTTCAGCTACCTTAGGCATGTTCAGCAACTTAATCCAATGAATCAAAGAGAAAGGTCTTCAACCCTTTACAAAAGTGGATCAGATCCTCCTCCATCCAGAGATGCAAATGGTTTGAAGATCCCTGTTTGAAATTGTGGTTGTAAAAAAAAATATAGTATCATGGAGTGTGAGAAGTTTTACAATAAGTTGTTGAAAGATTACTTCATTGGAGAAATATTAATAGTACGATGGCGGTGAAATACAGTCCCCTTCTACATCTCCCTACATTTTTGTATTGAGTTGTGTCAGTGAAGAAGAAGAATTAGCTCAATATGTTCATGTAATAAAATTTTGTTACTCTCTTACTTTTTCCTGAATGCAGAATATTACATATTCCTGTCTCATTTTTGCCATCCTAATGCCCTGTTTTTGTCTCAAGGAAATAAGGTCAGCCTACTGCTGAACAAATCTTGCAAAGAAAATTTGTTTGCCTTAGGGTCGCCCAAAGTTGGAAATGACTTGAAGGCACACAACAACAACAAACCAAATTATATTAGAGGGAACTGGAATGTTTAGGCTCCAAAATTGTATCCTAAGGGCTAAAATCTTTCTACAAATTCTGCCTCTCATATGAGAGACATAACTCATCTATATACCGTATTTTTCCTATCTACTAACAGGAGAATAGATTGTGATGATTGTGCATTGCATGCCTTAGAGAGGAAGTAGCACTTAACTCACCTTTCAAATAATTCTCCCTTTTATGGTCTGGAAAGGTTAAAGGAGAATTTTTCTATATAATTAAAACCAGTCCAAGCTGTGAATATCCAGATTTGTTCCTCTATAGAGAGTGGAACAAAGACAAGTTGAAATCTGCTTAACTGTCTAAAAGTCTGAATAAAACAGCCCATCAGCAACTATGCCAGACTGGCAGTTACCTGGAATTAATGTTTGCAAGAGTATATTGACTAATAATATTAAGTACTCAAGTCCAGGTACTGAAAAATAATAACAGCTCAATTCAAACCAGTTTTATCCAGAAATGCTAGCACATTTGGGTGTTCACAAAGAATATCAGCTTGTTGCACTCAAAAGCTGGAGCATGTGTGTATGTGTTGTTTGCCTTCAAGTCATTTTCTGACATCTGGTGACCCTAAGGCAGGGGTAGGCAAATTGTTCCCTTTAAGGGCCGAGGGACTTCAGCTCCCAGAATCCCAGACTGTTGGCCAGCATCCCAGACTATTGGCCAACATGGCTGAGGCTTCTGGGAGCTGAAGTCCCTCGGCCCTTAAAGGGGACAGTTTGCCTACTCCTGCCCTAAGGCAATCCTATCACAGGATTTTCTTGGCAGGTTTCTTCAGAGGGAGTTAGCCATGTCCATCCTCTAAGGCTGAGAGATTGTGACTTGCCCAATTTAACCCAGTGGGTTTCCGTGGCCTGGTCTCCCAGTGTCCTAATCCAATGCTCAAACCACTACACCACAACTAAAAAAAGCCCCATGGTTTGCTTAGCCTGAAGGCCACATTCAGTGAATCAGCTTGGTTTTCTCCTGGCAAGACTGAGGAAGAATCCATAATGTTTTTTGGTTTTTTTTTAATTTGCAGGGGAAAACATGCCAGTTTAAGTTCATAAATGGACTTTAGTTTGAGGGACAGTTGAGACAAAGCCTGTTTCTCACTCCAAGGGTGCATCTACACTGTAGAAATAACGCAGTTTGACACCACCTTCAGTACTGTAGTGCTATCCTATGGAATCCTGGGATTTGTAGTTTTACAAGGTATTTAGCCTTCTCTGACAGAGTGCTGGTGTACCTCACAAAACTACATATCCCAGGATTCTGTTGGATAGAATGGCATGGCAGTTAAGGTGGTGTCAAACTGCATTATTTCTACAGTGTAGATGCATGCCAGACAGCCTATGTCAATGATTCCCAAAATGAGTGGTAAGCCAACCACAAGGAACAATGGAAAGATCCAGGCGGGCATTGAGGGGGAAAAGGGGCAGCAGGGTGTGTGGTGAGGGGGTAAAAGGGGGTTCAGTCAAAATATTGGTGTGCAAGAAAGACAAGGAGGACCAGCAACCCTGTTAAGTTACTGTATTATAGTTACCGCACAGGCTGAGTCTCCCTTATCCGAAATGCTTGGAACCAAACACATTTTGAATTTCAGAGGGGGGATGAGGGTTGCATGCAACTTCTTTTCAGGGCCCCTTAAACTACCATGAAGCCTCACTTGCATGAGCTCACTCTCTTAGCTGCGTCCTCCATTGCTCTGCTCCAATCCTGAAAATCCAGGCCTGCCACTTCCCTAATTGGGTCTATCCATCTGGCACATAGTCTTCCTTTCTTTCTTCCGTCTTCTTTCTTCTGTAGCATTATTGTCTTTTCTAGTGAGCTATGCCTTCTCATGATGCAGCCAAAGTACGACATCTAATTATGTATATGCAAATAACCCAAAATCCGAAAAACTCTGAAATTCAAAACCTGTCTGGTTCCAAGCATTTTGAAATAAGGAAGACGCAGCCTATATGGTAACCCTGCATTACAGTAACTTAACATGGCAATGGGGATAGTGGAACAGAAAAGAGTCACAGTAGTGCTTTTACATCTGGCAGTCATCAAATAGAAAAAGAAATAGAAACATGCCATACTACCAGAGGAAAAATACTCACTTAACCTCTGTTCTGGTACTCCTTTCCTTTGTCTAATGATGAAGGCATATATATGTCAATCACGTGGGTATCCTGACCAGAATTTTCCCATAGTTTTGCACTTCAAGAGCTTTATTAAAGAACTTAGAAATGTCGCAAAAAGGCTGGATAGATTTCTAATATTTGCCATCATTCTAGACATTCACAGATTGTCCACTTCAGTTATCTGAAATGTTGGATTATTATTTTTTGCTTTATTTCTATGAGTGCATCATTTTCATTTGTCCTCATTAATGAAAATGTTTTTGGTTAATGCAAATTCATGATCTCACCCAACAAAAGTGTTACAATCATTTGTTAAACAGCTAACCCACATTGTGTGCCAGGCCTTCAATTCCCCATCCCCCACATAACCCACCTACTCCCTACCTTTTTTCCTTCCAAAATGAGTATTTCTTGGATGATGTGTGGGCTCTGTTCCAATGAGATGAGAAATGTGTGTGTCAGGGCCAAAAATCAGTCTGAGTGTGCTTTGAAGTAAATAAAAAACATCCAATTAGTATCTGGACTAGAAGAAGCAAAAATGAAGGGAAGTATAGTGCTGTTGTAGATTTGTTGTTGTTATATGCCTTCCAGTTGTTTACAACTTATTGCAACCTTATCACAGAGTTTTCTGGAGCTGAGAGTATGTGATTCACTCAAGGACACATCACTGGGTTTCCACTGTGGAGTGGGGGATCGAACTCTAATGTCCAGAGTCATAGTCCAATGCTCAAGTCACTATACCATGCTGGCTGTCACAATGGTGTAGGTATAACCTTACAAAAGCAATATTGACGCTCCTGGCACTGCTTCATGATTTCCCTTACTCTAATGTCATAGTCTTCATGCTGTAGTTAAGTACCTGAAAAGAACTGTATCATCACTGCAATTACTGTGTGTACTCACGTATAAGTCTAGAAATTTCAGTCAAAAAAATGACCCCAAAACCCCGAGTAGACTTATCCACGGCTCAGTGGATTTCAACTCTTATTTTAAAAGGAACCATCTACTGGTGAAAGGTAAGAGCGTAATCTGTCTTGGAAGCACTGACTCTCTACTCTCCCCTTTATCCAGCCTTTAGGTGAGCACAAACAACAACAACAACGACAATAATAAATTTTATTTATATCCCACCCCTCTCTCAGACAATCGTGGCGGTTTACATCATTAAAACTTATCATTAAAAATCACTAAAACTTACATCATTAAAACTATGACTGCTGGAATTTTAAAAGTTCTTTGGCACTGTTTTCTTTTGCTTCGTCTTCTAGATCCTTGATTGTATGTGCCTAGGATTTACCTTCGACTTAGCCACAGGTCATATCAAAATCTGTAATTTTTGCCCCAAAACCTGTCCTTGATTTATACATGAAGGTGACTTATATTCAAGTATATACAGTAAATTTGTTTTAAACTGATTTTATCTTCATACATTTTGGAAAAGAATGCATTCTGAAAGGAGGCTTAAATATGTATCATACTAAGCCACACCCTCACAACTACCTTTGACAGCAGTGGTTCCCAACCTTGGGTGTCCAGGTGCTGGACCAGAGATTATGTGATGATTCATTAATACCCCTTTCCCAAAATAAACTTATTACCGTATTTTCCGGCGTATAAGACGACCCGGCGTATAAGACGACCCCCCATTTTCCCAGTCAAAATATAGAGTTTTAGCACCTCTATCCTCCTTATCTTTATACCCGGCGTATAAGATGACCCCCCACTCTAACCACAGATTTTGCAGGTTAAAAAGTAGTCTTAACGCAGGAAAAATAAGGTATTTATGTGTGCATTCAAGTTGTTTCCAACTTACAGCGACCCCAGGGTGATCCTATCATGGGTTTTTCTTGGCAAAATTTGTTCAGAGGTTTGCTGATGCCTTTTCCTTAGGCTGAGAGTGTGATTTGCCAAGGTCACCCAACAGGTTTCATGCCTGAGCTGAGAATCAAATCCTGGTCTCCAGACTTGTAGTCCAACACTCAAACCATGATGCCATGCTTGATTACGCTTAACTAGTTAATTTCTTGGGTAGCAGTACAGTATTTGCTAATAGCTTGGAAAATTAAACTAGCTTTGTGTCTTGCCTTCCTGCAGGACCTAAATTGTTTGGTTAACAGCACTCACATATGGTGAATTAGTAGGAGATTTTGATTATGCATATATATATATATATATATATATATATATATATATATATATATATATATATATATATTGTCTTCCTCCCAGTATAAGGGCTTCCTTTGTTGTTGTTAACTGCCCTCGAGTCGATCTCAATTCATGGTGTGATCCTATGGATGTGACCTCTCCAAGACCCTCTGTCCTCCACTGCTCTGCTTCATTTTTGCAACCCCTTAATACCCGTGATCTCCTTAATAGAGTCAATCCATCTGGCATGTGGCTTTCCTCTCTTCCTACCTCCCTCCTCCTTCCCCAGCATTATTGTTTTTTTCAAAGAGTCCTCTCTTCTCATGATGTGTCCAAAGTATAGCAGCCTGAGTTTGGTCATCTTGGCTTCCAGGAAGGTTTCCGGTTTGATCTGCTTTAGGACCCACTTGTTTTGGCTGTCTATGGGATCTTCAGCACTCTTCTCCAGCACCACATCTCAAATGCATTGATTTTCTTCCTATCATCTTTCTTAACTGTCTAGCTCTCACATCCATGAGGTGTATATCTTTGTATTTTAGAGTCTTTTCTAGTTCTTTCATAGCCAGCCTCCCCATTCTTAGTCTTCTTCTCATTTCCTGACTGCAGTCCCCATTTCTATCAATGTTTGATCCCAGGTATGAGAATTCTTTTACCATTTCTATTTCTTCATGTCTAGGTTGAACTTGTGAAGGTCCTCGGTGGTCATTATTTTTGTTTTCTTTATGTTCAGCATTAAGCTTGCCTTAGCACTTTCTTCTTTGATTTTCCTTAGTTGTTGTTCCAGATCTGTGTGGTTTTCTGCTAGTACTATGGTGTCATCTGCATATCTTAGATTGTTGATATTCCTTCCTTCTATTTCCATTCCTCCTCCTTCTGTTTCCAAGCCTGCTTTTCTTATAATATGTTCATACAAGTTGAACAAATAGGGTGAAAGGATGCAGCCTTGTCTGCCCCCTTTGCCAATTGGGAACCATTCTGTTTTTCTGTGTTCTGTTCTAACAGTAGCCTCTTTTCTACATTATCTATTTTATGGGGTGATCCCAAGAGGACAATATTGTCCCCTGTTATAGCAGAGATTGACTTTAGGACTCCTGGCCCTTGCACACAAAGTGTGTGGTCTAGGGTTGTTGTTTGCAGACTATGCTTCTTGATACTGAATGAGTGGGGAAGAGGATGCAATTGTTCAAAAAAGATGTTCTGCACATTCTCAAATGCATTCTGATTTAAGAATTCTCCACATCTGATTCAGCAAGGGCTCATTGTTGGTGCATATCAGTACCACAGAAGACAGTGTCCTCTCAGTGGAATAAGCATATAATTCCTTGTTGATCCTTTCCAATCAAGAGAATCTAAGGTATGCAGCAAACTGCATACATATTTATGTGGAGGGGGCAGAAAGGAGTTGTTAATCAGTGAGAATGTCATGCAACAGCTTGTTAGATCCCATGCTTCAGGACAGCGTTGCCCAAACTGACAGCTCCCAGATGAATTCATTGCACTACAAATCACACCATCCCAATCAATCAGATCTCTAAAAAGTGCCAGGCTAAGCATATTTGGCTGTCACTGTTACTTCCTAGTAGCATACTCTGTTATTAGCTCCTTCATAACTGCTATTTTTATATGTATAGAGATTTTGTAGCATGAGCTTTTGTAGACTTTAGTCTACTTCTTCAGATGCTTATGGTGGATTGAAAGCCAGGGATTTTATTTTTTAATGCTATTCTTATAATTTTTAATATTCTCCAGCCTGCCTCTTTGTAAATGCGCTGGATTACAAATCCTAAAGTTTGATGGCTGATGATTTGAAGAGTGCCATTGGCATTTTTTAAAATATGAGTACTTTCCCCCTTTTGGAGCAAAGAATGAGACTGATAAGCAAGAATGAACTTCTCAAAGAACAGTTTAAAGAATTCCATAGTATTTGCATTGTATTTCATGTGGTTTACTGAATAAACATAAACAAAATTTCTGTAAAAGTGAATTTATTTCCTTTAAAAAAATACATTTTAAAAATAAGCTAATGTAGCTAGTTCAAATGTACTATGTAATGCTTCAGTTAATGAAGATTTAGTGACCATATTTTTAAAATGCTACTCATCAGCTGTGCAAAACTATGTGTGTTACATATTAATGCAATAGTGGCATAATTGCAGAAGTCAGCTTTTATAGCATTTAAGTTCAGCTTCTTATCTGGAGTTCATGTAAGTAAATATTAAAAATACATCTTCTTAAAAATACAAATGGCAGTTTATAGCTAAAATTAAGGACTCCAAATAATGATACAAAATATCAAACAAAGGCATTTTTTTTCACAACAGGCCTGCAATACATGTCTCTCATCCAAATGAATAAAACATTTACTGATACAGAACATAAATAAATCCTGATCATGTTCTTGCATTCACATTCTTAACAGTGATGTACACAGAGCTGGTACCCAGTAAAACTGGTATTCTTGAAATGACTCAAATCCTATTTCCTATAGAGCTATAAAATTCTTATGTTTTTGTTCTAAAGTTTCAGATGTAGCGACAGTTATTTATTGCCAGTGAGAAATGGCTCATTATGCATATTTAAAGTATACCCATTGGCTGGAATCCTTTGGGTTCTCTATGGTAATGGTTGTACTTTTCCCTGGACCACACAGCAGTAGCTGGGAAAGACAGACAAAATCTGCTGGCTCTGAGCAGCATTTTTCCCCAATGCCTGACTTCCTTCACAAAAAAGTGTCTATAGCAGTTTTCCTCTAGCTGCCACCTTAGCTGGGATTTCCAAGAGCCCTGTCTACAGAAATGTAAGAAGACAAGCCTCTTCCTCCTTGCACTATACTTTAAAAAGAATGTTTTTGTATACTGCCTGCTCTTTAGGATCAGCCACAAATCCTCAAAATAGTGAAATAAAAATGTTTGATATTTAAAGTGCAGGGCAGATGGGTGGCCCAATAAAAATAAATAAATCTCACATAACAGCAAATTGCCCTTGAGGCATTCCAGTCTTCCCATCTCAAATCTTCACTAGTGATATCACACAAGACCACCCACACTCTCTTCCCCTCCTTTATGCCAAATGCATACTTTAGTGAAGCAGTCTGTTCTGCACACAACAATCATGTTAGCAAATCTGATTAGACTACATTGTGTTTATTTCTATAGAGTCATCAGTGGAAATGGCTCTTTACAAAGAATGAGTATGACAGATCCCTATCCTAAAGCAGTGGTTCTCACACCATCTGGTCTGGGGGACCAGCAATTCCCCTCCTCCCCATGCCAGGCACTGGCACCATATCTGTGCCTACAACTGCTTTTTGGCAACCCTCTAGAGACCAGCAGCCAGTGGCTCAGGAACAAGCACAAGCACCAGGGTCAAGCACTTGGAGTAACATTGTTCTAAAGGACTTGCAATCTACAACAGACACAGGGAATTAGAGGAAGAGGGTGAATGGAGTCATGGTAAAACGTGGAAAAAATATCTTGTTACTTCAATTAAACGTATAATAAGATATAGGGATCCCAATGCTTCTCAGAGAAAGTAACCTTTGAGGAAGCATGAAAAGGGAGTAAGGAGAGGCAGCTGCATGAAGACATCATGGGAGGAAATTGACTATATAGAAACTTTCAGTTCATGAAAGTCTACATTTGAATTTTAGTACTGTAATTTAAAGTTTAGGCTTATCATGATAATGTGAGTTTAATAAAACTCCATTTAATTTGATTCTAAACTTTTTAAAATGTCTGCATGTTAGGGTGGGGGAGAAACAAATCTTTTGCCACACCCCACCATCCCAAAGAATTTTCTTTCCCAGCAACTAGGGGAAAACATATATATATATATATATATATATATATATAAAAGCATAGAAGATAGTAAATACTTGATACTGAAGCTAATCTAGAAAGATTTGTGATCAAAAGAAATAATGGCTCTATTGTATACTGAAAATTTCAAGCCACTCACTTCACTCAGACATCATCAAGAGCACCTTCACAGGCACTCACAACTCCTACTCCTTTGTGTCTGTGTACCACAGTCCAACCCCACCAGCTAAGATAATAGCTTGCTGTGAGGTATGAATCTTCTATGGTTACTAGGTTTCAAACCCAAGTTTCAGTCAATGATCTGGAGAAAAATGGTTAGCAGCAATTATTTCCCCAGTTGACATACTATACCAGATTATAGCTAGTGTTAGGATCCAAGACAGCAAGAGGAAAAGAGTGAGGAGTGTGGAAGCCCACACAGTTGCATCCCAAACTACTGAATTGTGGTTTGGCAGTTAATTCTGTGGTATCAAAACTCAGCTGCAACACTAGTAAACTGACTTTTGAGATCTTCATAGCAGATAAAATAAAAAGTTCTCACTGGAAAGCTATTAACAATTACCTTAAGTGGGATAGTCTTTGGAAATAATAGGAGTCTTGCTTCCCCTGAGTTTAACAGAATTGGGCAGAGCACCACCAGTTTACTAAGCTCTGCAATGCCTGCATCATGTTACAGGCCTGCATGTAAAAGTACAAGATGCATGCAGATATTACAATAAGAGCACTTAGTTTTAAACATAATTGACAAACAAAAATAGTTTAGTTCCTTCTATATTCAAGCTGAACTTAAGGGCTGCTTTAAAATAATTATTAACATGGTTTGCTTCCATTACAGTAAACTTTTTACATCCACTGATTCTCTGAGTGTCTCCTTTATACATTTGAGAGGTTTGATACAGTGCTTCTGGCTGCATAAAAATCCGGTCACGTTGAGCCAGTTTTGGTCAAAATACCTTGTAAATCTTCTGGCTGTGCAAGTATAATTGAATCAATGTGCCTCTGTAACTTTTCCATAGTGCCAGGCTTCACTGGTAAGTTCTCTCCATCAGCCTATAACCACAGAAAGTGCAGGTAAGCATTTATGGTTATTTTGAAGGCTCCATGATCATTCATCGTTCAGGGTGACATCATCTATGGACACAGTCATCAAAAAGTAGCGATAATATGCTAACTACAGGTACCCCCCAAATATTATTTTTTTATTGAAACCTATTATTTGGGAAAGGGCCACAGCAAAGTAGCAGAGCACATGCTCTGCATACAGAAGATCCCAAGCTAAATGCCCCACATCTCCAAGCAACATTGGGAAAGAATTCTGTCTGAGAGACTGAAGAGTCACTGCCATTCATTGTAGACCAGGGGTAGGAAATCTTTCCCCTTTAAGGGTCAAGGGACTTCAGCTCCCAGAAGCCTCAGCCATGTTGGCCAATAGTCCCATGTTGGCCAATAGCTCCTGGGATTCTGGGAGCTGAAGTCCCTCGGCCCTTAAAGGGGAAAGGTTGTAGACCATACTGAGCTATGCAGCCCAAAGATCTTGTTTTGTGTTAAGCAACTTCCATATTTTGCTATTCCAATTAACCAAAGTTGATTGACTCCCTTCTCCATTATTTTCTCAATAGAAGTGACATCAGCTTTAAATTAAATAAGGAAACCCACAATAACAAGATGTCCCACAAGAATATTGATTCAGTAAACTTTGTGGGACCAGCAGAGGGAGCTGCAAACAAGCAAGCATAATATTCTGCAAACACCTTTCTTGACTCTCACCTACAACTGGTAGAAAATGCTGAAGGTAGACAGAAATCAACACCCTTATAGTCTAGGATACCACAGGTATATAGGTAAGGGAATAATAATGCCAAATTGGACCAGGTATGACAATTCCAGGATATAGATGATCAAACCCCTTGTAATCATAGTTGGTTGAGAAATACAGCAGAAATTCTCAGGGCGCTACCTACTCGTAACACCATTTTCTGATAAGAGGCCGGGATTGCCTGAACAAACACCAGCCCTATCCAGCCTGTACTTCTCCTAGTCATTCTGGTGAGTTTTTTTCTCTCATCATCTAGACAGTTGAAAGGGAAAGCATTCATGGACAGTTGTCTTAATACCAAAATATTTCTGATTCCCACCTAGGAGGAAAGTAAGTAAGATCTAGACTAGAGATTTAAAATTTCTGGAAATATTGAACCTATGGAAGGAAAAAACAGTGTTTTCCTCCTTTTTTCTTGGGAAAAACACACATTTTTAGAAAAATGGCTGATTGATTCCCAAGCTTGCACCACGTGTTTAAACTGCCAAAACTGATTTGTAAGCACACATTCTAAAGCAAAAAGTATAGAAATCAAATATGTTTGTTCAGGAGGTAAGCAAAATAATTGAAAGATCAAACCCCAAACCTCACTACAATCTCTATTTTGGTGCCATTAGATAACACACCAAGTTTGGTGACTCTGATCAAACAAAAATATTTTAAATCCAGGTATATATATATATATATAATCACCTACCAATTTATCCTTTAATTTTAATACTAGGTCCACTGTTTCCACCTCAGTGTGTTTCTGACTCCAGAAAAGCAAATCCTATGAATAAAAAAGGGGAAAAATATAATTTTAAGAAACTGTTTAGATACACAACATCCTATCACTTAAGGCAGGGGTAGGCAACCTTTTTGAGCCGTGGGCCGGGTTGCTGTCCCTCAGACAATTGGGGGGCCGAAGCACCAAAAATAAATAAATAAATATTTAACATTATTTTTTTAAAAAAATTAAAAAATATGCACGCACACTCTCTCAGCCCCAGAAAAGCCATGGCAAAAACCCTGTGGAGATTTTGTCAAGAAAACCCCAAGAACAAGTAATAACAACAATAATCAATAACATCATGGTGGGCGGCAGCGGCGGCAGGACCAGCCTGGGGCTGGTCCAAAGGCCTTGGGGGGCCGCATCCGGCCTCCAGGCCTTAGGTTGCCTACCCCTGACTTAAGGGAAAAATACTTCACAGTTGTATCTGCATCTCAGTGGCATCACTAAGGTTGGTGTCACCCAGTGTGGGTGCCAGGAAAGGGCTGTCAGGGTGGTGGCGGCGGCCTGCCCCACCCTCCCAGCCAGACACAGAAAGTCTGCCTCCTATGCCCCGCCTCCCCTCCTATAGCCTCATTCACTCACCTAGTCGAAGCTGCTGGGGGGTTGCCAGGCAAGTAAGGCAGCAGGAAGTGATGGAAGGGGCACATCGTCCCTTCTCATCCACTGCCTTGGTTTTCTGCTTGTGAAGAGAGCCAGGGCAGGCATATGCTCACCTTTTCTTCTTCGCTGCCTTGGCTTCCTCCTCAGCAGAGAGAACCAGGGCAGTGGAGAAGAAGTGGCGGGCGCAGGAGCACTGTGCACACACACATACCTGGCAGTGGGAGAAGGGCCCAACCAGGTATCACCCTCCTCTGAGGTGTCACCCAGTACAGTCCATGCCTCTTGCACCCCCCTCAAGATGCCACTGCTTTATTGTGATGTCTAAACTGACCAGTGTTTCAACTGGTTTTAAGCAAACCAATGTGTTTTACAAAAGCAGCCATTAAAATGGTCAACATGAAAATCTTTGAGTCTCAAGATATCATTTTATTTACTTGTACTTATTTCTAAAATGCTTTTCAGAATTATTTATCCCAGATTCCCAGTGATCCATAATGTAACTTAAAATGCAAACACAATAAAATACACAATGAAACATTATTTTAAAGAAGTAAAATAATACACAGTAAAACAATAAAACCAAGAAAAGATCTGACGTCCCTAATATAAATAATATTTACAATATAAACTGGTATACGGTAGTATTTACACTTTACATAGACATTTTTCTTGTATGTGTGAAGGGATGGCCACTCACCCTGCAAATCAAACTGTACTTTAAAAATATCAACTGAGCTTTGTATTTTAAAAACCCACAGAAAAACAAGAAAGAATTGGCTTAAGGCAAAGCCACTTTTCTAACCTCACAGCACAATGCTTCTAAATGAAGTGCCTCCAGTTTCTGTGTCATTTCTTTCCGCCGTGTCCTGAACCAACCATCAAAGTTGGAAGATTTCAAAAAATGCCTTTATGACAAAAGGGGAAATTAGTTTTATTAGATTTAGCTCTGGAATCAAACTTGGACAGTTCTCTGCCTTCTAAACCAAACACACCTAAAATTAAATGTAACCAGTACTGAATGTGGGGCACTGTGGACAGCCCCCAAAACTCTATAAAAATAGCTTGATGCACAACATGTTGATTTGCTCTTATGACAACAGCTTATTATTATACAGCCAACTGTTAATGACAAAATATGTTGGATTTGTTACTTTCATAGCTAAACTATGCTTCTTGCCAGGTACAGAATGAACTGATTTGCACCCAAATCTGTACTTATTGTTTTCAGTTTGAGATGAAACTTTCTTACTGGCTACTAATGTGAGATATATACACACACATATATATATCGAGCCATCATTGCCAGATGTTTCAAGTATGATATATCAGTAGAGATGCATGCCAGAATCCTGTTGACTACTGCTGCTATAGGAAGTAGCAGCAGGATAAAATTGCCATGAACCACCAGGGCAGATTTCCTGGTGAGGGACTGCCATCACTACAAAAAATGCCCTATACCAGCATTATGGATCTTATGCTGATGGAGAATACCAAGAAGTTTACAGCCCCAATGTTTAACTATATGTTAGGAAACGTGTTCTCAAAATCAGCAATGGATTCAATGGATTTTTAATGCAAAGTAACTTACGAATTCTGTTCCCAAACTATGCACTGGCATATAATTAAATTGCTTATTATAAAAACATCTGTTATATGTTAATCAAGAAATGAAAAACACTGTTTTGAAATGCTCTATAAATTGCAACATGGGTTAAGCAAATTTATAAATTCCTATGAGCTAGAAAAGAGGATAACTATAACAATATTTTGCATAACAGTTCAGCTAATATTAGGGGCTAGGTTTTGCTCTAAACTGTTGCTTGAATTTTAACATAAACTATTTGGATTTAGCTCAGACTGTACTTTATGTACATTTCAGATAACAAAGTTACCGGTACAGTCCTATCCAATCTCCTTTTAATCTAGAGGTAAGCTGAGGTCCTGTTTTCTCAAGTGTTTTCATAAATTCCTCTTGGTTAAATGGTTTCAACTGTGGTGGACTCTACAAGGGAAACACAATTGTAAGTAAGCAGAGCACAAGAAAGTAGCTATTCACAGAATTAATGTTCAGTTTGAAGACATTCTCACCTTCCAAGGTGATATGCTCTTTTGCAGAGGCATCAAGCTTGCTACATATCGTTCCTGGGAAAGAGAAAAAATGCAAATGAAGTGTAAAAAAATAAAAATAAAAATCCTTACACTTTCATCTCTGATCCGACAAATCCAAAATTATATTTCTTTTGGTTCAAAGCATCTAAAAATAAGCTGAGTAGAAGAACTATTTTCTAATAAAATGTAGCCAGTTGCCATCATACTAATTAATTCCTAAGAGCAAATTCACACACAAGTGGCATCTGTAGATTTTTTTTCCCCTTGTGGAAGATGTATTGTTTTTCACGGAGTTCTCCAAAGGGCTCCAAGATTTCAAAAGCTCTTATGCACACACAAACACTGCACACATTACCCTGGATCCTACAGAGCCAAACCCCAAGGGATCACATCCTGCATGCAGAAATCTGCAGCAGAAAATTATCACCTAAAGAAGCCTGATATTTTTCTATCACATGTATCATTTCAGGAGAACCCAAGTAATGTCTTGATGACCTGACTGCTTTCTGCGTGACTAACTGTCATACTGAGACAGCTTCATTACAATGCTTGATATATCTAACCACTATTAAAACCGAAAGGACACTTAACTCCTGAATCCTTGTAGAAAGTTCCAAGGCAGTAAAAAATCTGCTAAGCAAAGGATTAGCCTTGCCTGAATCAATCCTGCAGACAACTGTGAGAGCAGAAATCAAGACAGTTCTATCAAGAAGGAAATATATGGAACATCACTGGTCAGCAGCCAGAATCCCTTGAGATGATTTTGCCTTTTAAAAAGGGCAACTCCCATGTAATCAACCAGTGATGCTTCATCAGGAGTTTGCCCTCATCTACAACTAAGTGAGGGAATTGGAGGACACAAATGAAAATTCTTAGATGTTGTAAATGGTGTGTGTAACGTTGAAGGGGGTAAGAAAGTGAGGCACCATATAATACAGAAACAAAGAATGCAAAGGTAGATACAGAAACCTGGGAAAGACTCCCTCCACTTCTTCAGTATTGGTAACTGCTATTTTATGCGCACAATATATTTAGATGCATACTGTCCTAGACTATGCTATTGGAAATATATTACCAAAATAGTTAATGAAATCATATTTGTAAAAATAATATATTAACACCCTAGACCTCTACAATGTTTCAGTACAAAGAACTGAAAATTTCACAGATGCTTACTAGTGGAATGATGAAACTCTGGGTAAGTTCCAAGAAATAACGTCGAAGGATTATGCTTTGGGCTTCTGCAGGACGCTTTTGATGTACTCCCTAAAAATAATTTTAAAAGGCAAGTGCAATAATTAACCCAAGTTTGTTGAAGACAACGAACTATGACCCACTATAAATACATCTAACATTGAATATGCTTTACACTAATGTACACTGCACATAGTTATGTGCATCAAGCAACCTAAATTCAGTTGGTTATTTAAAGCTGGTTACTGAAAGTAGGGCTGGGTACCTACACCACGTCTAGGGTTGCAAACATTTTGCTAAACCTGAAAGAGCTGCATCCTTCCCCAAAATATTTTTTTCTTTTGATACTGAATTGCTAAACCTTAAGGCCCCATATGAACCATGCAGTGGGAGAGGGAATTTCACCATGTTTTGAAGGGTTTATTCCCTCTTTTAGGCCCAAGAGGTATTCTTTCCTCAACCAGGAAGTGACTGGAAATCACTTTTGATTTGGGAAAAAGGCCTTTTTGGCCTACAATATCCCAAACCCCACACATTTGTGGCTGAACTGTTGTCCCTAGTTCTTAAGAGAGTTCACAGTGAAGGAGAGGCGTCTGTAGCAATTTTTTAGATTCCAAAAAAACTGAGAGGCACTGGGGCTTCAGGGCCACACTTTCTCTGTCTCTGATTTGAAGCGATGAACTAGCTAAAGCTATACATACCTAGAACTCAACAGAAAAGACTCAGCACAAAACATAACCCCAAGGATGTTGCAAGACAGTAAACCAGAAGCCATTTAGTTTAAATTATCCCACTCACCTTGCTGTGACAAAAGTGCAGGGCTCACTACGTAATCAGAGCACACCACCACTGCAATAAGAGAGAGAAATCCCTACACCATGCATCCTATTACCTGACTTGTGCACTGCCTGTTTGGGTGCGCTCTCTCTCTCTCTCTCTCTGGCACTATATTATGCAGAGTTTGCACTTTATAAGATGGAACGTGGGTAGGGGGAGCTATAAAAAAAGAACTCTGCATAAAAAGGGAAAGGAAGAAGAAAAAAATTTCTCTTAAGGAATGGCACAAATGATGTGATGTTTTTCAGAACTATGTTCTCCTCACCTTCTTGTTCCCCCCCCCCCAAGATCTCTCAAACCAGATGTGAGCAACTGCTGTAAAGACAGGGGCCAGACCAGGCAAGTGCTTGAGGAATGAATACACAAGTGCTTGAGGAATGAATA
The DNA here is from genome assembly GCA_020142125.1 of Phrynosoma platyrhinos. Lineage (NCBI taxonomy): Eukaryota > Metazoa > Chordata > Lepidosauria > Squamata > Phrynosomatidae > Phrynosoma > Phrynosoma platyrhinos. Next base: position 277,149,154 of record CM034703.1, read on the forward strand.
CCCAAGGGGAGCAGATCTGAAGTTTTAAAAATGCTGAAAATAAAGAAAACTGGAATTGCTTTTCCAATTATTTTTTACATTTGAATTTAATTATTAAAAATAACAATAAAGTACCCTCTCCAAATACACACATAATTAATTAGGATTTGGAAAAATTATTTCATTATTAAAAAGTGAAATTCTTTCCCACAAGTAAAATTCTCTCTCACTCATTATTACATTTATGTAAATTTATATTTATATAAACTTCTATAGGTTTATATTTATATGAACCTTAAAATGTTTAAACTAATATTAATATTACCTTTAGTGTAACACTGAACACTGAATATGATACTGTCTATGATACTGATTATCCCAATGACTACAGCATACACCTGTCCCTCATTTTTGCAGACTTTTGAGTCCGCAGTCTTGCTTTTCATGGACTGGCAAGCGGGGAGGATATAATGGTGTGTGTGCCCATGATGCATGCGCAGGGCCACACACAGGAGCATACACCCATTCAAGCCAATGGAGTTTGAATATTTGCGTTTTTTTGTTTTCGCATGGGGGTCCGGAAGGGATCCCCCATGAAAATCGAAGGGGGACTGTATGAGCTAATTCATATCTTACTTAATATCATTCTTTTCCCCATTGACTATAGTGCATATGCGAGTCAGTGTGATATAGAGGTTTGAGCATTGGACTATGACTGTGCAGACCAGTGTTCAAGTCCCCGCTCAGCCATGGAAACCCACTGGGTGACCGTTGGCAAGTCACACTCTCTTAGCCTCAGAGGATGGCAGTGGCAAATCCCCTCTAAAGAAACTTGCCAAGAAAACCCTGTGGCCTTAGGGTCGTCATAAGTCAGAAATAGCTTGAAGGCACACAGCAACAACAAAATAATGCACAAACTGGACTAAATTCTCTAAACACATGGGGTCACCGTAAGTCAACAGACAACTTGAAGGCACATACATAGTGCATTTGCCATCAAACTTCAGCAGGAAATCCAAAAAAACCTGAGGGCACTGAGAGGGGTCTGCACAAAAGGCCTTGAGAATACCACCACTTTGCCCTCCCCTTCATCATAATGCTTCAACAACTAGGCGGAAATATTACCTTTTGTAACTGTTTTATGATTTCTTCATCTCTGTTCAAGTATGGCTTATAAGATGTATAGACACCTACAAAAAGAAAAACACATTTAGTTTTTTTTCTGATTTTCCTCACAAAACTATGTACTACAAGCAGTACGTTTATAATGTTGAAACTTGTTACCAGGTTTAGAATCCAATGTCTTTAGATTCTTCAGCTTTTTCACTTTCACCTGTTTTGGGACTTCACCTGCCAAAATAAGGACCATCTTCTGAGAATAATAATAATAATAATATCATCATCTAGTTAAACATCAGAATCTTTAACAATCTAGAGAACACTACTGAAAGTATAAGCATAATGAGCAAAGAGCCTGGTGGCACAATGGTTAAATGCCTTTACTGCAGCCACTCACTTGCAAACAATAAGGTTGCGAGTTCAATCCCAACCTAAGGGCTCAGGCTCGACTCAGGCTTGCATCCTTCCGAGGTTGCTAAAATGAGTACCCAGCTTGTTGGGGGCAATTAGCTTACACATTGTAAACCACTTACGGAGTGCTTAAGTGCACTGATAAGCGATATAGAAATGTACTTGCTATTGCTAATGTGGTTCAATGTGCCAATGGGGGCTTTGACAGTGGTTTACTTCTGACTGCTGAATTTCAGGTAGCATCAAACAGTCCAATATTCTCAGGGACTGCACAGCAACTCTGTTGGTCTGATGGCTTCCATATCAGTGAGATGGTAATTCAACTCTGGGTTTTCGTCTGAAATTTGAAGGAACTATCCAATATGCTGAGCCTGTTTTGGTGACTGAGTTCAGTACCTTGGACAGCTGCCTTAAAAGCACACTAAAATCCAGAGTAGACTTGCTAGCCAATTAATACGGAACCACATTCCACCACTTGGCAAATTTCTTCCCTCGTAAGAAGGGCTAAAACATGCCACTAATAGTCTAACAACAGTTCACAATTCTGTTTGCTGCAAATATTCTGGCAAAGGTAAAAAGAAGAACTCCATCTTCTCTCTCTCAAGCCTGGAGTTGGGAATGGGATGGGGAAAACCTCCTGCAATTATGCTATACTTTGGAGGAAACAATGCAACAGAAGGCAAGATCCCTCCACCTCCCACTCCAAGCTGGTGATGATGGCTGGTTTTTGTTGTTTTGGCAGTCAAAACACCACTGCTGTTCAGTACCCAACCCAGCCTTTTCCTTCAGCTCAAGAGGAGAAAGCTACTCATCAGAGTAATGGATGGCAGAGGCAGTCCAACTACTACCAGATTTAGAGTATGGGAGGAGACTCATCTTTAAACCTATGCTGTGTTTCCATTTGTTTTTAAATCTTGAACTAGTTTAATTTAGTTTTAAGGGGTGGAAGGGGGAGAGAGTGGGTTGATGGTATGTTTTAACTATTGCTTAATTATGTTGTACCCTGCCCCAGTTGCTGAGCAGAGGGGTGGGTTAAAAATAAAACTTCTTATTATTAATATGCTTTGAAACCTAACAGTACCATAGAGTTCTTTCTCACCTCTCCATAAGCTTTAAATCAGGGGCTGGCAGAGGGTAACAATCACTTCTATTCACAGTGACTGCTCATGTGAGGGATTCCAGTGCAAAATTAAGAAGTAGCAGCCCAATTGCATGCATGCCAACTCAGAAGTAAATCCCACTGAGTTCAATGGGACTTTTCCCTAAGGTAAAATAGCATAAGATTGGTGCCTAGAACCTGCACTGAAAAGAACAGTTAAGATCTGGGACAGTCAGATACTATGAACCTCTTTGCACACAATCATTCAGATGATCAGAGAGCCAAACAATGTGGCTGGAAACACTTCAGATCAATTCAGTTCAAAATCAAAGGGGCAAACAGACGCCCCCAAAGGAGCGGCTCTGCACCGCCCCTTTGAGTGCCAGATCAGGGCTGCAGCAACCCTTGCTGCCGTGACATCTTTTCTGCATTTCTTTGGTACAGTGTGTCTAAACACTGCGTCGCAGGAACTGTCAGGGAACATCATGACACCACCTGCCATCTGGTCAGGGGGTGGGGGGTTGGCATGACACCGGCTTGGGGGTGGAGTTGGGGTGTGTGGTCACCATGCCCCCACTCCACCCCGATGCCAGCGTTTCTTGCCAGTCTGTATAGCCTCAAAGTTGTTTGCCACTTTATATGCAAATTATAAAAAGTTGTTTTCATTAAAAAATGTCTAAAGCAATGAGAGACTACCCTTAATTGTGTTTTCTATATCAATCTTGGAAAAGACACCATTTACTGTGATAATCTAAAACAAACAAAATCTAAAAAGGCAAACATCTTTTATAGCCCCAATTTGTTAGCTTTAGAGAGTGAAACCTTACATAACTGTTCTTTACTCTTATTCAGCAGGGCAATGTACTAATGTACTCTGATAAATGTGCCTCCTCCATGCCTTAGAAATCCAAAGCCTGACAGAATGACAAGCTGGGCTAGGTTCTCCCTGCCATTAAAGAACATTGTCACAAACATCACACAAATCTCCTTTCTCAGTGGCAGGGCACATGCCTTATGTCCATGAGTAGACTAGTCTAATTCTTGGTTATCTCCAAGCTAAGGAATCTAGTAGTAGGGTTAGGAAAAACCTCTTCCTGAGAACTTTTGAGATCTTTTCCCTGACAAAGTATAATCCTTCCCTGACTATGCAGTTTTAAGATGATGTGAATTGTAATCTAATGCATCCAAAGGCCAACAAGATGAGGACTGCTGGCACAGACTATATTTAGCTAGAAGGTCTAATGATCTCATGCAACATAAGGCAGCCTCCTATGTAGGTGCCAAGAAACTATCATAAGGTTAAGCCAACTGCTTTCTTTGTACTACTCTAATAAGATAACAAGGGGGAAAAACACTAGGGGATTGACAAGGTGGTTCTACTTGCTAATGTGAAATATAAGGTAATTCAAGAGTATTTCATCATTCCAGAATTCAACACCTGCACAGACAATGCTTTGGCTGCCTCTTCCCATACTTTAGGGATGACCACACATAGTGTTGAGATCAGAAAAACCTGTGAGTCACATCACCTCTGCTGATGGTAGCAGCAACAAACTTGACAAAGGCTAAGACTCAGTGGAGTACATTCACCAATATGCAGTTCTGTCAATGGAATGATGGGAGAGGGGAACACAGAACCCGTGTGTGCCCTCAACATGACTTCTCTCCCTCAGCTTTCAATACTGAAAACTCTGCTCTAGAGATTTTTCCAGCTCTCCAGAGCAGATGGCAAAGGTGCACAGCAGCTGTATTGGCCCCCGATAGAATGGATGTATGAGTGTTTTGTCTCATCAGATTTTGGCTGAGATGCAGTTATGTCATAAAAAGAGCATGGGGAAATAGTCCTGGACAATGAGGAAGATGTGAAGACAGATACAGAAAGCTTGGTACTCAGCAAGCTTGTCTTTCTTCTGCCTCCTCCATCAGCACAGCCCTACACATGTTTTAGGATGGTGAAGACACTTTGGTTTTCTGAACACAAATTTAACATAAATAAATGAATAATTAACTTTGCTATATAAACGTTCAAAACCTGTCCGTTAATATCTGAAATTGAGTATACCTTGCAGAAATACAGTCCTTTACATTAAAAAAAAGTCGATCTGGTGGAAGACTGTACTTTCCATATCATCTGTCATTACTTCTATTTACTACATTCTGCCAATTTCACTTTGAGATCCTATTTAGCATTTATTGCACACCAGTAAATTGATTATTTGGTCTGAGCCACTACTTCAGCTTCAAGCCAGGTCCAGTTTTTGAAGATTTCAGTTTATAGAATGTTTCAAATCAAATTAGTAATATAAAGCCAAGCTACCTGTTTTTCTTACTTAAATCCAAAAACAAAGTTTGTTACCTAAATCCAGAATCATGCTGGAACATTAAACTGGTGTAGTTGGATTATGCAGTAATTGGGTTTTTCACACCTCCATAAGAAGGTATCCAGTACTGCATTACACAAGCAAGTCCTTCTTCACCCAAAGTGCAATGGGCCAGCTTACAAGCTGTTGTAAAGCTGGTCTGGCATATGGACACAGATCTGCTTGAACAACAAGAGAATAGCCACCAAAACAGCAAAATGCAAAGGCCCAGAACTGTCACCAGAGACATCTGTCTATGTACATTGGTGGAGCTTAATAGGCACTTAATAGCACGTTGGCCTGTCTCCACTTTAATTCTAACATAATTTTGCCTATTTTATAAGTCATTAAGTTATAATATTCTGTACACTTCAAAACAAAACTGCATTCCATTTAAAAACCTTACCTGATAGTTTAATATCTCCTATTCGGATGATGTGTGGCCAATGCTGTAGTGTTTTAGCAAAAAATGGATTTGTCACTCCTAGTATGACAGAAGGCCTGAAATGTAGAAGATCCTTCAATGAGATCAGTAAGCTTCTCACAGATTCAAAGTTACTAGATTTAGAAAAAATAACCATGTAGGAAGAATAACTATTTAGGAAGAATAACCAGAAGGAAACCTATGGTACACTGAAGTCTGGGATATTCTGCGCACAGGTATGTAAAGAGCTGTGATCCAGAAAAGGAAAGAGATTTTTGGTAGATCCTCCCATAGTCTCCAGCACCCCCTACCATGATGTGCAGAAGATCTCTTAACGCCCTGGACAAAATTTCTGGAGACAAGGGGTGGAACTAGGGAGGAAATGCCTTCTCCCCATTTCTGTGAGTGTAATTCTGCTCAAGAAATATACAAGATTTAACCCTGTTAATGGGGCACCACCAGAGCTGAGTAGCACACTAACTGCCATTAAACAGGCCATTTAAACAAAAGATATTTCCTTCATGGTGGTGGTGGGGGAGAGATGGGAACAGGAAAGATATTCTTCAAAAGAGTGAAGTACAGAGCAACCCCTCCCCCCAAAAAAATGTTAGCAGCAAGACATGGTGGTGTGAGCTTTGTGGAGGGAGAAGAAGAGATACAACAAGCACACAAGGCAACCCAAGAGGCAGTGATTCTCTTTCTTTCTCAGTAAAACAGTACTTGTTCTGACTGTTCACGTCCCTCCTTAGTGGCCCTGTTAGGAGTATTCAAAGCCCTCTTTACGGTTTGTTGTTTTGGATTACCTAACCCTTGCTTGGCCATTCTCTGAGGTGCCAGGTAATGCCTTGGTTTCATCTCTTGAAGTGATATCACTTTTTACTTCTTGAATTGTTATTACAACTTGTTTTATTACTGGCAGTGTGAACAGCTGATCACTACCACCTTAAGGCCTTCCTGCCAAAGCTTCCCTCCTCTAGTGGTTGGAATCACAGCATAATCACACACAAGTGGATGCTGCCTAAAATGCCTGCAAGTCTCAGTTTCCATACTGGCCCCAGAGCCTACATCACCCAAAAGAGTTATAGCTGCATAGACTTTCATGACCTACATCCCAGATCATCAGAGGCAGTTGGTTGCTGTCAACAAGCAGATGTTGCCTTTTATTGTTATTGTGACGGGATGGGCCATAGCCAGCATTGCTAATAGTG
>CM034703.1:277162636-277174333 GCA_020142125.1 Phrynosoma platyrhinos
GTACTACCATGAACACACAGCCTATCTTGCAATTTCCACTGGAGTTATGGATTACCAGCAAAGATGTCTCTTGCACTCCATATTTTTTTGCCAGTAAATCAATTAAAATTTTTCATTTCTGAGTTCCCATGAATGGAACGTACCAACTTCAGGACTTTAGAAAATTAAGCCAGTATATCTTTTAAGATTTTACCTGAAGAGATCTACTTCATGGACAGTAGGCAAAGAAATGGAGATTTGTGTATCTTCCTAAAAAGACAAAGATGTTGGATCAGAGCAGCACTAAGAGTGACATAAAAGTTGTGTGTACCAGAAGTAGAAAGAAAGGTAGAATGGGGTCTACCGATACATCTCTTTATTTATTTATTTATTTCATGTGTTTTCCATCTTTCTTCCAGAAGGAACCCAAGGAGGCCCACAGATAAAAACATTGAAACACTTACAATAAAATTTAAAACAATTAAAATAATCTAAAAACAGTATAAAATTACATTAAAATATACAAAAGTTAAAAACATGACTAAAACACACCTACGCCATAAAAACCACCCTGATATGATTATATATCAAATGCCTGCTAAAATAAAAACATCTTGGCTTGCCAACAAAAAGTAAGCAGCGCGGGGTCCAGCCTAGCCTCCCATAGAAGGGCATTCCAGAGGTGGGAGCAACCATTGAAAAGGCTCTCTCTCATGTCTTTATTTATTTCAAGGATTTATATCCAGCCTTTCTCCTACAATAGGATTCAAGGAGGGTTACAAAATTCCACTTTACAGTTCTCATTTTACATTTTGCTACCTGCATTTTTATTCCGACTTTACAAAATATACATTCCTTTATCATTGTTAATTTTAAATTTGAAAATCATTCCTTTGTTTTGAATGAGCATTTAAGTGGCTGGTGAACTACCTGGTACGTGGATTGTAATATTTGGGTTGTTCCAGGCTTGTCATGACACGTAGGAATCCGCACCTTAGGAAAGAGATACAATACGTCTTAGAAAACAACAAGTTTTGAATACTAAACTTAACATCCACTTATAAATTAGAGGGGATCATCTCTTCTGAAAACAATACTTCAACAGCTTTACATTTGTTCAGATATACTGTGATGAATGGTTCTTCCTTAAAACCAAAGAATTTTAAAAAGAGTGCTACTGAAATAATTTCAAATACTACAAAAAACCCACACATCATTAACTGACTGTGGATTCTGAGACTTCTAGTGCAAACAAGTAACCTTTCAAGTTCTGTTCTTGCTATTCCATCTTTTTAGCAATTTGCAGTATTCAGAGAAGACAGCTAAGAATAAAAGTTCAGGAAAATAGATAGAAAAAAAGCTACTGAGTTCAATGAGCTAACCAAACCACTATCCTAGTGATTCCCAAACTTTGGTTCTCTGGGGTTTTAGACTTCAACTCCCAGAAGCCCTAGCCAACTTGGCCAGCAGTCAAGAAGTCTGGGAGCTGAATTCCAAAAACATTTGGAGAACCAAAGTTTGGGGAACACTACACTATCCTAAGTACGATATAGACTAGATCAGAGTCTCTGATATCACAATGCTCAGTTAGTGAGAATAGGACTGACCCCTAATATATGCTAACAACCTTATTTAAGGCACTACAACCAGAGGACATTTATGCACATGATCCAGCCAATGTTAAGCACTGTTCAGTGTTACGGATTTCAACAGAAGAGTACGAAACATGAGCTTAAATCTTTCCTAATCTTATCAACTGAGATTAAAGATGCTCATCACTGGCTAGCCCTACATTTTCTATACAGGCAAAGAGATGATACCTTTAGCTGGGAAGTCCACCAAAAAAAAAAAAAAAAAAGGTATAGAATACTTTACCCTTGTGTATTTTTCACTTCTTTTGAGAACTTGCCTTTTTCACTTAATGTGAGACTTTTAAGCATAACATCAGAGCTACAAGTTTTGGTCCTAATTTTTTAAATACGTAGTTACATACAAGAAACAACAACAACAAAACACACCAAAGCACATGGTAAGACTCAAACAACAAGAAAACAATTGTTTTGAACTACCTTCATTACAATCCCCATAATAGGCAAATGTAGGGTTTTCCCTGGGACTGGTGGTGGCCATCGATCAACATCATTGCAAGCTGAAAATGGACAATAAAAAATAACCAGCCTTGACCTTAAAATACAAGGCAAATAAGTTACAACAATAGCTCAAAAAACTGACTAGAGACCAACCAACATAATTTATTTTTTAAAATTCTAAGACACTTTTAAAATAAAATCCCTTCTAAGGTCTGATCTTGGTAGCTAAGCAAGGTCAGACCTGGTTAGTATTTGGATAAAATAATGTCACTAAATACCAGCTGCTGTAGGCTGTGTTTCAGAGGAAGGAACTTGCAAAACCACCTCTGAGTATTCTTTGCCTAAGAAAACCTTATGAAAATTAATGGAGTTGCCATAAGTCAACAGGTAATTTGGAGGTGTGTGTGTGTGTGTGCGCGCGCACGCACACACACCTCCTAAACAATAAAACCCTATCCAGTAAGAAAACAAACACTAGAAATAAAAGTAGCCAACTCTGACAGTAAAAATATCTTAAAAATATATGCTGGTGAAAACCATCAACAGTCCTATAAAACATAAGCCAGGAAAAGATCAGAAAGAATAAACAGGCCATGCTTTCAGGACCTTCTTTAAAAACTTGTAATGAGGGGGCACAATGGACCACAGATGGTAGCCATTCCAGAGGTGTAGAGCCATTGCAGAAAGTGCCCTCTCTTGTGTACTTGCCCATTCAACTATTCTCAAGTTGGGGGAGTGAGAAAGCCTTATCTTGCTGATCTTAAAAGTCCAGACAAACCAATATGAGCAAAGATTGTTCTTAAAATAATTCAGTCTGATGCCATGAAAAGCAAGAATAGGAATACACACATCACACCTACCTTGTGTGACCCCCAGATGCTTTTCAGCCTTATTCCTACAGCAACTGTATCTTGGGTTTTTCACCCCAACTGAAGAATCACTGCTCACTGTCAACTTCCTAGAGGAACAGCTCACCTTGAGTACATGCCATTTGGCATGCCATTTGTTTCACCCCAGAGAAGCATTTTTATGAATCCAGAAGTAGAATTCTAGTTACTTCTCCTTTCCTTTGGAGAAGGCAATGCCCACATCAGATCTCAAGGCCACACTGGCTCCCTTGGGAACTTAGAGATCTGCACCTCCCCTGCTGCACCCAATTAAAAAAATTATCCCCCAAAGCTTCTCATCTAATATCCCCTCCCCCAACTTCCAGGTCATTTCCGATTTTTTAATAAAAGGCTTCTCCTGGGCCTACAACTGAAAGGCCTGAAAACATGCCAAAATTTCCTCCATGCTTTCAGAGAGCATTTGGGGGGGGGGGGAAATTAGCAGTGCAAGGGGCACTGAGTATCCAAAAACAGCTTCAGGGACTTCATGAAGGCTGCACTTTCCCCACTGCACCATAGACCAATGGTCTTTTGATGGAATAGTATTCCCTCAGTGCAGACAGGGCTGGAATCATCTTAACACCGTGTCTATTTAACTTCCACAATGATAAATAAAACAAAAGGATACCACTATTAGAGAGCTGTGATAAATATAGGATTACATGCACACACAGCTGACAGGACAGTGTCTGATAGGACTGCAATAAATATCTATTGCTTAAACCAATGTTTCCTTGCATTCTTACTATCAAGGATCTCTTGAAATAATTTGCAGGTTTCAGGGAACCACTGCATAAAAATTACTGTATCTACAACTCAAAAAAAGCTGGGTTTCTCCCCACCAATAATGATCTCTCATGAAACCTGGCTGCCAAACTTTGGGTTAGACAGTAAAAGTCATCAGCCAGGACAATCAAGTCTGTTTCCATTTCAGAACCAGGCCTGTCATCTGACTGGATCCAATTAATTAGTAGCATCCAACACTACCAGTAGCTGAGAGGCCACCACATATTCCACAGCTTGCTCAAGAATGGTGAATTTGACACTGTGCAGTACTTATCAGAAACTATAGGCTCTAAGTTTAATTTCTTCAACAAAAGCATTACCACAACTTCCTTCAAAGCTATAGTGACCTTCTCATCCTTTAAGGAAGCAGTGCCCACATCAAAAGACAAAATATCTAGCTCAGTTCAGACTGATTTCAAAAGACAGAATGGACAAGTTTCTAAAAATCAAATAGTATAGCTCAACCCTTCAGGCCCTTGTTCCTTGTCCTCAGGCTGCAAAACATGGAATATATTCTTAATAACAGTGCTTCTCAGGCTATCTGAGGTGTGAACTAGCATTTCCCCCCCTAACATACTAGGGACAAGTAGTATATTTATGCCTCCTGGCTCTCTGCAGACCAGCAACTGATGGCTCATGGACTGGCATCAGTCCAGTGACCACCACTTTGAGTAGCACTGCTTAACTCATCTATACGGTGTACTAGCCCCCTTCCTTTGATACTATAAAAGAACAACATCCAGGTCAACACTTTATCTGCCAATTATCAACCTCAGCCATAACAGGTCTTTGAGGGCTCGAGCTGTTGTATTCTAGGACCTACATCCCAGAGCTTTAACAAGCTGAGAAGCTCTGTATTGCAATACTGAAAAAGAAATCACAGGGGGAAATACAGGGTTGCAAGGTATAGTCCAATCCCTGTAATTCAGGCACACCGTCAAAGTATTCCTGAAAGATAGTCATTCAACTTCCATTTTAAGACCTCCAGTGAAGGAGAATCCACCACTGGAACAGATCTTGCTTTCAGGAAGTTCTTCTTAATGCTTAGACAGCATTTCTTTGCTTGCAATTATAATCCACTGGTTCATGGCCTAATTTCCAGAGGAGCTGTAAACAAGCTTGCTCTATCTTCAATATGGCATCCCTTTAAAAATGGCTCAGACTTCTCCAATTCCCTAAGCTGTTCCTTATAGGACATGTTTTCCAGACTCCTTACCACCATGGTCATCCTTCTCGGAAAATGTTCCAGCTTGTCAACATCCTTTTTGAAATGTGATGCCCCAAACTGGACACAGTACTTCAGGTAGGTCTGACCAAAACTGAACAGTGGCACTACAGGTTCAGTATCTCTTTATCTGAAATGCTTGGGACCAGACATGTTTTAGATTTCAGAGTATTTTGGATTCTGGAATATTTGCACATATACCTCATTTTATACATATATACCTCATATATATGTATAAAATGAGGTATCTTGGAGATGGGACCCAAGTCTAAACATGAGGTTCATTTATGTTTTGTACAGACTTTATACACATAGCCTGAAGGTAATTTTATACACAATATTTTTTATAATTTTGTGCAAGAAACAAAATTTGTGTATATTGTGTACATTAAACCATCAGAAAGCAAAACCATCAGCCACTCATGTGGACAATTTCAGATTTTGGAATACTGTATTTTGGATTTCCAGATAAAGAATACCCAATCTGTATTACATGCCTTGATATGGACATTGTATGACTGTTGATGCAGCCCAGAATTGTACTGACCTTTTTGACAGCTGCATCACATTGTTGACTCATGTTTAGCCTATGGTCTATTGAGACCCCTACATTCTTTTCACAAATACTGTTTTGAAGTCAGGTGTCATACATCCTATATGCGTGCACTTCATTATTCCTGCCTAAGTGTAAAACCTTGCATTTATCCTTGTTGAAATTCATTCTGTTAGTTTTTTGCCCAGTTCTCCAACCTATTAAGGTCATTTTGAATTCTTATCCTGCCCACTAGGATATTAGCTACCCCCCTTAATTTGGAGTCATCTCCATATTTAATAAGCATGCCCTCTATTCCATCATCCAAGCATTTAATATGTGTTTCTCCCCCGCTATACATCTTCTGCTATATACACCTATCCGTGTTCTGTTTAATTTTATATGTCTATGTTAATATTGTTTTTAGTCTTTTAAGGGGGGTATTGTATCAGTGTTTTATTGTAATTGTATGTTCTTAACCTGTATTTTATATTTGTAAGCCGCCTTGATTGCTTAGGCAAAAGGCGAGAAATAATAAATAATAATAATAATCATATAAAAACAAAAACAACAATGGGACTAGGACCAAGACCTGTAGCACCCCACTAGCCATTTCTCTCCATGATGAAGAGGAACCACTGATGAGTACTCTTTGGGTTTGGTTCCTCAACTAAAGAAAGAGTTTATTACCACCATCATTACCAAAGATTCAGACCACAAATGAATTTTTACTTGTATCTAACACTATCCATCTGACTGTATCACTCCTGACACATCCTTCCTCAACTGACAAACTAGGCACCTATGCACAAGCACCCTAAAACCTACCGATTTTCTCTGATATTCCCTTCTGGAACCCAAATATTCCTGGTGAACTTCGATTTTACTAGAAGCATACAAATATGGAATTTACATTAATTTGCATATTTAAACACACACAAACAATTAGTATTACCAACCTGCTTCCAAGTAAGGGTCGTTCTTGTCAAAATATTCAGGTGCAATTTGTCCAAGCACAGTACGAAAAAAGTGGATATAAGGCAGCTTGCTGATCAGAACCAAGGACTACCACAGAAGAAACAAAATATTTCATGTTTACCGCATGTCAAAACCCACTAATGGTATTCAGAATAAGTGTTATTAATTAACCAGTTTCTTTCTAAATGAGCATGCCCACACACACAAACGCACACATATAATTTCAGCATTTAGGTATTTTTTTATTCCCTTAAAGAAAAAACAGTATCATTTGTAGTGCACACTAATATATCTGCTGCATGAACTAGATGCTACACATATTTGCCTGCAAAAATGCCTGATGGACTTATTTGGGGTATAAGATAGATGAATAGCCTTAGGAAGAATCTGATTTAGTGAAAAGAGATGTTTAATCTTTACCTCACTCACTATATCCTCACGCCAAATTGTACACGCACACATACATGCAGTGTAACTTTTCCACCTGTTGTTTTCTCTTTTTTTACTAACATGTCTCTGGAACCCTGTATGTCGTGGTCTCTAAAAGGTATAATTAAAAGTATAACTTGCAGACTAAAGACACAATCTTCATTCACTCTATTTTCTCTGCTTACTTTTCTCCAAGACTGTTTAATAATTTCTATCCAGATGGTCATTACAAGCGCTGTATTTGGCTCCCATCCCTATAATCACTTTTGCCTATGTGTCATGTCTTAAGTACAGATTGCAATTCTGAGAACAGATACAACAAAAATGTTTTAAATATAGTCACCCCTCCACATCTGTGGATTCAATTATTCATGTACTGAATTAATATGTTCTCTGTAGGAATATCTAGGTCCTCCAGTACAACTCTATGGTTAACTTTAACCAAAGGTCGCACTGAAGGACCTAGAGATTCCTAGAAAGAACACTCCACTAGGCATTTGTGGCTCCTCTAGCACAATTCTATGGTTAATGTCTGGCAGATGTTGACCACAGAGTTGCACTGGAGGACCTAGAGCAGGGGTAGGCAACCTTTCCCCTTTAAGGGCCAAGGGACTTCAGCTCCCAGAATCCCAGGAGCTATTGGCCAACATGGGACTATTGGCCAACATGGCTGAGGCTTCTGGGAGCTGAAGTCCCTCGGCCCTTAAAGGGGAAAGGTTGCCTACCCCTGACCTAGAGATTCCCAGAGGTGCTCTCAGGTAAAAACAAAGTGTTTTTGTTATTTGCAGTTTTTCCACATTCACAGAGGTCTTGTGCCCATAATCCCGGCAAATGTGGAGGGACCACCATAAATAAATGAATAACTTCGCTAGTTTTGTACTACAGCTATTACTATGGGTAATCATATTGCTCTTAGGGGTTAGCTGCACAGACTGAAATAAATGGCCCTGCCCCTTTTCAGAACTCATACTTGTTTAGTTGATACAGCTAAACTGGGACTCTACACCTGAGCAAAATAAGTACCAATTTGCTCTGGTTCAAGCCAGAAAAAATAAACTATTGTACTGGTGTATGAACTTCCTGCCAGTGCAGAGATGGGGAGAATGGCAGAAGTGGCCAGGAGCAGGCCCCCTGGGCCAGGCAAACCACTGGTGCCACTGCTGGCCGTAATTATTTTGTCACCCACCTGCAAAGCAAGTGCACAACTGCAGAAGTGGTCAGCTGCACTACTGACCCATTGCACACCCCATGGAGAGAAATGACAACAAACATGTAAGGTTATAAGCAACACAATGGATTTAAATAATAACAAACTGGCTGGTCCAACAGACAACCATGGGGGGAGAAAGGGGGTATGAACAGGGGGACACCATGCTTGTGCTATGCCAGTGTTGTTAGGATATGGATGGGATATACAGTCAAAGGTGAAATGTAGAGATGTGTGTGTGTGGAAATTTCCTCATGGGAACAACATCTAGAGAAACAAAGTGAATCAACACCAGGTGGCCAACACAGACATCAACATGTACTTTCCCAAAGATAGAACTCTGGACACAGACTTTATTATGAAAAGGCTTGATAACAATTATACGTAAACATCGTTAGGCTTGGGAAAATAGTCATGTGGTGGATGATGGACAGCAAGAGGCTGGGTTAGCATACATCATACAGGCATTATCCAATTAACATAAGGTTAACACCTAGAAGGTGGAGTATGGGAAGGGCCTAGAGAAGTCTTTGTCTAGAATGTTTTGTTTTTTTTATCAAGATGTGAGTGTGTGTGGCTGAAAGCAGTGGTTTTAACTGCAACAAATTGGATCTTAAGTTTTTGGATTGTTAAAGATGTAATCTTGTACGGCTGAACTGGACATGTTCATCACAATGGATTTTACTTAGTTATTTTATTTTTTACTTTTATATGCATTAATAAACTATGCTTTTGGACTTTACAATGTGTCTTCTTGACTGAGGAAGACAGGATCCTGAAGAAGGGAAGCTGAGCCAGTTGATGGTAAGAGTTACAAAGTAGCTGTGGATCACAGCAGCCAGGTTGTCCTGCAGATTCTGCTGGGTGCTAAAGAGCATCACTACAACACTCATCATCCACACACTAACAAGTGTGTCACTGAGTACACCAATGCGCCATATGATCAAGAAGGCAGTTGTGCAGGGTGTCCAATGGGTCAGTGAATGGGCATGACATGGGTGCAATTGGTAGCTGCTGGCAGACCATCTGTGTGCTCATGCACATGCATTTGCGACAAAATTGGGGGGGAGGATGGTGGGGCGCAGGTCATAGCTACAAATGCTCCATTATGGTAGATCCTTCCATAAAGCATGAGATGTGGCCTGCATGTCAGTTGTTGGGCCGTTGTGGGAGATGGTGGTGCAGTCAGTATGTTCTTTCCACAAATTGGGAAATCCCAGGGGTAAGCCAGCTTTTCCCCTCTGTCTTCTCCCAGACTCAGTCTAGGAATTAAAAGCCTAATGCTACAGGATAGTCAATTTTTCATCTTCAACACATTACATGATATATATTTTATTGATTTCCATTAAAAAAAACAACAACTCTGTAGTAAATGCATTTAGGATAGCAACCATAAACAATCTTCCTAAAAATAAAATTACCTTCTGGAAATAGCCTCTTTTCAATGTTTTGTCTTGTACTTGTCTGAAATACACATAGCCATAATAATATGCAGGATCCTTCTAAAAAGCAAAGCAAAACATTTCACAATGCTTCATACTTTTTAGGTGCACATGAAAACTTAGAGAACAACATATTTCACCCTAATAGATGTCTTAATAATGTACTTATTAAGTACATTATTAATATCAGTTTAGTGTATTTACAAATTTACTTTATCTATGTCGTTGTGAACTATTTAAACAGTTCTTCCACAATTAACCCAACTGGGAACTGCAGTAAATAAATAAGTTATAAATGAAGTTATAAGAAACTGCCTGTAGTTATACTGTCTTTTACAAAGTTTATGGATCTAAAACTTTTGATATAGAACTTCCTCCACAGTGATCAGGCAGTTCTTTGAGAGATAAAAAAGAAAGAGTTAAATGAAGAGAGGAAGTCTGAATAAAACTGAATAAAGGAACATTCAGATCAATTTCCAAAAGAATTGACAGAATCTGGGCAAGTGTTTAATAGTTTCTATCCATTACCCTCCACTCCAGCACAAAGGATAATTAACATTTTATACATTAGAATCTTTTGCTGTTTTACTTGTCACACAATCTAAAACAGTATTAGAAATCTGCTGAGCAATACCTTTGAAGAACAAGTTTTGAAATGAACTTTGAAATATTCTTATGAAATGATAGTCAGTGCCTCCTGTAAATAAAGAACATTGCCATGTTTAGCACTTTCCAACCTTTAAATAAATGGGTAGGTCTCTGTCAAACTGGTCCAGCAGACAATGCCATGAAAGCTTTCTGTTAGAAGACTGCCGAAATCTAAAACAAAACTGTGTATCTCCAAGGCAACCTGGGCCAAGAAGGAAAGAGAGAAAAAATAACAACACCAAGTACTATATTCAATTGGAAATATGTCTAAAGAAAATATGTAACTAAAGCATTATTAGGAGGAATTTGCCTGACCCTATTATGGAAGTAAAAACACCAGGCCAAATGTAACTTCCATGTGGCTACAAGCAGAGCAACTACAGTGCTTCAGCTGAATTAAGATTGGGGCACATTGTAGCTGGCCTCTGATGCTTGACAAATGCTACAAAATAACCTTTTCTTTTTTACGAAAGAGAGCTTGCCAGTTCACATGTAATGATAAACCAGAATTTTGAAGAACTCTTGTTAGTAATAAACAAGCAAACAATGGTGCATTAAGATTACGGCTTCTTGGGGCAGCAATCCTGGCCAGAGATCCTGATCCAATTTGAGTAGGGGACAGGAATCCATAGCCACTGCACCACAGCAAGGCCCAGAAAACAGAATTTTAATATTCCAAGTGTTATATATGAGTGTAATATTTAGCAACAAAAACAAAGGGAGCATAAGAAAAATGTACATATAAGATCCAAATGCTGATTTTGTAAATCTATGTTTAGTACCAGTTGATCTCTGAATTTCCATCTCTAAGACTCTCCTCTGAACACTATATCCTAATACTACTAAAAATTGATAAGTTAAAATAAGGCCACTTCAGGCTTTTCCTCCTTCAGCATAAAACTGACACACATCCAATCCTTATCCTTCTGCTAAAGACCCAGCATAAACGGCTTGAGTAAAAACAAAAAGCAAACCCCAGCTGTATCCAACTGATTTTTTTTTTGAAAGACTGAAATAATTAGCTTTGACTGCCTCCTCTGATAAATTTTCTCAGAAAGAAGATGTGACTGTAAGCTGAATAGGGAACTCTATTTATAATATGATTAGATTTTCCCAGAACATCATTAAGCCATTATCTGTCAAGCTGACAAATGTATCATACAGACCCATGTCTAAGAAATAAAACAATCTCAGTACTTTGGAGCATATAAAGATGCACTTCTAAAACATTCCGAATGAAGGAATGTAGAATCATACATGGTATCTGAAATAAAGCATTTGTTGTTGTTGTTGTTAACTGCCTTTGATTCGACCTCGACTCATGGCCATCCTGTGAATGAAACATCTCCAAGACACCGTATTCTCAACCTCTCTGCTCATGTTCTGCAGGTTTAGTCTAGTTATCTGGCAATTCTATATAAAGCACAGAATAGTAAATTTTCATTAATGTTCGCAGTCTGGGGGTGCTCCTTGACTCGTCGCTCCTGATGACAA